>OX411559.1:41620738-41943238 GCA_948146395.1 Fragum whitleyi
TTCACTTAGTACAGTTTATTTATATGTGAGACAAAGTGAAAAGTACATAGAAGGGACTTTCTGAACACGTCTATGTTACCATTTTATCAATTTTATCAAAATGGCTTATTCTGATATTGAATTAGTGCGTATGGAATATTCAATTTATCAAAAACTCGTCATCTGAAAACAGATGAAAGCTTGACGACGCCTGATTTAAATTGATAGAAGTGAGGAGTTTGATAATTTTTGGAATTTCGTGAACACATTTTGATATTTTATGTAAGATTTGACATTGTGATATATTGGTGTAACTCCTTGCTATATATCAATAGACACTATTCTATTAAACATACATGTATTATTCATTTTATTCTAATAAATATTTTACCAAAAATGTCATAATTGATCTTTTTTAGAACAGACTTTTGTTTTTCATGTGGGATAAATGTTTTTTTCATTCATTAAATGAACAAAAATAAATTATATTTTTATTTGTGGACCACGACTAAAATTTTGCTTTTATCATATTATCGATATGAGTTTAATAGAACCTTCACTTAAAAAAACCCCAAACAATTATCTTCTGTAAATTATTCCAGTTCTATGGATTGCTGTTGTCCTGCCGGAAGTTCAGGATGACAAAACGGTGCAAACTGTTTGACGATTGAATCCCGCTTCGCAAAATGATAACGCCAGCCCTGCGTTCAGGAAGACAAACCGGCGCAAACTGTTTGACGATTAAATCCAGCTTCGCATAAGGATAACACCAACCCTGCGTTCAGGAAGGCAAAACGGTACAAACTGTTTGTGACGATTTAATCCCGCTTCGCATAACCCCAGCCCTGCGTTTAGAAAGACAAAACGGCGCAACTGTTTGACGATTTTTACCCGCATTGCATAAGGGTAATTTCAGCCCTGCGTTCAGGTTGACAAAACGGTGCAAACTGTTTGCGAATTATATCCTGCTTTACACAAGTACACATGTTAAGCGTGGCATAATTCGAAAACAGTTTGCCCCACTTTGTCATTCTGATTGCGGTATATGTTCTGGATGCGCCTACTTGTTTTTGACTTGAATGTGTGTTCCTGGAAGCCGAGCCAATCCTCCGTCCAGAATGACAAAATGGTGAAAAAAAAAAATAATAATTATAATAAATGCCAATTTTACCCCGGTTTGCACGCAGGTCCACGTGCAAAGCGGGGTGTAATTGGATAACTGTTTCTCACCGTTTCATCATCCTGAACTTAGGGTTATTGAGCTCAGTCCATCACGCACTGGGCTGTCAATATTGGGATCGAAAGTTCGTTTCCCGGCTCGGCCAACTTTTCATCGGACATTTGACAAAAGCTGTAGTGACGTGACAATCGTCATTTGTCTCTCAGCAATGAGCAAATAATAAGTTGTACACCTATGTGGGGTAGGTAATTGGGGGGCTCGGATGAAGTGTTCTAGTTGTACTGTTATAAAAAAAAACACAACAGAAAGCTATGGTTAGATGTACAAGTCTCTGCGATATAAATTGATCAATCAATCAATTAATCTCGCGACCGACCGACCGACCGGACGATCAATCAATCGATCAATCAATCAATCAATCAAGCAATCGATCGATCGATCGATCGATCGATCGATCGATCGATCGATCAATCAATCAATCAATCAATCAATCAATCAATCAATCAATCAATCAATCAATCAATCAATCAATCAATCAATCAATCAATCAATCAATCAATCAATCAATCAATCAATCAATCAATCAATCAATCAATCAATCAATCAATCAATCAATCAATCAATCAATCAATCAATCAATCAATCAATCAATCAATCAATCAATCAATCAATCAATCAATCAATCAATCAATCAATCAATCAATCAATCAATCAATCAATCAATCAATCAATCAATCAATCAATCAATCAATCAATCAATCAATCAATCAATCAATCAATCAATCAATCAATCAATCAATCAATCAATCAATCAATCAATCAATCAATCAATCAATCAATCAATCAATCAATCAATCAATCAATCAATCAATCAATCAATCAATCAATCAATCAATTTCCGATCCTTGATCCTTGGGTAATACCACAGCGAGATCTACTTTTTTATAATTTACAGGTTCCGGTAACAAAAAAAAAACAGATAGAGTGATAAAAGCGTGTTCTTAGTTAGATACGAAATCTTGTGCCGCGGTATATGGGAAATACACACTCGCTAACATTCGTCCCTATTTCCCATATACCACGACTCTCGTTTACTATCCCTACGTAGACATATTTAAACCTATGGAATAGTGTGTCTATTTATTAATATTTCGTCTTGATCTATACATGAAACGACCCCATTTTCTAGTATTTGTATAGTGCCTATTGACAGGTAAGCTAGACGCGTCAAATTTGAATAATGCCTCTTGCCGACCTTTTTTTAGTTAAATGTTTAAGTCACGAAATATTTTTCAAATGATATGGAAGTCGCGAAACATCGAGTGACGAAAGAGAATTTGACGGATATTGGAAATACCCGAATCTAAAAATAGAAATTACTAGGGAGAATAATTGCAAATAACATTTCACCGAGAACGATGGAAACTGTTGATGCATTTGAATGATAACTATATCTATACTACTAGAGAGCATTGTTAGATTAACACTATTAAAATTGACCACGGCACGAACGTATTGTTGAATTATTTGCCTGCTATTTATAAGCAACCCCGTCAGTACCCACGATATAAACATGGTGGCAGAGGTGTAGGAATGCTCCAGAAAGTAGCTAAGATTCACCAAAACAAAAGATAGACGCAGAGAGGCCTAAAATTACGAAATTTCGGTTCCGCGAAAACCCATGTCAAAATGGCCGAATCACTTTTCAAGCCACCCGGAGAACTGAATATTATTGACGGTAATGTCTCCGAACATTTCAAGAAATGGAAACGGCAGGTCGAGGTCTATCTTGAGGCAAGTGGGGCTGCTGGAAAAGAGAAGAAAACACAGACAGCTATCATCTTACACTGCGCCGGACCGAAAGTCATAGAAATATATGATCAAATGGTATGGGCCGAGGGCGAGAATAAAACTGATCCAAAAATCGTCATGGCTAAATTAGAAGCTTATTGTAACCCCCGTCAAAATGAGGTTTTGGAATCTCACAGATTTTGGTCAGTAAAATCAGATGAATATCCTTCCTTTGAACATTTTCTCACAGAACTGAGAGCCAGAGCAGAGTCATGCAATTTTAGTGAGAAAGACAGGATGCTAAGAGACAAAATTGTATTTAGTGCCGAAGGAAAGCTACAGGAACTTCTTTTGAGGGAAGAGAAATTAGACCTTGATAAAGCAATTAAGATATCTAGAGCATATGAACAATCCAATAAACATGTAAAGGAAATAAGAGAAAACAAAGATATTTCAATTCACAGAGTTGAGGACAAAAAGAAATACAGCGAGAAAAATAAGAGGACTGAAAGATACTCCGCTCACACTGCTGGGGCTCGTCCGAAGACCGATAAAATGCCAAGAAAAAAGAAATGTTCATTTTGCGGTTATACACATGAACCACGAAAAGAAAAATGTCCCGCATACGGCAAAAAGTGTGATTTCTGTAATGGTCGAAACCATTTCAAATCTAGGTGCAAAAAGATAAATGCTCTAGAAAAGTGTGACAGCTCAGAATCAGAAGGTGATGAATTTTGGCTATCCATTGTTCAATCGGAGAAACGGGCACAAGTCACAGCTACAATGACAGTTAATGAACAAAGTGTAAAATTTCAAGTCGATACTGGCGCAGAGATCAATACGATAAATCAGAAGTATGTTCGAAAGACTCAAGTCAAAAAAAGACACACTAAGCTAAAAATGTGGAACAAAAGCATAGTAAACACTCTTGGTGAAGTAGAATTGAAAGTCACAAACCCTATAAATGATGAAACTCACAATGTTAACTTTGTTGTTGTTCCAAATGAGTTTCAGAGTCTCTTAGGTTTGAAAACAGTTCAAGCTTTAGGACTTGTAACCATACACTCAGAAAATTTCATTCATCAAGTAGCAAAGGATTTAGGTGATCTCGGGGAGGTGAAACTGAAGATTGATAAAAATGCTACACCAAAAGCTCTACCAGCAAGAAACATTCCGATCGCAATCAAAGAACAAGTAAAAGCAGAACTGGATGTTCTTGAGAAAAGAGGAATCATCATTCCTGTAAGTGAACCGACTGAATGGGTAAACCAGATGGCTGTTGTTAGAAAAAGTACAGGAAAGATAAGAATTTGTATAGACCCACAACCACTGAATAAAGTGCTTATTCGCGAAAGGTACAAACTACCAACTTTTGAAGATATTCTTCCAGAACTCACAAATGCCAAAATTTTTACCAAGCTGGATGTGAAAGAAGCTTTCTGGCATGTTCGTCTAGATTATGAATCAAGCCTTCTTACAACAATGATAACACCATATGGACGTTATCGCTGGACAAGATTACCTTTTGGCCTATCGGTTTCAAGTGAAATTTTTCAACGGCGCCTACATGAAGCATTAAAGGGTCTTGAAGGTACGTTTACCATTGCAGATGACATAATGGTAGTAGGTTGTGGAACGACTAATGAGGAAGCTAAGAAAGATAATGATGTCAAGCTTCATAACCTGTATAAGCAATGTGACGAACAGAATATTATACTGAATGAAGAGAAGACTGACATGGGCAAAAGCATAGTCTTCCATGGACATTTGGTTACTGATAAAGGGATTTTACCTGATACAAGCAAAATCGAAGCCATCATAAACATGCCGCGCCCTGAGGATGTAACAGGTGTAAGACGATTCTGTGGGCTAGTACAATATATGTCGCGATTTCTACCACACATGGCAGAAACTCTTCAACCACTAAGACTTTTGACTAGAAAATCAACAAAATGGTGTTGGAGTCAAGAGTGTGAAAAGTCCTTTCAGGCCATAAAAGAACAGTTGACTAAAGCTCCAGTACTCTCATATTTTAACTCAAATGAAGAAATAGTGGTACAGGTTGATAGCTCAAAGGATGGTCTTGGTGCTGTTCTACTACAGAGAGGACAACCGGTTGAATACGCGTCGCGCTCACTGTCGGACTCAGAAAGAAAATGGGCACAAATAGAAAAAGAAGCATTAGCTGTACTGTATGGACTAGAGAAATTTGACCAGTACACATATGGACGGAAAGTTACCGTACAAAACGATCACAAGCCATTAGAGAACATTTTAAGGAAACCACTTAGTCATGCTCCAAAACGCCTTCAGGATATCATAATGAAACTGTTGAGATATGACTTTGATTTTCATTACATGAAAGGTACTGAATTAATCATTGCGGACACATTGAGTAGAGCATTTGATCAAAATAAAGTTGAAGTCTCTGACTCGCGAGCGAGGATCATGTCTGTAGAAATTTTTGAAGAATTTCCTGATGAACGAATAAAACAAATTCAAAGTGCCACGGACGAGGATTACACATTGTACCAATTGAGAAAATTCATACTAGAGGGATGGCCAGAAAAAGATAAACTGGTAAATGAATGTAAAGAATATTATTCATTAAGAGACACCTTAAGTGTTGAGTCAGGTATTATTCTCAAGGGAGAAGCAATTTTGATTCCTAAGAAGCTGAGGAAAGACATTCTCACGAAGCTACACAGTTCACATTTAGGCTATGACAGTTTGTGTCGAAGAGCACGTGGAACAATCTTCTGGATAGGAATGTACAAAGATATTAAAGATACTGTCAGAAACTGTCAGTATTGTGAAGAACGGAAACCCAGAAATAAAAGAGAGACTCTAAAACAACACAATGATGGGAAGAGACCATGGGACAAAATAGGTACAGATCTATTCATGATAGACAATAGATCTTATCTATTAGTGATTGACTATTTTACAAATTTCATCGAAGTTGATTACCTTAGTACAACATCATCAAAAGCGGTAATCGAAAAACTCAAAAAGCAATTCTGTAGATTTGGTATACCGCGCGAAATAGTAAGTGACGGAGGACCGCAATACACATCAACAGAATTTCGCGAATTTACAAAAGAATGGGGTATTTCACACCATATTACCTCACCAGGACATCCAAACTCTAATGGAAAAGCCGAAAGTGGTGTTAAGATCTTGAAAAATCTAATGATAAAATGCGCGGAATCTGGAACTTGTCAATACGAGGCTTTACTCGAACAGAGAAACACACCACGTCAAGACACTGGACTGAGTCCAACCGAAATGTTATTTGGTTGGAAAGGACGAACAAAAATACCATCTTTACACAAAACCAACAACACTTCCAAAAAACGCAGAAACAGAAAATTATCAGTTAAACGATCATATGACAAAAGATCAAAGGACTTGCCAAAACTAAGCAAAAACCAGCCAGTGTATTTCCAACATAAATCAAATGATCTATGGCAAAAAGGGAAAGTTATAGATATGGCTGATAGAAACTATACAATCAGGTCTGAGAATGGAACAGAATACAGACGAAATCGTGTACATATTCGACCAACCTCTGTCGAGTATCAAAATAGAGACGTATCACCATCACGCAATGAACTTTTACCAAACCATCAAAACGAACCAACCAATAGTCCTACCAAAACTAATACTGGCGATGAACAACCAATTAAACAACCAGAAGAACAACCAATCAAACAACCAGAGGTACCAACCAGACCGAGACGAAATGTGAAAATGCCAGCTTACTTAAAAGACTATGTGACAACTAAATAAAGCAAAATTTAAGTTTTGAGATAATGTTTAAGTCAAATCAGTATTAAACAGTTAAATCAGTATTAAGCAGTGATCTAGTCATACAGACAATAGAATCTAGAGTAGTTTTAGTTAGGACATATATTTCAATAAAATAGACAAACTGTTGTGGTGATTTTAGAATGATATTTGTATTAATTATTTAATTCAAATTGATCATAGTGACGCTAATATAGATTTATTAAAAACCATTTTCAATCTTAAATCATTTTCTAAACTAACAAGTAAATTTAGAAATTAAGATCTTTAAGTAATTTTTAATGCAAGTATAAAACGCTTATTTAATTGTCATGATTTTTATCTAAAGAAAAGGGGATGTTGATGCATTTGAATGATAACTATATCTATACTACTAGAGAGCATTGTTAGATTAACACTATTAAAATTGACCACGGCACGAACGTATTGTTGAATTATTTGCCTGCTATTTATAAGCAACCCCGTCAGTACCCACGATATAAACAGAAACGGGTATATAAATGATCTCTTTCGTTTTTATTTTGAAATATTTAATGAATAGGTGTTTTTACTTTGCTCGATTACCAGTTACTCACAACACAAACTCGTTCTCTTGTCTGAGAAAAACGAGTTACAAGCATCACCATTTTTTAATCTAAGTACCGTAACTACTCAATTAAGTATACCAATTTGTACTGTGAAAGTATTTACGCCGGTAATAATGACTTAATTTGTCTTTGCGCTGACCGTTTTAAACCCTCACTGGATATAGAAATAAGTTTCGAACCGTAATTGATAGTGTTGAAAGGATAGTCGAATATCAAAACGCCGGGAGAGAACTTTTGGCCTGCTAATACTTCAGTTCTAGTCCATAAATATTTGTGCAATCTTCTTGACCGCAAAATTTGTTTTACTCGATGTAAACAATTTGACAACACACCTTTTTGCTTCTTAGTATGAAGTTATAAGATACCGGAGAATATACTTTTTTCATATCACTGAGGCATTTAACTATTCATCTGTATGAATGCGCACGCTTTCATATACCTTGTGGCAAGCTTTTTAGATTAAAACCTACATGAATTACAAAAATAGCCTACTATTTGCAGTCTTTGATTGGAGTGACCTCACTGGAATTTTCTTCCGGAGGTCATTGTATGGTAAAAGAAGATCCTTTAGAAAAAGTAGTGCGACATTAAAACGTTATTTTTGATAGTAAAATAGTAACCCGTGTGCTCATTTTTGCTCTTTTCACCTAGTTTTGCATCTCTTCTTTGATTTAACGCTTGATTGGACCTTCTCTGTGTACGATTTCCCTTGCGAAAGGACGGATAACGGGTGGGGGTCGTACCAAAAGTAACTGTCCTCTTCATAGGTGGAAAAAAGACGGTACCTCTACTTAAGCTTGGGTACCCCAAAAGTTGAAGGGAGTTTCCCGAAGTTTTTTTACTTTAAGGTAGGAAATTGAACGAAGATGAAGAGCTAAAGAGGTCAAAGGTCAAACCTTTCTGTGGAACCGACCACAGCACCGGAAAAGAGTGCAATTTTATATAAAACAAATAAGGCCCAAAATCCGGTGTGGTCACTCCAATTACTACATGAAATCGCCAGTAGGCCCATTATTAAACTCTGATTAGAGCTACGGAAAGAGGGGACATTTTGGATTGAAGATCAAAGTATTCTTAAAAACAATAGTACAAGTCTTATGTTGTTGGTACTCATTGGAATCGTCTCGTCGAGACTATTCAAATGAGTACCCATTAAATAGGGTTTTGTTGAGAAATAAATTTGTTAGACTCGCTAAATATCCCTTCTTATCTGTACCTCTGGCGATAGGCTAATTTTCATGAATCGCGGGAGTAGGGATTACATGATGTCGATTATTGAATAAATACTGCCAATATGTTTCTTTGTTGTTCTCTACATGTATGTGTTTGCTCAGTTTACACCAGTATAGATAAATTATTGTGGCAGATTTCAACAGCAATCGCGAGGATAAGGGTTAAAGTATCGATCATTCAATTGATACAACCATTTTATATCTAACTGTCTTTCGGGTTCTTTTTGTCTCCTATATTTACAGTTCAGATTACATCAGTATATAAAAACACTATGTTTGCTATTTTTCAAAACAAATTTCGACGCCGGTCGCGAGAGTAAGGGCTGCGATTTCGAGTATTCCATTAACATAACCGTTATATACTGGGTTTTCGTGCTACGGAAGAAAACTTGAATGAAAAAAAAAGCAAAACAAAAAAAAAAAAAAAAAAAAAAACAAAAAAAAAAAAAAAACAAAAAAAAAAAAAAAAAAAAAAAAAAAAAACAGTAGCAGTAAAAACATGCGTTGGAATCATAAAAAAGGTTAAAGGAATACAATCATCATCTAAATGTAAGGGTTAAAATATCCTAATTTTTTAATCAAAGGGGTAAAAATATGGATTTCAATGAAGAAAATTTTGGAATCCAGCAGATTCTTCATTAAAACATCAGTGTTTACTCAAAAATTATTGACTTAAATATTTTGTGCATACGAGATTATTTTGATCCTGGACATGTAGAAAGTTATCCTTTACTTGTCCAAAAACAAGAGAGAAAATCCGTATTCCAATACCCTGTATAATAGATAGCTACTAACGCATAGTCAATGTTGACAGTTGGAGAATTATGTAAGATGCATTGCGTAGCTGGACAGTCTGTCCAATGTATTTTTATCACGCACATGTTAAATTGGCGGAAATGTCTTTCAAAGGCTTAAATATTCTTGCAGATATCGAAGAAGAAGTAGAGCCAAACTTTTCATTTGACGAACTATCATTGCACCTGAATCATGTTCTCAATGATGTAGGAGTATCGCAGGAGATCCGATGTAAATACGTGATGTCGGCTAATGTCCATGAAATACTAACCACGGCAAAATTAAAATTTATGTACTCAGATCTTCTATCCTGTTATGTGTTTGGAAGTAGTTATGAGGGGACTACGACCCGGGGACTATGGTCAGATAGAGATGCATTGTATTGTACGGAAAAAACACCAGTTGTTGAGAATCTGAATGATGCACCTGAGGACCTGAAATCTTTATTGATGTTAACTGATAGCACAAAACCCGGTTATGTAAGGCTTCAAGACGTATTGTTTAGAACGCCCTTGACAAATTCTAATACAATTATAACTCCGTCTTTGGACAGACAATTTGATGAGCAAGGGCGGCTGGTTTGGACACATTTCAACCTTAAATTAGATAGATATGAAACTGAAATAAATGGACCTGCTGTGACATCTCATGAATTTGAACAAGATTATGTCGTAGCTTTCAGATGCAGGTCAATACCAAGTTTTGCGAATGAATGGTTACATAGACGTCGCCCACACAATTGGCCATCACAGGCACATTTAAATAGATTAGGAGCATATGGCTGTTTCCTGGTCGGTGTTGGACATTCGAAAAGTAAAAACAAAGACATAGAATGGAGAATTTCGTTCTCTCTCCAAGAACGAGACATAATGTCTTCCCTTAACCAAACACAAGTCAAATGTTATGTGCTCCTGAAGATGATAAAGAAAGATATAATAGAAAACAAAGTTGGGAAATCAATATCGTCTTATCATTGTAAAACATGTTTGTTTCATATGATTGAGAATACTGGATTGGAATTTTGGACAGAAAATAACTTGATTCGTGCTTTGCTGGAATGTCTGAAACTTATGCTTCTTTGGGTAAGAGACCAAAACTGCCCGAATTATTTTATCAGAGAAGAGAATATGTTTGACAGGTTAAATGAAGACGTTTTGATGAAGACTAGAGACGTTTTACAATCTATAGTATCATGTGGGGTTGACATTTTATTCAAGTTGAAATGTGACCAAGTAGGGACATTACTCACAGGAAGCATAGAGGGTAAACCACAAACTGACGTGGGACTGAATGTTAAAAGACGGATAACATTTGAATTATATGTGAACACAATGATAAGCCAACTGGCGACCAGACAATGTTACTTTCATAATCCTGACAAATCAATTTTCCCACAAGATTTGTTTTCTCGTTCGATTCGTGCTTTACAACACTTAGAGAAGACGTACTTTGTCACCGAACATGACCCAAGGGATGTAGTAATGATTCTTGATTTGTTCATACCACACATACGCTTAAACATAGCCCAAACGATAGGATCGAACGTATTACGCAGCAGAAATGAATATCGTTTCTATGAAATATTAAATGCCCTCGAAAAAGAGCTGGACAAAAGCAGATATTGTGATACCTTGTCTTCAAAGCTGGTTCTCGCCACAGTTTATCTTCAGACTAATAGGCTAGAAAGTTGTAAGATGATCCTTGAGAATTGTGCCTCGAGTCTCCAAGAGTTTGTTGTAGCGACATGCGGCTGTAACGATAAAACTATATTCAGAAATAAACATCTTGAAGAGAAAATGATTGCTAAAGACTTAACCTTCGTGGCATTTCAAAAAGAATTTACCGCAGCCTGTATGATATTTTTACCGTATCAATCCAACCTTGTCCATCCTGCTTTACGTTATGAGATGTACCGTTCAGTATACACACCGCCAGGATCTCGAGATGAATCTATCGATTGTTGGTTTGATTGGATTGTTGTGGATTCCAAAGTTTATTTATATTTCCTAAAGTATTTACTATATTCAGCCACAAACAAGCCAGTCCACAAGCAGGAGGCTATTGATAACCTTTACTCTCTCGTCATCACGGACAAAGAGAATCTAGGGCACAGGGAGACAGCATGTAATCTGTTAGGGTGGATTTATCTTCAGGAATCGAGATACAATGAAGCGTTTTATTGTTTCTACCTGTCTTGGAAAATCAGGCCTGACCATAACGCGGCAAAATGGCACGTGGTGAAGTTGCTACATTCTATATATAGAAGAGCAGAAAAGGAACTCTATAAAGACTGTGCAGTGAAACTTATGAAAAAAATACCAAAACTGTTCAAGCTGGTCAAATTTCTCAGAAGCAAATTGGGACATTTCCTGATTAATTTACAATTTGTAACATACGCAATTGAGTATTAGATAGCACAAAGACGAATATAAGATCAAATTGAACAGACTTAATTATCAAAGTTTTATTATGTTTTTGAAGTTCTATGATTTGTTAAAAATGGTCATGTGTGGACCATTATGACGGAAATACCGAACTTCAATCACATTTACAGTATTTATTCCCGCTGAATAGTCACACAAACAAGATGGCGAATAACAAAATACCAAAACTGTTCAAGCTGGTCAAATTTCTCAGAAGCAAATTGGGACATTTCCTGATTAATTTACAATTTGTAACATACGCAATTGAGTATTAGATAGCACAAAGACGAATATAAGATCAAATTGAACAGACTTAATTATCAAAGTTTTATTATGTTTTTGAAGTTCTATGATTTGTTAAAAATGGTCATGTGTGGACCATTATGACGGAAATACCGAATTTCAATCACATTTACAGTATTTATTCCCGCTGAATAGTCACACAAACAAGATGGCGAATAACACTGTTAAATGCAGTGCTACAGATAGATGGGGTATTTTGACTTTTAGATGAAAGGGTTTTAATAATTGTAGCACAAATCCAATGTTGTTGGTAATTATTGGAATCGTCTCGTCGAGACGATTCAAACGAGTACCCACAACATTGGGTTTCATTGAGAAAAAAACCCTGGCTTTACCCTCTTATCTGTTCCTCTGGTGAACTATGATCAAACAATCACACATTATTTGATCCATTAAAAACTGCTTAACTTATGTCTACGATTATGTTTTCAAACATTTTTTTTTACGTAAATGTCAATCGAGAACACTCAGCGATCCTGTGGAATAGACATCCGTAATATGGACGAAAGACCGGACCAAAGGCCCGGTCTGAAGACCGCCTATAGATTACGGGTAAATATAAATAGAAAACAAAAGGTAAATGGAAGAAAAAGAAGGAACAATAGAAATCAACTCTTACTACCATAAGACTTTTCGGCGGCCATTTTGCTTTATGTGCACTGGTCAACCCTTGACTTGCACTCAATAACTACTTCCTGGGAGCAAAAAAATCGTAATTTTGAGAACAGTCAACTCATCCGGCGCTGAAGACAAGATGCAATTGGATTGGGTATAACTTGGAAAGCTTACTTGTCAAAAGTTTTGTAAATCCATTCCACATTTGATCCCGTATTTTTAACAAACAAGAAATAGAAACACTCACTTTAAATCCAGAAACAAGTTTTTTTTGCAGGCAACTAACAATGAACAAAAGTTACTACGTCACGGGTACCTGTTAAGTTAAAATCTCTGGAAAGAATTCTGAATTTTTGTTACCACCGAAAATTACAGAATGCACTTAGGAAAAGGATGCTCGCGGAATATTGGCATTTCAATAAGAGTTTAAGCTTAAATCAAGGTATTCGTTGATTAAAGTCAACCCGAAGTAACATTTTCTCATTTCAAATACATATCTATCGCAAGAATTGCTAATGGGCACAGGTGGCAGTATCAAAGAAATAATAAGAACAATAAACATTAAATAATGACTAGGTGTCTTTCAAAAATTCCAGGTCAACTTTCCAATCAATAATATTATAATCTTCCCTGACATTTAAGGAATCTAATGGTTACCTCAATGATGTCCTCGAGTATTTTCGATTGAAAGAAACCTTGTCTTTATTTAGCAAATATAAATTTTTTTATAAAAAAAGTTTGATACCGCCACCTATGCTAATGGGTGGATTGAAATAAATAAAGGACCGAAAAAGACCGGAAGGACAAAGTAAAATCAGGAACGCACAAAAAAGGACCGGACAGATCAATGAAAAACCAGAAAGGAATTTATAAACACTTTATCATATTACAGACAGGCGCTACTCGCGTTTTTATAATTTTAGTTGAGTTGATTGGTTTGCTTCTAGTCAGTCAATTTATCCATTCGATCATTCCGACTAACAAGCGTGGTAATGCTGTTTTTCTAGGGGCACAAGCTCGTCGGCTCTTTCTTTTACATTCAATTGAATTCCATAAAGAAGTTGTACTTTATTGTGGGAACACAAGATATTGATAGGGTCAATTTCTCCCTTTCCCACAATATGGTCCAACCTATACTCATACATCATTATTTTTTTTAATTTCTACCCTAGATATATATCAAATAACATTCATGTTGATTAGTTGTCTGCAACCTGTTCCAAGTTGGCCCATACTAAAATTTTGTCGTCTGTCAAAGGGTTAAGGAAAGAACAAGGCTTTTAAACTTTAAGCTCGCCCGGGGCGAAAGTCTCGGAGAAGCTATTATCATACCCTCGGATGTCGGCGTCAGCGTCAGCGTCGGCGTCCGCATTAAGTTTTTAAATCTATCAATATTAATCCTAGAGGCTTTATATTTTTCATAAACACTCATTAGGGTAAGCACCCATGTCAAAATGACCTTGAGACAGTGACCTTGACCCTTTTAAAAAAACTTGAACCAAAAACTTTAACCGAAAAATATTTAACCAAAAAACTTAAACTTTGCCTATCTTTTATGAGTGATTTACCTAGGGACATCATTTCTGCATATATGCACTCACAAGGTGATACGCTAACACAAGAAACCAAGTTCCTTGGCATTTGGCCTTGGCCTTGACCTTTTATGGACTTAGAAAAACTTGAACCAAAAACTTTTGAATCTTCAGCATATTGCTTTAATCTCGCATGTTTTTTAAATACTTACAGCTAGGACAATTATACTTCATAAATGCAATGATTAGATGATCAACCTTTTATTTAATACAATGAAATTCCATTTGTAACTTCATCAGGCTGAAGGCATTCTTTTAACCTACCCATTTACATGTACTTAAAACATTTTTTTTTGTTAGCTCACCTGAGCACATCGTCCTCAAGGTGAGCTTTTGTGACCATTGAATGTCCGTCGTCTGTCGTGCGTCGTCCGGCGTCAACAATTTAAGTGTTTACACTCTAGAGGCCACATATATGATCCAATCTTCATGAAATGTGGTCAGGATGTTGGCCAGATCACAAGGATGAACCCTATTGAAAATGGGGAGGATCCTTGCAAAATCAAGGAAAAAGGAGCCTTATTGATTTTTTTATGTTTACACTCTAGAGGCCACAAATATGGCCCAATCTTGGCCAGGTCACAAGGATGAATCCTTTCGAAAATGGGAAGGATCCATATCATATCAAGGAAAAAGTGGCCTTAATGATAGTTTTCTTGTTTACGCTCTAGAGGCCACAAATATAGCCCAATCTTCATGAAACTTATTCAGGATGTTGGCCAGGTCACAAGGATGAACCCTATTGAAAATGGGAAGGATCCATGCCATATCAAGGGAAAGGGGGCCTTAATGATAATTTTCTTGTTAACGTTCTAGAGACCACAAATATGGCCAAATCTTTATGAAACTTGGTCAGAATGTTGATCATGTCTCAAGGATGAACCCCATTGAAAATGGGATGGAACCAAGCCATATCATTGAAAAGGGGTCATAAAGATAATTCTCATGTTACTATCTAGAGGCCAGCCATTTATTTTTGGTCCAAACTTCGTGAAACTTGGTTTTATATTATCTTCTTTATGACATCTGCCTATCTAATCGATGTGATGTCTAAGGGGTCAAAAAGACTCAGGTGAGCGATCTAGGACCATCATAGTCCTCTTGTCTTCTAAATCAGGCTGATAAATATTATATCATGGACTTTAACGTAAAAAAATGCCCTTGAACTTTGATTGTTGGTCAAGTGCTGTTTGTGACAAGCAGCAGTTTGGGCGAGCTTCGTTGTCCGCGGACGACTCTTGTTCTAAATTAGATTAATCCATTGAGAGACAACAAATGTTTAGACAAGTCCAAATTGTAAAGGGTTGCAGATTAAATACAAAGTGTGGGCAAATTTGCAAAATTTTTAGCAGCAAGGGTAGATAATATTAAGGAGAAAGGAGAAAGTGTTTGTTAGCAGCATTTTCATCTTTTCCCTATTAGCAAGGTCATCCGTCAAGATCAAATATAAAAGCTATGTTTCTTTATCACAGCAGTATTTTTGCAGTGATAAATAAGAAAATATCTGGTATACATGATAAGAACAAGGTGAATAATCAATGTTATATTTCAGAAAATTGACCTCGTGTGTTGTTTTGTCTATTCAGTTCCCTCGCCTTCAGTACCACAAAGCACTTCGTGTCTTAAATAAGTTGATGAAGTATACTAGACCTATTTTTTACGCGCGCATGAGCACAAAAAAAGCTACATAGTACATAATTATGTTGTTCTGTTTTTGAGTCGATTATCTTTTTTTTCCTGGGCAATTTTCAGGATACAGGGTTGCTTCCTATGGCCTGCTAAACCATTTGGGTAGTGCGTTAAGTGTCGGCTGTAGTCAGACTGCGCGGCTTGGGCAGACTGACTAGTACCGATACTTTTCGCACTTTAATAATTTTCTGAATCTATAATGATTAATCTACCTCCCTGTGAGATCATTTTTGAAATGCGACCTTTAGTTTACCTATGCTAGACCAAATTTCTTTTTCAAATATTCATTTTACAAAGTACCGAGATGGTCCGTTCTCGCTTGACGGGTCACATATATTATACTATTCAATTTTGATTCAAAAGGTGTTTTTAATTCAGGCTTTTGTTTCAAGAAATAACTTAAGGTAGTGAACCCGTAATAGTTCCGCAATGTTTTGGAAGTGTTGAACTTTAACAGTGTTAACCGAGGTTTCCTAATGATTTTCATTAGGAAACCTCGGTCAACATCGTTGAAATGCATGGGTTTCGAACTGTTGCGGAACAATTACTGGTCCACCACATTGTCTTGTATTTTGGGTGGTTTTAGAGGGGCACAACCAGATTAGAATACTTAAGCATGAAAAAGTCGTACAGAAAGGACCTTCTTCAAATTGGAATGATTTTTGGAATGATATTGAGCGCGATTATTGAGTTCTTGAGAGAAATTCAAGGGAGATAAGACAATATCAATAATTTCGTCCAAATTATCGATATTTTTTACCCCACCCCCTTTGACATAATAAACGTACTAATAAAGTCGCGCTGACTGAGTCGATACACAGAATTAACATTTAATTTGAATACTTTATAATGTGTGTTTCTATTGCATCACATATTCATAGATATTTTCTCGGCTTTTGCGTCGTCAAATATAGACTGGTTCTGCAGGATACTCATCCGATTAAATTGAGTATTACACTTTATCAAGTTAAATAGCCTCTTAAGGTAGTGAACACGTTATTGTTTCGCAACATTTCAGAACCCATGAGCTATCACAGAGTAAGTTCATATCGGACTCGGTTTCGACCCGAGTTAACCGGGTTTCCATCAGAACGACCTCGGTTTCGACACTAGTGATGTCTTTTTAACCTGTCAACCTCTACGCTTCTGATCTTGGGTCAGGCCGGTGTTACTTCGGTTTCAAAATGGGCTCGAAAATAGTGCACAAAAATTCGATTACAAAAAATCAAATGTTTTCTATTACTTTCAACAACAAATACTTTTTTTCTTATTTTATATAGTATTTTGCACGAGTTTATCACATTTCTTAATGGGATAACGATATTTTATGGTTAATTAATTATTGTAGCGGTAAATGTGAAGTTCGTTTACTACCACAAGTGGGTAACTCCGTTCACATGAACGTTCTTTCTGCGCATGCATATTACAGTCAATTTTAGATTATTACAACATCCCACGCGACTCCCGGGCTGCCATTTGATTTTCCCCACAATGTTGACCGGGGTTCCCCACTGAAAAGCATTGGGAAACCTCGGTTAACACTGTGAAAGTGATTAGGGTATGGTGGAGCAAAACGCCCCCTGGGGTAACACCCCCCATCGATTTCTCAGAAGTTGCAGTACATGTGACATTATAGGGACCTTAATTCTAAACTAACAGGAATAAGTTTATTATATAAAAAAGATTTACCTCCGTCATTAAATAGCAAGAAAAAGAATGAAAGGCATGTTTTCGACCATAATCTTATAAATCTAAGTAATCTTTTGATTCGTGTTATACTGTTATAACTGGTTAGGGTATATGTTATATTTATCTTATAACTATACAAACATCCGTTTGATAACATCCCGTATGATATTTTTTATGATATCACATAGTTATTTTTAGAACAATAATATAATGCAGTTATTTTTAGAAACTTGCATTTCAGTTAGAAACATTGACGAAAACAAGACAAAAAGAGGTTATAAAGATAAATATAATACATACTAAGTGTATTGTATGGAAAAATATATCAGCCTCGACAATGATCAATTCTCCCAACCTCGTTAGGTATTTTTTCTCATACAAAACACTAAGTATGAATTATATATGTATATGTTAGCTTTTAACACCGAAATAAATCTATGACGCATTATATTGTAATTTGAATCTTATATTCAAAATACGTAAGCGCATTTAATATAATCTAGATTTCGATGTCCTGTTCCTTATGGGGTAAAACGCCCCACTAGTTCTGGGGCAAAACGCCCACGGGGCGTTTTGCCACACTCACCGAGGGCGTTTTGTCCCATGTGAATGTAAGTTTATGTCCACTTAAATCAATACAAAATCGCAATAGACCTTCATGAATTCAAAGATGTGATTAATTAACTATATAGACATGTGTAGATATTTAATAAAAAACGAGTTATCAAGATCGAAATGAAGGGAGATGTTGTCTTTGTGCCAGCTTGTCGTAGATTTGTGTCTGCACTCCCCTCCACATATAATTTCTAGGCCAAAAAAAAAAAAAAAAAAATGTGTGTTTCCTATTGTATGAAAATTTGAAATAGGGTCGGTAGGTCGATTTTTTTTTTTTTTATATAATTTTTTTTTTTTCGATGGCCAGTCAGGGAGTTAAATGTGGCTATGTATTTTCATAACACGAATCTGTCTTGTTAGAAAAAAGAAATTAAAGGTCAAAAACAAATAAACAAAACATTTGTTTCCTTTGATTATTGTATCCTGGTATAATCAGTTTTCGGTCATGTAGTGGTTTCCAAGTCACAGAGTATTTAAAATCTCACAGATTGCTTTTAAACTGATTTATAGATATTTATTTCAATGCGACACAAAATAAAATAATGTTAAGTTCAAAACAATTTATAAAATTTCAAAACAATTTATAAAACTCACTTTCATTAGACTTACTTTTACATTTTCACATTTGTAAGTGCTATTGTATTATCGAGGACACCCTAGTTTAACATCAATCAAAGTGAAAAAAAATATATGCTACATGTACTTCAGTTATTCCTTTCCTCAGTAGATTTCTTTTGAAGGGGGTACGGAGCCTACCCTCAAAAATATTTCTGTTTTCTCTACTTTCATTTATTGTATTCGTGTACTTCAGTATCATAGTATGAAGATTAAAATTGAAGCAATAAGACATAAATTATATGATAACAAATAATTTGTAATTAAACTTAACTTAATCACATTCTTAATCTGCTAATCAAGTAAACAATTAGGCAAATAGAGAACTTTCAGATTCTGTCAAACTAGAACTTTATGCTTAATACAGAGAAATCCACTTATTAGCAACTCCTATATGTCAGAAGAAAAGTTGCTATTAAGTGGATGTTTCTATTATCCGATAATCGCGTTTCAGTCAGTATCCCTATCTCAGAAGTGTACGAGTACGTCGTCGGCATTAGAATGTATATAAGACGTGTACAATTTGCCAGTTCCGATTGATTGCTTATTTTTGTGTCCCCTTTTATTTGTATGGACATTAAAAAAAAAGCAGTTTTGATATTTATTTACGTCTTTAAAAATCAATCATCAAGAGGACCAACGGCTTTCAAATCTCAAGGTTGCCGATCGGTAAGTTCCGACGTGCATAATTGAATATGGTTTGCGAAAACAAATTAGATCTACCTTTTTAAAGAAGGCCAGCTATATGTTAAATTCCACTGTTTATGCGATTTAAGAAGGCTGTCGGGTACACACGAGAGAAAAGCGTGTCGTAGTGAAAACACAGACGCCCTCGACTGAGCCAGGAATTTGGCGGCGCGTTTGAAGTCGGGTCATTCCCCGAAAAATTTATAGAGTGACGTCATATCGAAAATGGATCAGACAAGAAATCTGATGATTTTCTCGTGTCTTTATCACTCGGATAATTTGATAAGGATTATAATTTTAAATTTGAAGTAAGTAATATTCCGGCGCTATGAAATGACATCATGACTTTTTTCTAACCGCGGCGACATTTGCTTTTATCCAAAAGATCGAACAAGGCGCGATGAAATTGGTCGTCTGAATAACTGTCGGCAACACTCGAAAAATTAAAGAAAATGCAAAGCAGAGCATTAGTTGGAACACTTAATCAACACGATCATAATGCAACATTAAACCATTTCCATAATTTTCTGTTTTACAATTCATTATTCTATGGTAGCGTCCAGACTCTCAAAACCCCCTATTTATCTCAATACTGTTGATTTATATGAGATTTATTGTCCCTTCTTCAATGATTTAAGATGTAGAGTGTAGTAAAAATGGTCTTGGTCTTGGGCAATGACAAGTGTTTTCATTAAAATCAAAACATGGGAAAATTAATGACAAATTATAATATGCTTATTATCCGTGACCATCGGTTGACCAGGACCCTAGGTTAATAATGCATATTCAAGCTATAGTAACGAGGGTTTATCACCCGACGATGTCAGGAACCGTTTTCAATGTAATTTTGAAACAAAATTTAAGTGTTTGAATCGGTTCACAGTCAACTCGGCCTGCAAATAACTCGGCCCGTTTACTCGGCCTGTCAACTCGGCCCGTCAACTCGGCCTGCTTTGTATTATGTATGACGATGCAATGTAAATATTTTGGATACCTTATGTGCTTTTTTGATAATTGATAAAAATTAATTAATAAATAATCACTCGTTAAAAGGGTCTTTAATAATAATAATCTTATCTTACTATTATTTGGCAATTGTGTAAGTATAAGATAAAAAAGATATAATTAAATACATAATTCACCTTTTATTCAAATTTATTTTTCAAATAATTTTTTTCTAGGCACAAAAGAAGATGACGAGTTATATGCGTATTAAATATGAAGATCGTAGATTTTTGATCATCATTTGTGAATTCGCACCTCCTTTAAGCACATTGATTAACTATCTGATAAGTGTGCTGATATATCCGTTTACTAGGCTAAACACTATATAAGTTATATACAGGCCGAGTTGACGGGTCGAGTTATACACAGGCCGAGTTTTACGTGGGCCGAGTTTTTAACAGGCCGAGTTGACAGGACACCTTTGAATCTACATGTACCCACAATATCTAGACATGGCATTTATTTCCGCGGAAATATCACTTCAAAGGAATCGCTTATTGGGCAAATTCTTTAGTGAAAAAGAAAAGTTCGTATATTAAACCGCGTAGGTTTCAAATATGGAACAAAAGTTTAGACCATATCCAGGCTCCGGAAATCTACGAGATTGGAGTCGACATCAAACTAAAGAGAGTTTATGCAGATAAATTCATTTAACCAGCCCCTATCGGCTGTTTATATTTGCATGAAAAGGTAAACTGAATTTCAAAATTTGGAGCCGTGGAACGAACGGCTTCTAAATTCAACGGTTGATGGAAGTTGAACGTTTCTCGTTTTATAGACGCAACTACTGTGTCATAAACAGGACGCAGAACGAGGCAAGACAAATGACAGTGCCTTTATTATGTTGACAAAATAGATGTTTTTATTCCTTTATGTTCAATAATTCAACTAAACAAAACTCGCAACTAAAGCGTACGTCACTATTTAAAAACAAACACTGTCCGAGTTAGGCTGATGCCCGCCCCGCGTTCAGTCTTCAGAGTTCAAACACCTGCAGAGCTAGGCAACATTCCTCAAACGTTTCACGGACGTATTTATATTGAAGCTAGTGCAGGTGTTCGTCGGCATTTTTGATGTCTGCTCAATCTCGGTGAAATCTTTGAGTGACGTCATATTGAAATTGTGAACGGTTTCTCTTGATTTTATCGCGCCTTTAACCCTCGTATATTGTGATTAGGATTTAATGTATTAACTGTACAGTAAGTTATTTTAATTTTAAAAGATTCAAAAAGATCGATGTCAGAGAAAGAATTCACCATTTATTTGATCGCGTAACAGCTGAACAATTTGAATCAAGTTCAGTAAAATTACGCTTGATAATTTATGTACCGATGCAAAGTTGAGTAGTTTCAAAGAGAAAAACCCCAATGATCTAGAAAAAGGGAAATTCGGAAGCGGAGCTGCCATTCAACAACCTCGGACGATTAAAATATTCACGCGCGATCTGGACTACATGTATATTTCTTTTGTGAACATTTTGGCGGGAAGCGCGAGATTTCACTGTAAACAATCAAAATGTTTATGGATTCTCATACTCTGTTTCGTTCATGTGTCAATTGAAATTATCAGAAAAAGAAATGTTCGTCTTTTTGCAGATACATTGCTATTTATTGAGTAATTGAATGGTCAACGTCAACTAATAATTGTAGCTACTTCGAGAGTAATTCACAAACATGATCGGAATTTCCGCCGACGATTGTGGACGTCGCGATTTTGTCAAACAGGGAAGGACGACGTACGTTATCAACACGATTGGACCGAGACCAGAAACGATCAAAATGCCTGGAAAATCAGTGTTAGACCGGTTCAATATTTATACCGGAGATCGGCGATTATCTTTCTTCCTTTCTTTCTTTCTTTTCTTTTCTTTTCTTTTTTTTTGTGACAAAAAAATACAGGGTCGGAGGGAAAAAATAGGGTCGGTCGGACGACCGGAAACACACCTAATTTTTTTTTGGCCCTATAGAAGATATGCGTGACCAAAAGATATATCTTGCTGAATATTGCTATCTTCTATTCGAAACTGGGCAATACATCCCTTAAAATTTCGTTTTAAGCATAAACAAACATAAAAGATCGGTTATGCAACAATCAATACCAACGTCACCATGATGACGTCGGACTGACGTAATAATTTATCAGATGTCATCCACCCGTTTTTTTTAGCAATAACGAAGGTCATTTCCCTTTCAAATATGAAAGGATATCTGCATTTGTTGTATTTATACGTCTTCAAACGGCAAACGGAAAATAACGTACCGTTCATTGATAGTTCAGTATTGTTCCCCGTACATTCTGTACGTCGCGTAAAAAAACGACGTTTACAAATTTTAAGGGGTACCATTCTTGTAGATACGTTTATAAAAGAGACTCTTTTATTGTTTAGGAAATATCTTCCTCTTTCCAACAACAGGGTAATTGCAATGTTGTTAAATTACGTCATATCAGGTTCGTTCTAACTACTAACGAATCATTTCGCAACGCTTCCTTTAATCCATTATGTTCAGAAAAGGATATAAGACTTAAAAATGATGGTAAACAAAAGAATTAAATGGTCAAAGCTTTTATTGATGAGCACCAGTTAAAATCGATTAACGTCCGAAGGGACATTGATACATGTATTTAGATCTCCATCACACACAAGTTGGTTTGATAATTTGATCTACTGCCTAATCAAACTTAGGTGAACGTATAAATTTCAACGATTAGCATAGAACAGAACAGAACAGAACATAAGTTTATTACAGACGTTGAGCATATAAGCTCATACTCCAAAACGATTAGCATATATACTGGCCAAAAGTCCTAACCGGCCACTTTAAAAATGACGATAACTTTTTTAAAAGTTCTAACATTTTAATGAAATTTTATGTGTGAATTTTTAAGCATAATGTACATGGATTTCCATTATGATTTACCAATAGTTATCAAATTTGGATGTGTAGTAAAGGAAAAGCTCAAAAAGCTCTAAATCTTAATAGAGCTCGGGATATTACACTTTCAACAAACCAAAGTATGCAAATCGTTAGCTGCAACCCAGACCAAGAAAAAAATCAGAAAATATTGTCAATTTTGTGTGACCTTTGACTACAGGAAAAACAGAAAGAATAGGAAGCATGGTAAAATGGTGTTTAAATTCAACCGGTAAACCATTTTATCTAGCGATTATGCTCAAATATGGTCTGGTGTGAAAAAAACGATGTGTCAAACTGATTTTTTCACATATCCTACATTTTGTAGCTCAACGGGAATTATCAGTCTATATTTTATGCTTTTTTGAAAAAAACGTGTTTTAGGTGTTGTTTCTAGGAACCGTTTTTCTGCATACATAAGCGCTATCACTTTCTTCTAGGGTCATATGCCGCGCAGAATTGTCGAACATTTTCAGTTTTTTTTCCTAGTCTATGTTGCAGCTAACGACCCATGAAACAAAAATCGCTACATTGACAATATTTTGAGCTCTGTGTAAATTTAGAGCTTTTTGAGCTTTTCTAATGTTGCGCTTTAAATTCAATGAAATAACGGTAACTTTTCGCCAAAAACATCTGGAAAGTTGCTTAAAAATTCACATAGCAAATTTCACGAAAATCCACACACCACAGAAAAAATTATCTTTGTTTTTAAAGTGGCCGGTTAGAAGTTTTGACTAGTATAGTATGTGTTCGAGATATAACAAAGGTTGGTAACAACCGTTTAAACATATTAATCATTTAAAAAAAATGCAAGGGGTAAAACGCCCCCTGGTTGTGTTTAGCCCCATACACGGGGGCGTTTTGCCCCGAGAGTGGGGAAAACGCCACTTTTGAAATATTATTATTTTCATGAATATAATCTAGATGTGATTGCATAAGATCTAAAAAAAACTAATTCCATAATATCCGGCAAACTGAATTGTTTATCACAATCCACAAAACGACTCAATACCTTCATTCGTTTACAAAATGTTATCGAAAAGTCATTTTGGGGGCGTTTGGCCCCACCCTACCGTACTTTCGAAACGTTGCGGAACTTGTACGGGTCTACTACCTTAAATAAGCTCTAAATATCTCTCTGATTGTAATCTTCGCAAGGCAAGGGTTCTCTATACCACGTTTTCCTTTCGAACGGAACAGAGTGATTAAAGTTGAACCGAGAGATAGACATTCGTTGCGATCAAAACCATTTTTAATAATTCATTCATTCACTCATCCATTCATTCATTCATCCATATATTCATTCATTCATTCTTTCATTCATTCATTCATTCATTCATTCATTCATTCATTCATTCATTCATTCATTCATTCATTCATTTATTCATGAAAGGTGTCTTAATGATAATTTACTTGGAATAACTCTAATTGCCACAAATATGGCCCAAACTCTGTGAAACTTGGTTTAATGTAGAAATTATCTTCTTAAAGACATCTGCTTTTTTACTTGATGTGATGTCCCGGTGATCTAAGAGACTCGGGTTAGAGATCTAGAACCATCATGGTCCTCTTGTAAATGATAACGTATATGTAGAACTTTTTATTTTGCACAATATTAAATGATTGCAAAACGCAGTAGTACACCTTGTTTTTTAATCACATTACATTATGACCAGTTTTTCTTTAATGCTTTTCGGTGGTTTATCGTGAAATAACGGTAGATTATCAATTGACAATCTCACTCCAAAAGCAGTGAAAATGTCAAAAACTTCAGTCTTGTACCCTGCATTTGTGAATTTCATCCTATCTGCCGTCATCTATGCGGGGCGAAATTAGTGACGTCACAATGAACGTTGCATAGCAAAATGACGCGCTTTACAAAAATTTGTCCTAGAAATTCCACATTTTGTCTCATTTAATGCATAAAAGATATAGAGTAATCGTTTGTTTTCGAGTAAGATCGCTAAATATTTCATTTCTTGGAAAATATAGCTTTTGTTGTTCATACAATGAAATATAAATCGATCTTACACTGAAACAAATGAATATCCTCTATTTGACCTTTCGTTGATTTTGTTTTACTCAACGTCATCCTGGTGATTGTGACGCCATATTAACCCAAGAGCGAAATGACGCCCTTCATTCCTGAATCCGTATTTTTTTCCCGAGTTCTCTTCGATAGATTCGGTTCCCGATTGATCAACGGATATCGCTGTCAGGGTTGGGAAAGCTATTCTTTATTGATTCATAGCGACACAAGTTTTGTTACGAGTATAAAAAAGTACTTAACTGCAACTGAAAAGTTGGAAAATAGGATTTTATGCAATTCAAGAAATACAAGAATTAACAAAGACTTAAAAAACAATGCTTACAAAGTATTTACAAGGAAATATTTAAATCTTAGACAAATTCTTAAAGGTCTAAATTAAATAAGTAAGATTATCTTCTCATAAAGGAACAGAGGTTAATATGAGAAAACTAGTAGTAGCACTTATCCCACCTCTGTTTCTTTGTGAACCCGGTGTAGCACCACTTATAATCTTCATTATAACTAAGACAATCGTGCCAAGGCTGACAGCAATAATCCCAGTTCAGCTTCGTGTCTGTGTAGCACCAGAAGTATTCCTCTTCGTGCCTTCCACATGTGTGTTCCTGGAGACAAGTTTTACCGGAGATCGTTATGGTCGAATAAGGAAGAGAACAATATGCCCATGTTGTACCAGAGTGACACCATTGATACACTTCATCGCCAAAACCGCAAGAGCCTGTACAGCAATAGTCCCAGTTGTCGCTCCAATCTATGTAGCACCATCTATATGCTTTGTCATAAAAGTCACAGCTATGTCCGGCTCGGCACCTATTACCCATTCCTGTCCAAGTGCTTGGTGAAGAGGGGACTACGACATAATTGTCTAAAATTGTGCTTTCAAAATCTGTGTCTGTTATAGTTGTTTTATAATTTGAACCTTTGGCTTTAGACAATTCGATCGTCGTTTTTCCAGTTCGTTCGGGATTGCTTTTGTCTGACTTACCAAACTTCATTTTTGAAAAATATTCTTCAGTATTTTGTCTGGTATCTACATACTGCTCACGCCATGGTTTTAGTTCTTTTTCAGTTTTTCTTCCAGGCAAAATGTCATTGGTATTCGCATACGAAATCATTTTCCTGTCTTCACCTCCAAGAGGTATTGAGTTTTCTTCTTTGGAAGTTAGCTCCAATTTTGGCTGGGTTAGTACTGTCGTAAGACCAATTGCTAGAAGTTGATGGCGTATCGACTGACTTTGGATTCTCTGTGATTGAAGACCGATGTCTCCATCCGCAAATTTCCAATTTCTTTGCACAATGGCTGAATTCTGCCCAAGAACATTGTCGACTTTCTGAACAAATTTTCTCTTTGCTGGCAAGACGGAAGATTCGCTAGACTTGCTCAAGTCTAGTACATTGTCCGCTACTCGCTTGTTAAGTGGAACGCGAAGTTTTTTAATAGCATTTTTCGATTGTTCGGTACCCTCAAAGCAAGAGTCAGCAAAAATGTCTAGAACCTGTAATGCATACATGCGGCTCAAGACACCTTCCATGGTGCTTACTTCTGTTGGCGTTACCCACGCATCTGGTTCGTTTTTACCATAATATCCAAACGAAAACCCTTTGTTTCTATCGTAAGGATCGGCTGCAGCAGAGGAATCGCAGCATGCCGCGGTCCACATGTAACTTGGCACATTAACTCGATTGTATTCCCGAGTTGCATCGCCTTCTTCATCTTGATACCTCGAAGGAATTTTCTTCAATCCTGGGACCGCTCCAGTAACGAAGTACCTGAAAAAATTACCTAAGTGTGTGACTTGATTGCTTTTGTTATGGTTATGCATTAAAAAAGGAAACACACACACATACACAAACGCGCGGGAGCACACACATAAAATATTCGAACGATAAAAAATAAGAAAATCACTTGAATCAATAAAACAGAACATGATTCAGCACTGATCGAGTCTATCATTTATCTTATAACTATACAAATATCCATGTGATAACATTCCGTATGATATTTTTTATGATATCACATAGTTATTTTTAGAACAATGATATAATGCGGTTATTTTTAGAAAATTGCATTTAACTTAAAAAAAAAATCGACGAAAACAAGACAAATATAGGTAATAAGATAAATATAATACATACTTAGTGTATTATATGAAAAATATCTAACTCGGTTTGTGAGAATTGATAATTGTCTCGGCAGAGCCTCGTCAATTATCAATTCTCCCAACCTCGTTTTTTTTTCTCATACAAAACACTAAGTATGTATTAAATATATCCACTGAAAGAGGTAAACGATATCAAAACACAAAAGCGTTAGATACATACATAAGAAGGACGAACTGTTTATCTTACAAATATACAATTATACGTGCGATAACATCATATAAGATATTTTTTTACTATTATATAGATATTTTTAGAACATTGATATTATGCGATTACTTTAAGAAACTTGTATTTCTGTAACAAACATCGATGAAAAGAAGGGAAATAGAGGTTATAAGATAAATATAATACGTACTTAGTGTTTTGTATGTATCATATCTAACTCGGTTGTCGGAATGGGAGACTTTTGTGTGTTATCTCCCTTGTTTGTAATATGGATTAAATCAGAGGTAATCCAAAATCCTTAGCGGTCCTTTTAGAAATTTCCCTTGGATTTTATCCAAGGTTTCTATGGGGAAGCTGCGAATTTTACTTTTGTAAATACAAAATACTTATTAATGCAAATCGTATTTATGAAAAAGTTTAAAACAGCAAAGTAGAAAATAAATATATATTTTACATCAAATGTTTCTTACGAATTACGCAATATTTGATTTAAAGCTTATCTTTAAATCTTATAGTGCAAAGGAAATAAGGATAAAACCCAAGGAAACCACTGATTAGGACCGTTCCTCCTTTGGGAGTATTTCAAGGGAGATAACCGACCGATATAATGATCACGACAGAACCTCGATAATAAGCGAATCTCCCAACCTTTTTAGATAATATTTCATACAAACACTAAGTACGAATTATATCTATCTTGTAATGGTTAAAGCGATGGGTACAGATTTTTGTGCCCTTTGATAAACGCAAAGATCTATTACTCTTATTTTTTGATATGGTGCGAAAAATCAGAAAAAGATTTTGTTCTTTAAACAATGCAGAATATTTACATTTATTTATTGCAAAATTCTTTTTACACGTCGCATTGAACTTAAATCGGCGAATTAAGTTCTCTGTAATTATTCTTTTCATAAATTCGTTTTACCTCTTTTTGTTAAAATGTTGAATAAATTAATTCCAGAAGTTTATGTTGGTTGTTTTTCGTTCATCTAAAAAAATAAAAACAGTCGGATATTTTATAACTGTCTTAATCTTTACAATAACACATTGTAGATGGATTCTGTTTTTATGCACAGAGGCGGAACGAAATGGTGACGTAAATTCAATTATAGCTCAGAATTTCAAAAACAAAATCTCATTAAATTTCGTGCTATCAGTAAGTTCTTCTTATTTTACGTTCATTTACTTGTGCTAAGTTTTAAGAATTATTCAGAGACATACAAACGCAAAAATTCTATAACGTCGCAAACAACATCAATACCTTCTAGAGCCTGAAAACGAGCAAAGATCTCTCATGGTATTTTTTGATGTTTCCTCCATTTCTTTCCACATATTCTGGTTGAAACAGGGGTCCTGTGGAACAGCATTGGTTAGTGTAAATGTCGCTGTTCTTGCTGCATTGCACTGTTTAAAGTTTGGATTGAGATGGCCTCTGTCAAAGTTCGTATTACGAAAGTCTATGTTGATAGCTTGTATCCGCTTGTAGGTATCTGTAAGAGATCCCGCTGTGCCCATGTTTAGTGGATATCCCATACCCGAAAGCTGTAATAACAAAAATATAGGGCGATGGATAATCATGCTGCTCCGCGTTCATAATGACAAAACGGCACAAACAGATTGCCAAGTGCACGTGCAAAGCAGGGTATAATTGGCAAACTATTGTGCCATTTTATCATCCTGAACAAAGGGCTGGATATATATGATACATACTTAGTGTATTATATGAAAAAAATATCTAACGAGGTTGGGAGAATTGAGAATTGTCGAGGCTCTGCCGAGACAATTATCTATTCTTACAACCGAGTTAGATATTTTTTTTCATACAATACACTAAATACCTATTATATTTATCTTATAACCTCTTTTTGTCTTCTTTTCGTCAATGTTTCTAACAGAAATGTAAGTTTCTAAAAGTAACTGCACTATATCATTGTTCTAAAAATAACTATGTGATATCATAAAAAAATATCATACGGGATGTTATCATACGGATATTTGTATAGTTATAAGATAAAATCTGCTATTCGCGTGTTTTTTGTTAACTCTATCTTCTGCTACAGAGCGATATTATTGTCCCATAAAATGTAACGTCCATTTCATCTAATGAGTCGAATACGAGTCTCCTCTTATATTTCTATCTTTATTTAGAAGTTTAATCAATTTCCTACCTGTTTAACAGAAAAATATATGAGCTTATTTTTTTTTTGACATTTTGTAACTAGGGTTTTATTAGTCTAGTTCACATCTTTTCAGATCACTTTTGACCTCATTTCATTTTATGTTTTGCTTAGTCATGCAATTATACAATATTAAAACAATCGGGGATTTTTCAATAACATGCATAACATTAAGTTCATGACAATACATGACATACAAAATGGGTGTAGACGAAAGGAACTGGTTGCACAAAAATACAGTAGATGAAATGGGACTTAACACACATTAATCACCACAGGCTGATTTACTTGATTTACACTTATTTTATTTACAGTATAATCACAACATTACATATAATCGTTTACTAAATGAACAAGATTAGAATTTAAAAAAACTTTTAGTTAGCTTATAAAATCTTTCCATTGCCTTCAACGGGTTTCGAAAGTGGTGAATACATAGATAAATGCAAGGGTAGTTGTTGAACTACAACATGCCATAAAGGCATGTTTTCTGAAATGTCTTTTTGTCGATAGAGCGACTAATGAATACAATGATAATAAAGAGGAGAGAGAGAGAGAGAGAGAGAGAGAGAGAGAGAGAGAGAGAGAGAGAGAGAGAGAGAGAGAGAGAGAGAGAGAGAGAGAGAGAGAGAGGGAGGGAGAGAGAGAGAGAGAGAGAGAGAGAGAGAGAGAGAGAGAGAGAGAGAGAGAGAGAGAGAGAGGGGGTGAGAGAGAGAGAGAGAGAGAGAGAGAGAGAGAGAGAGAGAGAGAGAGAGAGAGAGAGAGAGAGAGAGAGAGAGAGAGGATAAGAAATAAACCTAGATAGAGGGTTTTGTTGATAGATGAGGATTGGTAAAGAGAAAGACAGAAATTGGGAAAGGAAAAACATACATCCAGAAAAGGAGGCGACTACAAATTACATAAAGGTATCTACCTGCGGTTCCACAAACCAGGTGTTCCTGCGGTCAGGTTGGTCCCCAATACAACTATCATTGTCAAGTCTGTATGCGGAATAGACAGGTATTCTCTCAGCAGTGTTGTACAGAGTTGCGTAGTAGGTATTGTTCTGGTACCTTTGGCATATCTCTTTATTATCGTCTCTCGGGAATTCGGATGGTGGTGTCCTTTTGTAGAAAAACTCGTTACATTTTATGAAGTGAGGGTCGTTTACAACTTAACTATTAACGTGAATGGCGATGGGAATCACAACTATCAGTATAAGAAGCATAGCTACTCTTCCTGACTAACTCCGAGGCAGTTAGACAAATGAATTCCACGCCGCTCTTTAATTTATATCATTTTTGAAGTGCTATAATGTATATTGGTTAAACTGATGATTGTGATTCGTAAGTGTGAAACGAGGACCGCCTTTATCCCTCTAGTAAAGCCGTATTTCTCTGTTCATAAGTGCCTTTGAATAATTCGTGCCACTTCTTCACCGTCAACGTTAGCGATAACATAGCGTATGACATGCTGCAACACGGTTAATTCTAATATTAACGAGAATTTCATTTTTCATGTAAAAAAGACGATTGTTTTTCGGGGGAGGGGGATGGGGCAAACAAAAGTATTTCAAAGCTAATTGGTTGTGGAGACAAGATCAGAAAAATATTTTTTTGACAATTTACACGTCACCAATGTATAATCTGTTAAATATGTGTACATTTGGTAATAATCTAGAAACGCAGTAGTTATTGTTTAGATCATTCTGAGTATCACATTAAACCTTATTAGTTTATATATCCTGCATTAACAAACAAAATTGATTCAAAAATAATTCAAATTTAAGCATTTGTTTGCAGACCTCTTTATTAGCTTTTCAGTAATATTTCAGAAGAAAATACTTTCTTTAATGCTTTTCGGTGGTTTATCGAGAAATAACGGTAGATTATCACTTGATAATCTCGCCGCAAAAGCAGTGAAATTATCAAAAATTTTTACCCTGCTTTTGTGCATTTAACCCTATCTGACGTCATCTATGCGGGGCAAAATAAGTGACGTCACAATGAACGTTGCATAGCAATCACGTGCAAAATGACGCGCTTTATGAAAAATTGTCCTAGAAATTTCACATTTTGTCTCTTTTTTGCATTAAAGAAATAGAATAATCGTTTGTTTTTCGTGTAAGATCGATTAATATTTCATTTCGTGAACAACAAAAGCTATATTTTCACTTGTGGCTCCACCACTCGTGAAAATATAGCTTTTGTTGTTCACTCAATGAAATATAAATCGATCTTACACTGAAACAAACGATTATCCTCTATATTCTTCCCTGTAAATTCCTCTCGTTCACGCTAATATCCATAGCAAGCGGGCTTTAAAGTGGCAAAAACCTTATGTTTTTTAACTTGAATATTCGTAGAATAGGGGTGCTATTCCGGTCCTCAGAGCGTCGGCGCTGGCGTCGGCGTAGTGCTTTGGTTAATGTTGCACCTGTGTCAAATCTACTAAGCTATTGCCTAGAAACTTTACACATGCTTCTGTGAACATACTATCAGCATCTAGATTAAGATTAGTTACTCTCATATTGAATTTAGTGCAATTTAACCCTTTTCGGACTTGACAAATCTCGGTTAAGTTTTTACGTGCAACTGTTACATATCTGTTCTGTCTCTGTTTCTAGTAAAGCTATTATTTCTAAACTTTGCTCTGTAACTTTCGTGTCAGTCTCTAGATGAGGATTTATATTGAATTAAGTGGAAATTTAACCCTTTTCAGACTTAGAACTCTTGGTTAAAATTTTACGTGTAACTGATGTATACCTGTTATATCTCTGTTTCTACCAAAGCTAATTGCAATCTTTACCCATGCCTTTGTGACCAAAACATTAGCTTCCAGACAAAGACTGTTTTTTCTGATATTGCATTTAGTGAAATTTTAACCCTTTCAGACTTAGAAAATCTTGGTTAAATTTCACGTGCAACTGATGTGTATGTACCTCTTTTAATACAAAAGCTATTGTTTTGAAACTTTCCAAATGATTTGTGACCATAATATGATCCTCTAGACAAAGATTCATTACTTTGATTTTTAATTAGGTGGAACTTTAACCCTTTTCGGACCTTCATATCAGCCCCTAGACAAAGGTTCCTCACTCTGATATTGAAATTCTTGGTATTTTCAATGTCCACATTAATTTGCTTTCACTATCCAGCACTAGGATTATTCGAGCTTTGCTGTCCTCGGACAGCTCTTGTTTATTCATTTCATGACTTGAAACGATTAGAAGATAATGACCGGACGAAGAGGACATGCGTAATGCGGAATATCGCATTTCCGTGAGCGTGAAAATATCACGGACTTTAGTGCAATAATTCTGGGTCAATTTTAGTGAACGTTTACGTTCACCAATGCACGAGGGTCATCCAAGAAATAGTGAGACTGGCTCTATTTCTCGAAAACTAATGAAGATATTAAAAACGAAATTTTACATGCATGTACATTATTTTCTCCTGCATTTATTTTTCACATCAACCGGTATGTTGATGACGTCACTAAGAATGACGTCATGGCCTTAACCATGGCCAGATAAATATCAAAATAACAGAAATGCTACGTCTTTTGTTTGTTTAATTTCAGAAAAGTGAAGAAGATGGAAACGCCGTTTTGCTATGAATATATTGCAGGAATACAGTACTTTCTCACTGTACCCTATTTTTACTGATTTTTTTTTTCATCTGTGGGAAAATTCAATTATAGCAAAAACTTCCTTTTTGCATGATTTTGATCACGAAGACATTAATTTTCAAAGATATATTTGCATTTTACAATTAAATTAAGATTTTGTTTATTAAAGACGCCATCTAATATCTTAAAGAAAGACATTTATGCAAGAACCTTTGTCAAATCTTACGAGTACATCAATGTAGAAATGCATTCGGATATCCACCCATTTTTCAGAACGACATTGTCAGATAAAAGAAAGGTATTCGTTAAGAAATTTGACGTCATTTCTTTCAAAAATGATACAGCGATTATCTACCACTTAGATATAGTAACACAGAACATTTATCAGTGTAATTTTGGTCTAAAACCAAAACCATGTAGTTTAATATGAAGTTTTTTTTAAACAGTTAAAAATCCTAGGGCTAATGTGGCCATTACGACATAAGGCACCTCCTTATGTTGCCTAGCAACAAGGGGTCCATGGAAAGTATGAAGGTAAGAGTCTGCCAAACACTGAAGGTGATGTTGCACTAAACATTGGTGGAACAATAATTTCATGTTTATGGATTAGTTGTGCATTGTAGCATAAGTCTCACTATCTATTGGATGACCCACGTAACAACGTTAGGAACACCTCGAAGTTGTAAATAGCTTTGAAATAAATTAGTGCTAATTTAGGTTCAAATTAGTATTTTTGAAAGACTTCTCGTCGCAAGATCACTGCTTATTTGTGAATTGTGTGATACTAGAAGTCTTTATCACGTGTTTATTCCCCTTTTAAATACAAACAGAAGTAAGTTTTTTTTTTAATCGGGCATATTGATGATCCGCCTTAGCATATCGAAGGCTTAGCGCAAGAACTTAGTAAGTATGTGTTTATACACTGTTTAGACTCACAATATGTTTTCTTCTAAGCCCTTGATATTGCAAGTGCCTGTAGGGATTCGCCAGGAACATGTGTTTTAGTTTAGTTCATGACCTATTTAACTGGTCCCCGTGTTTATACCGTATTTAACATTACACGTAGTAGCATTAGAAACGGTAACCAGTCTAGTGATATCCGTACACATCAAATGCGTTACGATTCTTACCGAAGAAGATTCGCAAATAATCATACAGTGAACAATATCGTGAAATAGACGAGGTGAATGATTTGGAATGATTTAGGGATGAAGTTGAATGAGTGTGTGGAGCGAGTTTTGAGTGAGTTTAATGGGAGGTAATCCAATGTCGCAGAATTTGTTCAGGATGAACAAAATTAACGATATTGATTACCTCCCTTTAATAAAATATGCATACAAGTTCTTTAGATAGCTTGATATTTCTTTAAGAACCTAATAGACTCATAAACTTTGAATTATGTCAGAGAAATCGCGATTTTTCTCTTTCCAATTTTTTTGAATGACGTTGCCGACTCTATAATTTTCAATGGGTTCGAGCGTTTTTGAATGGTTTGAGTGAGTGTTTGGAATGAATGAGTGGAGTGCTCATGTAGTGATATTGAATGGTTTTGATCGATATGAATGTCAATTTCACGATATAACTAACTGTTTCTTGACACGTAAATTGAGCGGCAAAATTACAAATCTTAAATTGAAATCACATAAGGTAAATTATGTTTGCAATCCATCAATATAATAACATTTATCAATTTCGTCTGTAGTTTAAATCTATTTACGAAAATAATTCCTGGGTAACCCTGCATCATTCTGGTATGGTTACATGCAAATCATACCTTTTATGAGCGGGAGTCAATTTCATATAGTTTATTTGGTTATATCTTTTTCTTAGACGCTATTTAAAGGATTATTGGATGTCAACCAAATCTCACAAGAAATATCTCAGGACACCCTTTAACAGAAGGAATATATGTTGGTTTTTTTAGATGAAAATCTCTCCATTTATGAGATAAGCTTGTTTCCATATATGAAAAATATTCAATCAAAATTTTCAAGAAATTATACTTGGGTGGCTTTTAATTGGTGTGACAAGAAAACATTATCCGTAGGAATACCTTGACATTATCGATTAGATATATAAATCATATAATGCCTATATTGAGTAGTTTTTCAACTTTATCTTATAACTATACATATATCCATGTGATAACATCCCTTATGATATTTTTTATGATATCACATAGTTATTTTTAGAACAATGATATAATATGGTTATTTCAAGAAACTTGCATTTCAGTTAGAAATATCGACGGAAACAAGACAAATAGAGGTTATAAGATAAAAAAATACGTACTCAGTGTATTGTATGAAAAAATATCTAACTCGGTTGAGATAATTGATAATTGTCTCGGCAGAGCCTCGACAATAATCAATTCTCCCAACCTCGCTAGATATTTTTATTCATACAAAACACTAAGTACGTATTATATTTATCGATGCGAACTTACTATGCGAACAATGACGTTCACCATCAGCACTTTCAGTGCTTTGATTAGTTAATTTGGCTTCTGATGGTACTAAGATCAATACACTTGAAGAAAAGATAGATTTTTTTAATGGTTTCCGAACGCATATGAAAGATTTCGAGTTTATAATAATTTGATAACAAATCGCATTGAAAAACTGCGTTTCGTTGTCAAAATATAATATGCATTATCTTACATAATTCGTTAATTTTTTTGTAAAGCCATATTTAGCGAGAACGGCGACCATCGCGACGACATGCTACCAACGTTACCTACGTTCGGAACTACCAACGTCACCTACGTTCGGAACTAAGCATTTCCATGGTTACGCCTAAATTATTTTCGAGGTCTTTTCTTAGAACCGACGAGAGATCCCGATTTGCGAATTGCCAAAATGATTAAAGCAATCATGAGTTAGTCATGATAGGTACTTAAATCTGGTGTCTGAACAGGAAAGATAGGCAGAACTTAAGCACGCAAGATACAATATCAGACATTTAAAGCGCGAATTATTCACATATCGTTTTCCTTCGTTAAAGTACCACTCGAAACTGTTGCATTTTGGGAATACGTTTTCCTAATATGTCAACAAACAGCTTGATTAGAATTTCCTATTTACAAGTTTATCGCTTGTGAATGTCGCCCACAGATTGTTAGCAGTTAAAGACCACGCCATTTTACAAGAAAACGCATATTTCTACTTGAATTACAGTCAAATTTAGAGTTTTTCTAATTTTCATTTTAAATGCAATTTTGAATCGGTCAAACAAAGATGCACAAGACAACCGCTTGTCGGAAGTCACATAACTGCGCCAATCGGCATTTCGTTTCAATATAGTGTTTGGTCTGTATACCGATGGAAAAAATTTCATTTATTTGTCCCGTTTCCTTTTTAGCTCACCTGTGCACAATTGCTCAAGGGGAGCTCTCAGGATCGCCTTGGCTCCATCGTCTGTCGTGTATCGTCAACGTTCTTTAACTTCTTCTCCCTAACCACTGAGCCGATTTCCAATTAAATACATGTATTGCAAGAATGTTCCCTGGATGACCGTCTTCAAAAATTGTTCGCTAAATTTTGATGGACCCATTAATATGGGGAGGGGGGGGGGGGAGAGCAGGACTTACTTTGAGCCCAAAATCTTTGAACGACATCTCCTACTGACCCACTGGGTCGAATTCAATAATATAATGTGCCTTGGGTGCTCCTCTTGGAAAATTGTTCGCAAAATTTGAATTGCCCCCGTTAATATGAACGTAACAGGAGGGGGGGGGGAATCTTTGAACGCCATCTCCTCCTGAACCACTGCGTCAGTTTAATGAAACTTATACCAGAATAATCCTTGGGGAACCCTCTTTAAAATATTTTTCGCAATTTTTTTATTGACCCATAAAAATGGGCGTGGCAAGGCGGGGCTTATTTCGAACCCAACATTTCCGAACGATATCCTCTTCCGAACCACTTGGCAAGTTTTAATGAAACTCTATCATATGTTCCTTGGGTGACCCTCTTGAAAATTTAATTTTGATTTGCCCATAAAAATAAGCGTTTCAGGCGGGGCTTATTTTCAGCGCGAAATCGTTGGACGACATCTCCTCCTGATCCACTGGGCATTTTTTATTGAATTTCTGACAGAATTTTCCTTGAGTGACTTTCTTCAGAAAGTTTTTGCAAAATTGTGATTGGCCCATAAATATTAGGGTAACAGGGCGGGGCTTATTTTGAGCCCTAATACTTTGAGCGACATCCTCTCCTGAACCACTGGGCTTATTTAATTGAATTTCTACCAGAATATTCCTTGGGCGACCCTCTTCAGAAATTGTTTGCGAAATTTTGAATCGCCCATAAATATGGACGGGGCTTATTTTGAGCCCGGAATCTTCGAACGACATCTTATCCTGAACCACTAGGTTGATTTTAATGAAATTCTACCAGAAAGTGCCTTGGTCGATCCTCGTCATAAATTGTTCGCGAAATTTTGATTTGACTATAAATATGTACGTGGTAGGACGCGGCTTATTTTGAGCCCAAAGTCTCCTCACTGATCAATGGGCAGACTTCAACCAAAGTTGGTAGAAATGTCCCTTGGGCAGCCGTTCTCAAAACTGTGAACAAAACCACCTTCTAAACCTAAGACTATTTTAAATGAAACATTGTCATTATGTATCTCCTGCGATCCTTTATAAAAAAAAATGTCGTGACATTCTGATTTGGCCATAAACATGGACGCGGCAGGGTTCTCATTTTCACTTTGAATCATTGGAATAATATCTCCTCTTCAACAACTAGGCAAATATGAATGAGACTTTGCCAGAAAAATCGGGTGAGATCCGCTGGACAAACAAAATTCAGGTGAGCGATTTAGGGTTATTCTGGTCCTCGTGTTTTTGTAATTGTATGGGAATATGTTACGTCCTTATATGAGCGCATAGAAGACTCCAGTGTTAAAGTGTTTTCTTTGATTAAGAGGAGACAAGAAAGAAGGAAAGAAAGAGAGAAAGAAAGAAAGAAAGAAAGAAAGAAAGAAAAGAAAGAAAGATTGAATGAATGAAAGAAATTCTGAAAGAAAGAATGAAGAATGAATCCTTTCATTTATTTCATTTTTTATTTGGAATTAACAATATGTTATTTTTATGCTTTTTAAGTTGACTAAGTATAAACATTATAGGCCTTTGTGAGCAATAATAACAGTATAGGTGTATTTTCAAAACTGAGCTCTGGCGTAGGCGATGAGTCTATACCATAGTTATATCGGGTATATTTAAAAAGCATATGATAGGAAATACACGTGCTCTCTTCACTTCAAGTTTAAAAGTGCACGTTTAAGTAAACCTTATGATCTATTGATTGAATGGAGTTTAACTCCGCTTTCAACATTTTTTGCAGTTACATCGCGGCGGCTTGAGCACCTAACAATGGTTTCCTGGCATTTCTCTTACCAGTATAACCACCACAGCCTTTCCTAGCCTGCATCTGCTATCTCTCATAGCTCTATGATTATCAAACCATTGGTGAGAGACATATAGTCGGAAAGAGTGAGTGCCGCCGTCGGGTATCGAACCCGGGATCGTTATTTTAGGACGAACATTTATTACGTTACAATCGAATTGTCTTTATATCAATGAATCATTAAATATTTTTTTATAATCACTACTCAATAAATCTTGCATATGTGCGACAAAACAGGCAATTGTTACGTGCCAATGTAACAAGAACAAAGATTGATTGAATGGGGTTTTACGCCGCTTTCAACATTATTTCAGTTATATCGCGGCGGCTGGAACACCTAACAATGGATTCCTGGTATTTCTCACACCAGTACTACCATTACATTCTTTCCTAGCCTCCAGCTGCTATCTCACATAGGTCTACGATTATCGACCCATTGGTGAGAGACAAATAGTCGGAAAGAATGAGTGCCGCCGTCGGGGATCGAACCCGGGACCTCTAGATTGACAGTCCGACGCAACAAGAACAAAGAAGCCAGCAACAAACTTTACAATTAACAATATTTATTGACAATAACAACAGAATTATTGACAATATGAAATTAATACAAAAACAAATTACAATACCTTGAATGTTTAATCCTAAAGTTTTTAATTTTAGATCCAATTTAATTAAGTTCCTGGTCCACAAATAATAAGTCAAATAATATCCAAATTTAAAATAAAACACGCTTTCAAACACACTTTTAAGATAAGAAGAAATCCCCTTTAAGTTTAACACAGTACTACTAAATGAAACCATTAGTCTAAATCAAGTGAACCAAGAATGCTGTAGGAACCCCTTTATAATATACTATAGAGCAATCTGGAATAGCATAGAACATAAGAATACTCTAGAGTCTGAATCACTTTCTAAAAGGCCTTTCTAGAAAGATCTAAAATCTTCTACATACATTTACATTGGAAAATCCCAGACTAATTCTAAAAATAGACACGGTAAATACCATTAGGTTTATTTATAGTTTATATATAACACTTTCCCCCTTGAAAGAAAAAAGAAAGGTTTATGAAATAAATCTTTCTTTTTGCATTATCTTTAGCATATACAATGATTATATACTTTACACAATTGATAATATCATGATTTGTTGAAACATTTTAGCACATCTAGCATGAAAATACAAACAATTTTCATCAAAAGAATTGAAAAAGAGATACATATGCAAACATATATACATACATATAAACAAAAAATATAGTGAAATGGTACTGTTAAATTCAATTTTATATTAAAGATAAGATAATTCAAAATTTTAGACTCTTGACAGAGCATCTGGTATAATGTTGTCTTTTCCTTTAATGTGTCTTACATCAAGATCAAATTCTTGAAGTGACAAACTCCACCTCAATAATCTTTGGTTCTTACTCTTAAGTTTGTGAAGAAAACTTTAGGGATTGTGGTCACTGAATACAACTATAGGAGAAGTTGCAGATGTTAAATAATCTTCAAAATGTTGGATTGCCAAAATCAGAGCAAGACATTCCTTTTCAATGGTGGAGTAGTTTTTCTGATGTTTGTTTAATTTTTTAGAATAATAACAAACTGGATGATCTATACCATCATCGTCTTCTTGCAAAAGAACAGCACCAATACCAACATCACTTGCATCAACAGCTAATTTGAAACATTTGTCAAAATCAGGTGCTGAAAGAACTGGTGTACTCTTTAGTATGGTTTTTAAGCGATCAAAGGCAACTTGACAGTTATCATTCCATTTGAACTTAACATTTTTCTTTAATAAAGTTAAAGGTTCAGCTTTTATAGAAAAATTCTTACAAAACTGTCTATAGCAGCCAGCCATACCAAGAAATAGCATCAGTTGCTTTTTAGTAGCAGGCACAGGAAACTCAGAGATAGCATTGACCTTAGATTCTAAAGGTTTAACTTGACCCTGTCCCACAAGATGTCCTAAAAAAGTAACAGTAGCATGACAAAATTCTGTTTTTCCCAGATTAACAGTCAATTTTGCATCACTGAGACGGTCGAAGAATTGTTTGATTCTTTAAATATGGTCACTCCATGTGTCTGTATAGATGATGACGTCGTCGATGTATGCGTCACAGCCATATAAGCCAGCTATAACCATATTTACAAGCCGCTGAAACGTCGCAGGAGAATTTTTCATCCCAAATGGCATAACTTTGTACTGGTACAGACCAGTTGGAGTAGCAAATGCTGATACTTCTTTAGCCCTACCAGTGAGCGGAACTTGCCAGAATCCTTTGAGAAGGTCAAATTTGGTGACATATTTAGAATTACCGACTTTGTCAATACAGTCATCAATTCTTGGTATTGGAAAAGAGTCAGTTTTTGTCACTGAGTTCACTTTTCGATAGTCAGTACACATTCTGTATGTTCCATTTGGCTTTGGAACTAATATACATGGTGAACTGTAATTACTTTGGCTGGGTTCAATAAAATCATTCTCCAATAAGTAATTCACTTCATCTTGAAGGGCTTTTTGTTTCACTGGATTCATTCTATAAGGATGTTGTTTTATTGGTTGAGAATCTTCCACAATGACATCATGATATATTTTATCAGTTCTTGTGGGGATGTCAGGAAACAAGTGTTTATATTCATTAATCAACTGTTTCAGCTCTTCTCGTTGAGATGGCTCCAAATGTGAAAGTTTGCCGTCAAGATTCTTTAGTATTTCAGAGTTCTCAAGTTTAGGTGGACCAGGAACAGATTTTTCACTAAAATCTGAACTAACTTCTGATTCAATCACATTTGATTCTTGTGGGACAGTGTTTACAACTGTAATTGGTTTTGAAATATAGCTATCTCTGTCAAAATACTTTTTTTAGCATATTCACATGACACAATTGTTTATTTTTACGCCTTCCGGGAGTATTGATGATATAATTCAAATCACTTGTTTTTCTTATCAATAGTATACGGGCCATAATATCTTGCCTGTAAGGGTCGGCCAGGTATTGGCAAAAGAGCAAGGACTTTATCACCTGGTTCAAATTTCCTATCAACACTACGCTTGTCATATCTTGCCTTCATTTTGCTCTGAGATGATTTAAGATTTGACCTAGCAACCTCACATGCCCTAGACAGTTTATTTCTGAAGTCAGAAACATACTGTAACAAGTTCAAGGGTGTTTCATCATCAGCAAGAAATTTCTCTTTTAAGAGTGTTAATGGCCCACGAACAGAATGACCAAAAACTAACTCAAAGGGGCTAAAGCCAAGAGATTCTTGAACAGATTCTCTGACTGCAAATAAAAGCAAATGAATACCTTCATCCCAATTTTTCTCTGTATCAAAACAATATGACCTTATCATATTCTTTAGGGTCTGATCTAAAATCTTCTACATACATTTACATTGGAAAATTCCCAGACTAATTCTAAAAAATAGACACGGTAAATACCATTAGGTTTATTTATAGTTTATATACAACACAATTCAAAAGAGAGAATTCGTAATTCCAGTTTTATCTTACAGTTGCAAAGTCATTATTTCAAAATATCAAGTTTTAAATCAAAGTACCACTTAACACTAATGGATACCTTAATTGGAGTATCCGATTATATTCTCGCATTCAGCGGTTAGACAGAATGCTTAGGTTTTAAGTTCTTGGGCAAAAGCAATGAAATTATATCCTTTCCGGAATTAGAAAACGTTTCGAGTAGGTACTTCTAGCCGTAAAATTGATACACCATCTTTGCACGACTAGGCACGCGTAACATAATTGGTGTCTAGCAATAGTCACTGTTATTTTTGGCCTAGCTTAGCAGGCCATAGGAAACAACCCTGTATCCTTGAAATCGTCTGGGAAAAAGATAATCGAGTCAAAAACCGAACAACGTGTGTATTACGTACCTTTATTTGCTCACGCGCGCGCAAAAAATAGGTCAAGTATACGTCATCAACTTTTGTGCGGCACGAAGTGCTTTGTGTATTCAACGCAGTGCTTGCATATCAATACACTGTGCTAAAATCAAAGTAGTGATAGTACTGAAGGCGATGGAACTAAATAGACGAAACAACACACGATGTCAATTACCTTGAATATAACCTTGATTATTTATCTTGTCCTTATCATGTATACCAGATATTTTCTTACTTATCAATGCCAAAATCACTGCTATGTTAAAAATACATAGCTTTTATATTAGATATTGACGGATGACCTTGCTGATAGAGAAAAGAAGAATTGCTGCTTACTAACCCTTTCTCCTTTCTCTCTAATATTATCTACCCTTTCTGCTACAAATTTTTACTAATTTGTCCAAATATTAAGCAATCTGCAACCCTTTACAATATGGACCTGTCTAAACATTTGTTGTCTTGTAATTGATTAATCGAAATAAGAAAAATTTTTAAAAGCCTTATCCCACCCTTAATTCCTTAAACAGACAACAAAATTTTAGACTCTGCCAAGTTGGAACAGGTTGCAGACAATAAATCATCATGAGTGTAATTGGAATTAGAAATTGAAAAATAATAGGGTATGAGTATAGGGTGGACCATATTGTGAGAAAGGGAGAAATTGACCCTATCAATTTCTTGTGTTCCCACAGTAAAAATTAACTTCTTTATGGAATAAAATTCAATGTAAAAGAAAGAGCCGACGAGCTTGTGCCCCTAGAGAAACAGCATTACTACGATTGTAAGAGGAAATGATCGAATGGATAAATTGACTGACTGGTAACAAACAAATAATCTCAAGTAAAATTATAAAAACGCGAGTTGCGCCTGTCTCGAAGCGGTATCGGGCGTAGTAATTTATAACTTGGGAATTAGTTGTTTTTGGCGGACTCAGCGCTATATAGTGAGAATACCGTTCGACATCTTTCCTTGTAAGTGAGTTCGGGATGTGGCTTACGATCCCAATAGGTAAATGGAAACCTTGGTTTCCCTCGCCGAGAAAAAAGCCTCGCTAAAAAGATTAAAAAATTGGAGTGCATGTCTTCAAGTGTCACTTGCCTCTTTATTAACCAGGCCTTCAACGTTTTTAGCGCTTTGATTTTTTTTATCTCCCCTACTGCTAGTGAATCTTGCACAACTTGCACTTTTCGCTCATTTGATGAAATCATTGAGTTATCGTCCATGGTAAAACCAACCTTTACTCGATAAAGAATAGATTTTCGAAAATGGTCCTTGTATAACTTTTTGGATCTACTCTTCTCTGATTGAAATTAGGTTTATTTATTTAATGCCTGTCGATGGTTTATCTAAAAAAATTGGTAGATTATCACTTGATAATATGACCACAAATGAAATTATCTAAAACTTAGACCCTGCTTCGTTCATTTAACCCTTTCTGACATCATTAAAGCGGGGCCCACTAAGTGATGTTATCATGAACGTTGCTTAGCAATGACGTTCAAAATTACATGCGTTAGGAAAATTTGTTCCAAAATTCTCACATTTTTCCTCACTTGTGCATTAAGTAAATAAAATAATCGTTTGTTTTTCAGGTAAGAGCGATTCATATTTCATTATGTGAACAACAAAAGCTATACCGTCAGTCGTGACTCCGCCACTCGTGAAACTATAGCTTTTGTTGTTCACTCAAAAAAGTAGATCGATTTGATGCAAACGTTTATCCTCTATATTATTTGAGTGACAAAACTACCAATCCTCAAATATGCGACCGCGGGTTTGATCCCAAACAGCGGCACATATCCCTCCCCATATGGGCCCGAAATTACCCCCCCCCCCCCCCCCCACACACCACCACCATATAGACCAATAAAATTATATTGGTCTTTATGGTTGTAAGGAGGGGGGGGGGGTATTTCGGGCCCCTATGTCCTTCCCGAAATCTGTTTCCAACGAACTGGTGTATAATCGTTACTCATACTGGTGCGAGAAATATATTTGTATAAAGTATTTATATAAAGTATTTGTTGTTAGGTGATCCAGGCGTCGCATTATTACTGATAAACTGTCTTAATTATAAAGATAAAAGAAAAAAGATTAAATGTTATTTTTCATAATCGCTCCAATCAAAACAATTGGTACCTGTCCCGGGTTTTTTAATTGATTTTAAATGAAATTTACTTGGTTATTGTCAAAGCAGTTCAATTAAGTATGGAGCCTGACCTGTTGAATTCATTATGGTCAGAGTATGACAGCCTCTTTTGAAATATTAGGATAAATTTGTTCGTCACTGACATTGGTAAGAGTTTAAATACATTAATTCCTAAAAACTGAACAATTATGGGCCTACGTTATGTTTACCTCTAACGATAGTAACAGCGAGATTCATAGGATCAAGTTTTAATGTAAAATATGTAAGATTACAAGACGCGTGCCAAAGTAGAAATCATAATTCAAGATGTTTGGGAGCACTGAAGTTAAAACAACGCCGATAATTATCTTATTGATTACATACGTCGTATAAAAATATCAGAACAAAATGCACATACAAAAAAGTATTCTATTATTTCATGTCTTCATGGTGAGTTGCAGCCTTTCTAATTGTGCCAACTCGACAGATGCTTCGAACCTTCTGTCTTCGGTTCTAAGAAATTACAACAAAGATGTCAGACCCGTGATCGATCAAGGACAACCAGTTGTTGTGAGTGTAACATTATATCTACGGTCTATTCAAAGTCTCAACGAAGTTACAGGGGAATTTTATATTATTGGAGGGTTTGTGTTAAACTGGATAGATGAATTAATCAGTTGGGACCCCGCGCTTTATGGAAATTTAACCAAAACATTAATATCATATGATAAAGTCTGGGTACCAGAACTGATCCTCACAACAACTTCGGATGAGTCGGATTCGATGGCTAGGAAATGGCAGCGCGTGACGTATTTCTTTGATGGAAGGGCTAGACTCGTTGTGGGTGGCCGTGTGAAAGCAACATGCGACGTGAATGTTGAAAACTTTCCTTTCGATAAACAAGCGTGCAGAATAATGTACCAGGCCTGGGGTTATGATACGCAAGATCTTGTATTTATAATTGGATCAGAATCAGCTTATAAACACCAGTTCACAGAGAACGGCAAATGGGATCTAAAGGGAACACAAATAAAGAACTCAACTGTAGACGGTTGGTCGACGATTGAGGTAACTTTCTTCCTCTCAAGAAAATCCGGATTTACCGTAGTCAGTCTGGTAACACCACTTTTATTCATGAGCCTTCTGAACCTACTGGTATTTATTCTGGTCCCTGAATCCGGCGAGAGAGTGTCTTATTCTGTAACAGTTATGCTAGCCATTGCTGTATTCGTGACGATAATCAGCGAAGCCCTGCCCAATACCTCATCTCCAGTTCCTGCGATTACTTACATGCTGATGACCAACTTAATTATCAGCGCTTGCATTACTTTGGTTACAATCATAAACCTTGGTCTTTACCATAAGAATGTCGAACAACCGGTCCCTAAAATATTACAGGTACTATACCTCTGTGCATTTTGCAAGAAAAGCCGCGAAAACATGATATCGACTGAAGGAAAGATTCTTGGAAATTCACATCAACAAAAGGAAATTCCGAAACAGTTTTTAGAACAAAGTGAACATAGCGAAGAAGTAACATGGAAGAAAATTAGCGGAATGGTTGATACTTTTGCTTTGATTTTCTTCTGTTGTGTGTCTTTTTTTGTTTTCTTCTTTTACTTGGCGAAGGTCACTGCTTGATGTTTATCATGGAACGCTTTGAAAAAACACAGAATATAATGAATATTTGAAAAGAAATTGGATCATCTGGCGGAGGTCAACCGGAGCAAATGGCTAAAACTCGCCGGATTTTACAAAAAGCGACAAAAATCTATTGAAAAAACAACAACAACAAAAAAAATCAACCAACAGGTGTCTGTATTTCAAGCGAAAACTATCGTACCAATTTCCCATTTTAATGTAAACTAGCCGAGTCGCCATCATAGCTCAATTAGTAGCGCGTCGGACTGTCAATTAAGAGGTCCCGGGTTCGATCTCCGACGGAGGCACTCACCCTTTCCGACTAGTTGTCTTCGAACAATGGGTTGATAGTTGTTTTGACATTATGTTTATCTGCACCCCCCCCCCCCCTCCGGCGTGCATTGTTGCGAATTTGGAATTTTGGAAAATAGCATGAAGGTGAATAAAAATGGATAAAATTCGCTGGATTTCGTTAAAAGTGACAAAAATTTACAATTCTGGCGTTCTAGGTACTTTCCAGTTTACGGAATAGCACGAACGACTACATTCGACTACATTTTTTACTCAAATCGCTTGAAAATTAGTCAGAAATGTACATACATATAATATATCCCATGACAGAAAAAGTTGGGTCGAAAGGCGGGGGTTAAAAAATTAAGCAAGTTTAAAATTGGATAAACTGATGTCAAAAATAAGGTTATTGGTTCAAATGTGTGCCCACGTGAAATCTCGGTCGAGTTCAAAAATGGGTCAAGTGAGGAAACAAGTAAGGCCATGCAGTCACATTTTTGAAGAAAAAAAGTATGAATTCTAAGAAAGAACGAGAGTGCATTATTGGTGCCACATCTTCGTCTAAAGCATCTTGAAACTTGGTCAGAATGTTTGTTATGATATCTCTTTATAATTTGGTCAAATTTGGTCAAAACCTCGGTCACAGGTCAAATCTCGGAGAAACTTTGCGAGGACTTTAGAGGTCACATTTTTGGTCAAATACTTCGAAATGTTCTTAATGTCTTTGACTTGTTTGAAATTAGGTCAAGCCAGTCATGGATTTCAAATTAGGTTGGTTTTTTTTTTGCATTTTGCCATCTTTATTAACAATGCCTCGCGTGAGTGCTTTTTGGCCAATAGTCCTTTTTTCTATAAATCAATAAATGGCTGACGAACAAGATTTGTTTCACACATAGCCTTTATATATAATACATACTTAAGGTTTCGTATGAAAACAATATCTAACGAGGTTTTGGGAATTGATAATTGTCGGGGCTCTACCGAGACAATTATCAATTTCCACAACCGAGTTAGATAGTTTTTCATACAATTAACTAATTACGTATCATATTTATCTTATAACCTCTATTTGCCTTGTTTTTGTCGATGTTTCTAACAAAAATGCAAGTTTCTAAAATTAACTGAGTTATGTCATTGTTTTAAGGATATCCATGTGATATCATAAAAATATCATATGGGATGTTATTATACGGATATTTGTATATTTATAAGATAAAAAAACGTTATTACCCAAGACCCAATGAAGATAATCATATTTCTTCTGCATATTCAGCAGTAATGTTAAAAAAATGGTGCGTTTTAATTACGTTTAAGGCATCTTATAATATGACCTACGTCGCGGGTGTGAAATAACCTCGTGGAATATTTCTGATATTACACGGGTGTTATTACACTAGTGGAATAACTACGCAAATTAGCTCAAAGCGAACGGAAACGCTATTTTGTAACTGCGAAAATGATGTCATAATCTGTATTATGTGACGTCAGTTTTAAACGGCGTTGTAAGTTTCGCAGAAAATTTAAATGCTAAATTTCGAGAATTTGGACGATTTTTCGCAAAAAATTTGGGTCATATTATAAACAGAATATCAAATTTGTGCTCATGAAATACAGAAATTATTAAACTCGTCATCTAAAACAGATAAAAACTCGGTGCAGCCTCGTTTTTATCTGTATTTAGATGACTCGTTTAATAAATTAGGTATTCCATGACCACTCATTCAATATCTTCTATATATATCTCATATTGAGGTGTTACCTGTGGTGTAAATATTTCTAGACCGTTTGTTATTTCTACTTTTATGTATGCGTTAAATTGCCAAATCTAATAATGCTTTTGTAACGAAGTACTTGTCGCTCTTTGAATACCGTAGCACATTACTATTGTTTTAGACCAATTGTTCTAAAATAAATACATAAATTCCATTATGGTTTTAGAAAAAAATACTAATTGTATAGGGAAATGGGTCTCTGTTTATACAATGTCCATTTTTAATAAATTCTATTAATAATCTATTCGTAGAAAATTTGTTTTATCCTTAGTTTTGAATAAGATAACAACCACCATTGTTATAAAATAACAGAGAGAATATCATGGTAACCTTAGTTTTGTGACTTATAATAGGTTGTTTGATTAGAGTATTAAATAAATGATTTATAACAAAGGCGAGTTTTTTATAATCCATTTTTGTCAGATGGGTAAAGCGACAAGTCCAAATATACAAATATATTGACCAGGGCATTAACGCATTTTAGTTTATTGATGAATAATATAATTTCTAGTTTTGCATATCAAAAACGGGCGTTCAGATTGATAGGTTGGTTTTTATGAAAGTCATTTAAATCAGGCACCATATACATGCATTTGCTTTCTTGTTCACAAAGATACTGCACTTCTGCACTTATCGAAATGTGATCGCTCAATGTCTTTATTCGTCGTCAGGCTATTGTCAAAAATTCCAAATGCGCATCAATAAACGTCCGACGGGGGTGAAGTTAAATATGTTTATCTGCACCCCCGTACGACATTAACAAAGACATTGAGCGATCACATTTCGATAAGTGCAGTATCTGCAATTTCCGTATTAAATATCGAGTTAGAATGCTAAGCGGTTATGTCATTTTATTTAATGTACAAAATGACGTCATGTATAAGAAAATAGTAAAATACTTGACACTAAAATATGCAATTAATACATAATGTGTATTAATTGTCATTTTTATTGTCAAGAAAAAAAAATATTTCCATATACATGACAAAGGTATGTTCTGTTTTGTCATACATGACGTCATTTTATACATTGAATAAAATGACATAACTGCCTAGCATTCTTGCAATACCTTTCCAATAGCTCTTCTTTCAAAATTATTTATCAGCCAAGTATGCAACGACCCAGTTTGCGGCCTTTCAGTCACATTGTAGTTACTGGAGGACCCCATCTGTCCATCCCGTCGATTGATAGAATATAAATGCCAGACTTGATACGGGTTTGATGTCTTTGCTACGACTAACGATCGAATCCGGACCTCGATTAGGAGAACGACAGGCTACAAACCGCGCATTGCAGCAGCGCATTGACGCTTGTTTTCACTTTAGACACAAATGTTTAAAACTTACAAACACAATTATAACAGTTGACTATACATCATATTGATGTATTTGATTATTAATCAATTATTATTTAATAAATATTTAGTAATATTTTATATTTTTATTGAACTGAAATATATGTTCGGTAACCGAACAAATATATATATTTCATTTGTATGCTAAGTATCAATTAATTTGAATATCTACTTTGATTATCTGACATGTATTTTCATAAATCATGACTATTTTTATAAGACAGTCGAAAGTAGGTTGATTGATTGAATGAAGTTTAACGCCGCTTTCAACAGTTTTTCAGTTATATCGCAGCGGCTGGAGCACCTAACAATGGTTTCCTGGTATTTCTCTCACCAGTACAACCACCACATCCTTTCCAAGCCTCCAGCTGCTATCTTACATAGGTCTAAGAGTATCAACCCATTGGTGAGAGACAAATAGTCGGAAAGAATGAGTGCCGCCGTCGGGGATTGAACCCGGGACCTCTAGATTGACAGTCCGACCAGTCTAAAGTAGGAACGTATTATGTTATCATCCGTGACATCCGGGCGACTGTCGTCCGGGCAGGCGTTTGGATGTTTTCCACTTCTTTGTCCGGAGCATAACTCTGTCGCCTTACACCAGATCGACATGAAACTCGACAGCTGTGTTCCTCTCGAGATTAACCCTTTCCTGTTTTACAAAATTTTGGACCTGTCCAAATTCAAAGGGTTGCAGACGAAAATTAAAAGTGGATTTAATTTGAAAAATAACCATTTAGTAGGGGAGAAAAAAAGTGTGGTAAAGAAGAAATTGCTTGTCAGAAGCAATTTCTTCTTTTTTCACATTGTTTTCTCAAATATAATATCACAGGCACGTAAAAAGCAGGGATTAAACAGCAAAGGGTTAAAGAGAACAGAATGCAAGAACCTTATTTATACCTAGCTTTTTTTTGAGTTATTTCTTTTTGTTGTTTTTCTTGGAGATCGAGCAGTTTAACGGGCATATCTTGTGACAATTCGCCACCTTGTTTTTTTAAATCATTATTTAAGATAAATCACTATGTAGGTTCATTTATACATAGATGAAAACTTGGTCCATAAATATATATATACAAAATGAAATTATCGCTTTGAAAAAGAATCTTCTATTTTTACCACGACTCGGACATAATTTAAGATAAAGATTAAGCCAGTCTTCACTTAATGATAAAAGGTTTAATGAATTCACATAATAAATACACATCGATTCTTCTGTAACACAAGCTATAAGTATTCAACGAATTAAAGCAAAATAGATAATTATCAAAACGATATTCAATCTTAACAAAAGCAACAAATAAAAATACATGACACCAGGGACCCGTTTTACAAAACATCTTACGACAAAAATAATCGTAAGTCACAATCACAAATCGTACCTGGCGCTTTCATTCAAAGTTAGATTCTGCCGTGCAATATCTCAATGGAGTCGTCTTGAGAAGACGATTCCAATGAGATGATGCACGGCAGAATTCCGTTTTTAGTTACTGCTGTAGAAGTAACTTCAACTTTTTGACTTACGCAAAAATTGATCGTAAGATGTTTTAGTAAAATTGGACCTTGACTATCTGATGCTGGATTGTTAACAACAAATGCATTAAGAGTTACACGCCTTCATTATATAGATTGCTCTTTGTTAAAATAAAAAAAGCCCAACGTGTTTCAGGTTTCAAAATTTTGCCCCGAGTTATACCAGTTTTGTCAGAAAGGGTCAGCGTTTTAGCTTAACGACAATGACAATGACATTCTAGCTGCAGAATGACGTAATTGCCTGTATACGTATGATATAGAGGATGATCGTTTGTTTCTTTGTAAGATCGATTGGCATTCCATAGAGTGGACAACAAAAGCTTTATTTTACGAGTGACGGGGCCAAGAGTGAAAATATAGCTTTACTTGTTCACGAAAATTGCTCTTACTCCAAAAACAAAGGATTATTCTTTTCCATTAATGAAAACATGTGAAAAAAATGTGAAAATATAAGGCCGAATTTTCTAAAAGCCCGTTAATTTGTACATGATTGCTATGTTACATTCATGATGACGTCATTTTTGGTCCCCGCTTAGATAACGTCAGATAGGGCGAGTTGAACGAAAGCAGGGTTTAAGTCATTCACCATTTCTCTGGCTGATGCTTATGATAATCTACCGTTATTTGTCGATAATTCACCGAAAAATATTTAAGAAAAAATGTTATGTTATAAGGTAACGAGCGCTTATTCTTCGATATTTTCTGTGTCCAATGAAGACAGAGCCAGGGAGAAAGTACTGTCAAATATCTTACTCCGAACTCAATAATTGATATTTGGTATGAGAATGAGGAGTGGTTCTTATATTAACAGACATTTCGAATTTATATAAATAGCTTTGTCGTATGCTAATTGGGGCAGAGACAAGGTTGGAAGGAGAGTAGCTAAACCTAGGAGAGCGATGAGTGGTTGTATAACCTATAGCAATGCGGCGAAGTTGGAAAAATCAGGAGGGAGGAGAATGATAGGGGATAAGCGATTTGGATATGATCGGACAGTTGAACGAGGATTTATCTTAATGCTATTGTTTTACCGCTATCTTGTAGTTCGTATAAGTAAAGTTGCAACGTACAGAATATTTGAAAAATTTTCAGGAGAGAGGAGCATGATAGAGGATGAAAGATTTGGATATTATCGGACAGGTGAACGGGGCTTTATCTTAATGTTATTGGTGTACCGCTTTCTTATAGTTCGTATTAGTAAAGTTGCAATGCACAGAATATTTGAAGTTATCGTAAATATCCCATCTACGCAATCCACTATACGATTTGGTTATCTATGTAATTACATTACAAAGGCAATTACGCCATTCCACCACTACATAGTTCAGGCGCTTATGATATTTAAACACTTTGACATTAATGACGTCCATTCAAATGCAATGAATGGTGAAATTGAAATTTTTTATGTCCGTTTATGCAAATATAATATTGTACAAAAGTTAATCACTGTTTGATTTTCAATGAATCTAAAGTTAATCACTGGTTGATTTTCAATGAAATTATGTATCAGTCAAACGGGCTTGTTTTGTTTATTGTACTAAAGATGAATAAAAGATAATTGACCAAAGCTCGCCAAATTCTACAATAATATGGAGGATAATTCCTAAGTTAAGTTCAAGCCTGTAATCAAACACAAGTTTCGCTGTATTGCCATGATGGGTCATTCGGGTCAGATGACGTAGTAGAATGTCCCACTAATATTGGCGTCACGTGACGATCACGTGGCTTGTCACGTGCTCTGTCTGCTGACTTTGACCGGAACCGCTTTTTGATTTTCTGTAAAGTCGATTCTTTACCCGTTTTGACATTTTCTTGTCCTTCCTTCTTTGCTGGTGACCTTGACCTTGATTGTTCCTATAGAAATGAATACATACAGGGTATTTGTTTTTTTCAGTGTAAGATCGATGATATTTCATTGAGTGAACAATTAAAGGTAATTTTTCACAAGTGGTGGAGCCACGAGTGAAAAGGTAGCTTTTGTTATTCACGAAATGAAATGTCTATCGATCTCACTCGAAAAACACAAACGATCATTCTACTTCTTTAATGCATAAATGAGACAAAATGTGAAAATTTGAGAACATGTTTTTCTTCAAGTGAGTCATTTTTCAGGCGATTGTTATGCAACGTTCACGAAGTCGTCACTGAGTCGGCTCCGCTTAGATGACATCAGATAGGGTGTAGTGAACAAAAGAAGGGTGAACGTTTTTTTTATAATTTCACTGTAAAAAGAGTAATACTAGTATACTAGTGTGTGTGGGGGGAGTGGTGTAAAATTCCTATTGAGTATATTCATGATAAAAGAATTCCATAAGAAATGTATCTTTACCTGAAAAAATCCTTACTTGTTTTGTTTTTATATCAAATCAAATTACAAGAAAGTAAACAATATTTTCTTCATCATGATATGAAAAAGAAACATTATTTCACTATTTAAGAAAGTATAGTAAGTATACTCTATTTCTTTGGAAAGTATCTTGCTAAAATAATAGCTTGAATTGAATGACATTTATATGAACATATTCTAACTTCTCTTTTCACTTTTTACTAACTTTCTTTGCACCCTCCTTTTTTCTGTCTCGCCTTATTTAGATGTCTCTGGTAAATACGTACTTAGTATTTTGTATGAAAAAATATATAACTCGGCAGTACCTCGACAATAATTAATTCCGCCAACCTCGTAAGATATATTTTTTTCATAAGCCTTATTACTGACCTTCTTCGTTGCATCCTTCGTCTCCACCTCGTCTGATTTCGATGTCTCTGGTATATGAATCGGAGTCATATTCTTTTGAACTTCTTGTCTATCACCCGTCTCTTCATCTTTAGTACTGGATGTGACATTTTTAGAACCAGCAGATTCATCGTCTATTTGTTGTTTACTTTTAACTATGTCCTGCTTTGAATTTTCATGAGTTTTGTCCGATTTACCATCCACGTCAGCATGTCCCTTGTTTTTCTTAAGCGTACTTTCTTTAGTATTTTCATTTGCTTGTTTCAACTCCCTTTCTCTATCCTTTTCCTCCAGTATTCTAAGCATGTCATGTTCACGAGCACTCTGTGATCGTTTTATTTTCGGTTTTAGCTTTCTTTTCATCGCATTAAACATATCTTTTAAACCTGATGAATGTTTACCAGATCCATGACCAATACTTTCTTTACTGCTACTAGATAATGTTTTGTTTGGTAATTCTAGTTCTTGTCGAATAATTGAACCATCGTCCATGGACACAGATGATCTTAATGGTCCACTAAACTGACCGTTTATTCCTATTCCCTGACCAGCTAAACCATTGTTAAACTCTGTTGAGTTCGATAAACTTTTACTATTTCTATTTTCTCTATACGGATATCTCCCTCTACAAGACCACGTGTTTGAAGCTATTGGTACTGTCGGTTGAGATTCGAAAAATTTTCTTCTTGCTGTACTAGGTGACAGTCTGTCTAAACTTCCTGATTGAATTACTCCTGCTCCTAATAATCCATTTTGTGTTGAGGAAGGAATGAAGGATGATGGGTAATTTCCACTTGGGGATGAATCTGCTGAGGAACTTCTTGATGTAACACCGACTTGTGGTGCAGATAAACGATAATTTGAGGTGTCTATTGGCAATTCTTTAACTGTCATTTTCTTTCCGACCTCTCGATAAGGTGAAGGACTTTTACTTCGAGAGCGAGGAATAATAAAACTAGGTGGAGGTCGCGGAAGTGACGTCACACTCGTTTCCGTCCGCGTGACTTCCTTCCCACTTTTAATTCGGTGTATTTCAATATTTGAATATTTTCCATCGTTATAAAATGTTGACTGTTCCATCAGAATATTTTCTATATAATCAGAAGGAAGATGGTCCGATCTCACATTTTTCCCATCGTGAGTAATTTGCCGGTGCAATGTTGTTTTATCCCTGTTGTATTTGTCCGCCTCCGGTGTTTGGTTGTTATGGTTTGGTCCTAACAAAAGTTCATCTTTCAATAATTCAATTTCAGAGCTTGATAGGCTTCTGTAAACGAGAAAATATTAAATGAGCCATTGCGTGACATTTTCAACAATTTCAAATGTGTGCCAAGCAGAAACTCTGGCCAGTCTGTGCATCCGCACAGTCTGGCCAGAGTCTTAAACGTGTGTCTTTTATAGATAAATAAGGTCTTTTAGTGTTTGTGGAGAATGACAACCCTCTTATTACACAATTATGCTATCGAAAATGCCAAAAGCATGTGGTTTGCGAACAAGTCAAATTGTTGGAAATGTCACGCATCGGCTCAAATGTAGTACAAAACAAGAGTCCAATTATTAATGAAGCTATCTGTATATAGTCCCATAAATACTGTTTCGCCCTCTATTTATTCTGCTTTATATTTTTTCTCTGGGAATGGCAAGCACATAACCATCACCATCCTGACTTTGAAACATCATTTTCGAACAAAGGACTCGAGTGCTGTAGTTTTTCAAGCATATGTACTTTCCATGTATTATACTACTTGAGCATTGAAAAGATAGTGAAAAGTCGAATGAAAATATATGTAATGCATTTATAAAAAAAAAATTCAGAGATTCATTTTTTTTTTAAAAGAGCAGAATTCATTTTATCTCTTATGTAACATATTAAACAATTTTATAAAACGCGTAAATACTATTTTTTTCATCATGGTATGTAACCAAAAGCCTAACAGCGCATGCGCAAAAATCTGCTTCAAGTGTTTATATAGTGAGTGTGATAAAGTTCTTACAAAACATATCCAAAAGAAAACTAAAAAATTAAATCTCTTCATCTCTTGCTGGATGTACCTGCGAATTTTCTGTTTTTCATCCTTTGATATCTCTATTGGTGGTCTAGCTAACTCTTCTGATGCGAAATGTAGTTGTCGTAGTGACTGAAATATACACGAAATCAACACAACTGATAATAAAATCGTATTAGAACGCGCTTGTATAGTGATTTGGTCAATCAGAGAGCAGTATTTCAAAAGTATATAACTCAAGCGCCTTATATACAGATATACACTATATAAATTTATTTTCAAAACTGAGCTGGAGAATCTATATAAGAATATATATTTCACGGCTCATCGCACAAAATCTACCTATAGTATGATTTCCTGCACGTCAATCTCGACAGTTATCGTCGACGTAGTCATATCAAAATGTTATCATTTAGCGATTCTTCCAGAGACATTTTTCTACAGTCCCAAAAATTCATCAGTTCATAAAATCGTCAATTTATAACTTATTTTATGATAATTCAGCATTGTTGCCAATTATTTCGGCGAGTTTTGCTTTTTTCCATGATTTTAAGGTTCGATTATAAAAATGCAAATGATGTTAGAAAAGCGTGGTGTAAGTCAGATAGAAAATCTCGTGCCGCGGTATATGGGAAATAGACACTCGCTAAAGCTCATGTCTATTTCCCATATACCACGGCACTCATTTTCTATCCTATACATAAAATGAGTGTAAAGTGGATTAAAAAGCAGCACTTGTCTATTTGTATTAATATCTTATTAAGAACAAGCGTAGAGAATTATCTCATGGACCATTAGGTCCATTCCGTAAAAATGTATCATAATATTGACGTGTTTCAAGTTTTATCGTCGAAATAAAACGATTTGAAAGAAGATTGATTTACAAGTTCATTCGTTATTGAAATAACAAAAAATATGCCCCAGCAATACTCACATAACATAGAAACTAGCACTGTGACTGTTCAACGATATAAATAAAAACGCCGAAATACTTTTAACTTGTTGTATGTTTGCTTCTTTTTATTTGCCTTTTTATTTTTCTATTTTTGTTTTCGTTTTTATTTTGAAAATATGCATTACCTTTACTGTAACATATTTGAGTGTTTTTTCTTGGCACACGTTTTTTTTCTTGAAACATATTAACAAATGCTGTCTCAGTTAGATGTTATTTGTAACTAAAATTAAGTTAAAATCTTTTAGTATTTTCAAAGATTCGCAATAAAAAGGTTTGACAGAATTAGAAATAAAGGTTGTGAATTTAAAAAAGTAAATACTCACTTCTTTAACGTACTTCAAAATCACCTGAAATAAACGAAAAAAAAAAAACACACTATCATTTTCCATAATTAAAGAGGCCCATTTTGCCACGAGATACGAAAGTCGTATCATGAAGGGAAGGGTATTCGTAACCGAGGCGTCACACAAATGCAAGCTACGTATATTGATTTAAGGATCAAGGTCATTCAGACAAATTTTTCTAATCATTTACAACGAGCTTTGCTTGTTACATAATGTTTAATGCCATTTTTAACAGTATTTATTTATGAAGCTAAAATTCGACTAACCCTATCGGTTGTTGATTAAACAACTAAATATTTTGATAAAGTTGAATAGATCAAAAAATTGTAAAGAAGTATCATAGATCTATTATGTTGTAAACTTTACCTGGTCAATATTTTGCTTTACATTATTAATGTCTGTATCCGAGTTCGGACCGGATGTTCCTTGTACTGCACCAGCTGCGCATGCGTCATCTTGTCCGTAACTAGGCAACGAAGCAGAAATATCTGACTCTGAAACGATCACTGCCAGTTCTCGCAATCTTTTGAGCTGAAGAACGCAAAGAAAACAAACAGGCTAATATATGGACATAAAGAAGATGTTTGTTTGTTTCATCATCAGATACATAGTGTACATGTACATGTATTTGTTTTCTTATTTAAAAAATGTATGTTTTTACAAGTGTTGAGCGACGAGAGAAAATACCCTTGATGTTCAAGAACTGAAATTAATAGAGAATAACTTTTTGTTTCAGTGTAAGATCGTTTTTTTTATTTCTTTGAGTGAACAACAAAACCTATTTTTTTCTCGAGTGGAGGAGTTCACGAAATAAAATATCAATCGATCTAACTAAAAAAACAAACGATTATTCTATTTCTTTGATGCGAAAATGAGACAAAATGTGAAAATTTGGGTCAATTATTTTTGAAGCGCATCATTTTGTACGTGATTGCAACGCAACGTTTATAATGACATCATCTTTTCGGCTGCGCTTAGATGACGTCAGATAGAGTGAAATGAACGAGAGCGGGGTATGAATTTTTGATAATCTCATGGGAAATTAAGGAGTTTATCAAAACGATAATCTACCGTTATTCATCTATAAACCACCAAAAAACATTGAAAGAAAGTCGATCTAAATCGAAATAAATTTTAAACAAATCAATGCATCATATATTCTTTTCTAGCATTTGAAATTTTCGATTTTCGATTTGTACCTCGGTTAACCATAAATATATCTACGTGAAAGACTATTTCACAAATTTTAAGTCATGTTTTCCACAGGCGCTTTGAAATTTGTAGGCACTTAGAAGGCGACAACCAAAGAAAATATAGGATAAAGGCGATTTGTGGACTGAAAAAAGATGAAAGCCTTCCATCCGCTCCCTTTTCATGATTCGAGCGTAAGCTGTAGTTTCGATGTTATGATCATTCATCAACGATATTTTTCAACAGATAATTATTTCTTTTACGCACTTGCGTAGATTGCGTAATGGGGGTAACGTCCTTGCTATTACTGCTGCAATTATACAAATTGTATAGTTGTGATATAATTACAATTTTCAGTCACGCATAATGAACGAACGTGATAGACCAAACGTAATGATAATTTACAATTTATCCATTCCTTACCGAGGTCAATACATCTTCTGTACGCCGTACATATCTCGTGTGTAATTTTCGTATTTCGGCCAAGCGTCTTAGTAACTCGGCTTTCTCACTCATCCAAGCTTCTGACTCATGTTTCAGTCGGTCCCGGACCTCTTCGAGCTGTTGTTCTAAACGACTGACTTTGGTACCTCCAGTGTTTAACTATAAAGTAAATTGTAAAAAAATTTAAGGTTTTCTAAATGATGATTTTTTCAAGCTTTCAAGAAAACATTCCAGTTTATAAGTGGAAAATATGAAATTGCGAAAATTATGTTAAATATTTTTTAATTGTAGTACACAAAAGATAGCATGTTAAAGAGAAGGACTTGTATCTTCATTCGTACTCCGAGCTGAAGCCAGCCCTATGTTCAGGATGTGAAATCGTTTGGCGATCGCTTTGAGATGATACCCCACTTTGCACGTGCACATACGTGCAAAGCAAGGTATCATTTCGAAAGCGCTTCGCTAACGTTCTCATTTTGAACCCAGGGCTGATGTTATCATAAGCATTTGAGAAAGAGGAAATAACGTCTTACCGATGCGCTTTGGAATAGGATGGCCAATTACAGAAATTGCTAAAAGTGGAAATTAAATGCGGAAATATCCTTTTGCGATTTTGGAGCCGTAACCAACCGACAAACAAACTAGATAACAATATTCCTTGAACTGTGTGTACAATAAACAAAACTCGTCGACTTGAACACCTAACCTTGCTTCATGGTATTTTAAACACCCCTACTGCAACGACAATTCTTTTAAGCCTCCACTTGCTAATCCCATAGGCCTTTTATTAACGACCAATTGGTAGGGCACAAACGTTGGAAAGGATTTTTACCGCCCTCGGGGATTTAACTTAGGACCCCATGATTCGGACACCGACACTCTACAGTTAAGAACATCGTGAAATTGACAAGGTGAATGATTTTGGTAAGGTTTCCGTATGATACAGAATGAGTGTGTTGGGCGAGCTTTGAGTGAAATTAAAGGGGGATAATCCAACATCACTAATTCCGTCCAAGTTGAACGAAATAAGAGATGTAGATTACCCCCTTTAAAAAATCTACATACTTTCTAATTTATGCATCTTCACGTACCAATTATACACTTTGAAACACACACTAGCTATTTTGTGAAATTTTTATCGTTTTGAACGAAATTTTAATTTGGAGCGTTTTTGAATGGTTCGGGTAAGTGGCTTAAATGAATTATTTGAGGGCTGAGCAAGCGATTTGATTGTTTTTGATCAAGGTAAATGTCAATTTCACGATGTTACTAACTGTACCAATTGTGCTTTGACGGCACCAGCTTATTAGAATTAGTCGGTTTAGCAAGATTGACTGACTGACTATTACAGTTAACAACATCGTGTAATTGGCATTTATCTTGATCAAAACCATTCTTAACGCTCACTCAGCGTTCCATTCATCCATTTCAAACACTCACTCACACAGCTAAAAACCCTCCGAAATTACTTAAAACATGAAATCAACAGCTACATTCAAAATAATTATAACTAGAAAAATAATCGAGATTTCACTGAAATAATTGAAATTTCAAGCATCTGATTGGTTCTTTTAAAGAGAGGTAACAATCACCGCCATTTTTTTTCAAGTGCTGTATTGGATTATCTCCCTTTAATTTCATTCAAATCTCGCTCATCACACTCACATTCATTCCAAAATCATTCACTCTGTCAATTTCACGATGTTGTTTATCGTACCTCCAGACTCATTCTTTGTTCAGACATCTTGGCGCCTTCAAACTCTCTCCTGTGTTTCTCTAGTTGCTCTAATAGATTTGTTCTCTCCCTTGTGTGTTCTTCATCTCGCCTATGTAATTGTTCCTGTAATAAATAAATAAATATTTATGACCTGTCATGCGAGAAGGGACCATTTGGGTTGTGCGTAAACAGTCATTTTTGATTGATTTTCTGAATGCAGAATGACCAAACTACTTTGAGCAATGTACTTTTCGGTGAAAGAATTTTTAAATTTGTTCACTTTTTCTTGATCCAATCGCCTTTTAAATTGTCTATTGTATGGAGTTCGTAGACGGGCCCCTCTTTTCGCGGATCACATTTTCAAAGAATAGAGCAAATGAAAAATAACAATTACAGAAAGTTAATAATAACAAGGTGACGTTGGTATTACTTTTTCACTCTTCCAACTTATATCTCTAAAATATTATGAAAATAAAAAAAATCCTTGCTTGACAGACATAGATTAATTGTATTGTTCGTTTCAAAAGAAACATTGCACGTCCTTTTTGTTCTGAGATCGTTATCATCCGAAGCCTTTTCAATAAACAGTGACTGTTTTTGACATTTGTGATTTATTTCACAACTTTTGGTAAATTTATACGTGCGAATGACTGGAAATCAAAGTCATTCCCATGGAAACTGTCTATCCGATTTTAAATTACATTAGTGAAAGTCCGGTCTTGAAAATTATGAAATTTTAGAATATGAAGGAGATAAGCCCTCCACAGCATTCGGAACATCACTCGGGTATTTCCGTGAACTGAAACAGACCTCGGATGTATGTAAGGCGGATGGGTATGTAACAAAATCGTACATTTTGTTAGGCAGAAACAGTGTAAGAAAAACTAGCGAACCGGCGCTATCTTTAGATTGATATTTTTTACAGGAAATAACGACTGAAAAATCTTAATTTTTGAGAATGACGAATCATTCTCAAAAATTAAGATTTTTCAGCCGTTATTTAAGAATCTAAATTTACTTATATAAGGATAGGATGGTTTCACGTCGGTGACTTCAAACGAGTAGCGTTGGTGACGTCGAATGTTTTCACTCAAAGTTTCGAGGGCTAACGCCATTTTAACTGACGTCATCGAGTTTTTCCAAGAGTTTCCCGTAATTTTTAAACAAGAGGACCAAGATGGTCCTAGATCGCTCACCTGAGTCTCCTTGACCGCTGGCACATCAAATTAATTAGATAGGCAGATGTCAAAAAGAAGATAATTGCCCAAGATCAATACCATGGAATGTTTTCAGCGAAGAGCAAGACAGATATGCCTTTTTGCTCTTTGATTCTATGTAAAAAGGGATGCACCCGTGTGGACTCTAAATGTGGCCCCAGGGTCTTGATATGAACAAACTTGAAAGAGGTCCATGAGATGATGCTACATACTAAATATGAAAGCTGTCTGCCTTCTGGTTTCAGAGAAAAAGATTTTTGAAGGTTTTCCTATTTTCACCCATCGTGCTCAGATGAGCTGAAAGGGATGCGCCCGGGTGGAGCCCAAATATGACCTAAGGGTCTTGATATGAACAAACTTGGTAGGGGCCCATGAGATGATGCTACATACCACAAATGAAAGCAGTGTGCTCTTTGGTTTCGATTAAAGAAGATTTTAAAAGATTTTCGCTCTTTGAATCTATGTAAAAAGGGTTGCGCTTTTACCCTTTGTGCTCATAAGAGATAAAGGGATGCACCTGTGCAAAGCCCAAATATGACCCAAGGGTTTTGATATGAACAAACTTGGTAGAGGCCCACTAGGTGATGCCACACACCAAATATTAAAGCTGTCTGCCATCTGGTTACAGAGAAGAAGATTTTTAAAGATTTTCGTTCTTTGATTCCATGTAAAAAGGGTTGGGCCCGGGCAAAGCCCAAATATGACCCCAGGGTCTTGATATGAACAAACTCGGTAGAGGTCCACTAGATGATGCTACATACCAAATATGAAAGCTGTCTGCCTTCTGGTTTCAGAGAAGAAGATTTTTAAAGATTTTCATATTTTCACCCTTTTTGTTAAGGGTAAAGGGAAAGTTAAGGGTGGATTTCATTTATTTGAACAACTATGGTAGAGCTTGACCCAAGGAACATCTCTGCCAAGTTTCATCAAGATTGGCCCACTGGTTTAGGAGGAGAAGATGTTTAAAAAAATTGTGGACGACGGACGACGGACGACGCACGACTGACGACGGACGACGGACATTTTACGATCCCAATAGCTCACCTTGAGCACTTCGTGCTCAGGTGAGCTAAAAATAGTCCGTCTATGTACATCCGAGGTTGATCGTGAGATTGGCCGAGTGGTGTTCCGAATGCCCTCCACAGTACCCTTATCAGACTTGTCATGTAAAAACTGCTACAGTATTTTTTTTCATTCAGCTTCACTATTTTTGTATATAGGTGACAACCTTACTTGTAAATCTACAGCCAAACTGTGTGCCTCAGCCAGCAACCTTTTCTGTTCTTCTCTCTCCTTTTCCCACGTTATTTCCATTTTATATTGGACATCCTTGCTCTTTGACTGAACTTGTATGAAAACAGCTAATTGTTCTTCAAGCTGCAAAAATAAAAGAAACGACATATCCACTTAATCCTTACCAGGCTGAATTGAAATTGTGTATCCAATAAGGTACACATTTTTGAGAAATTAAATTAGCCAGACACAAGGTTTTCAAACAATAATCAAGTCGAGAGCTGGCTGTTCAGGCTAAGATCGGGGCCCGAGGTTATAAAACTTTTTTCGTTCTCAACTGAAAATTTTCTCAAATTAAGAATTCAAATAATTGTATGTACATAAAAGATAATATTAATTATCTATTTTAAATAACAACTTATTTATATTATATTTTATGTACATACAGTTATTTCAGAATTACAACAGAATTATGCCTTTAATCTCATGTTGAAATTTGAGAAAAGTTTGTGTTGATCATGAGAAAAGTTTTATAACCTCGGGCCCAGAATTCATAACTATTTAGGATGATCTTAGTCCAAACTGTCTAAAACTGGTTCGGTTATATCTTAGCCCTTGTCATGCTGAACCCGGAATATTTCTGTCTTGGCAGGAGCCAAAGACAAACATCAGCCTGCACATGATGTGCAGTCTGATCTTTGCCTGTACCACATGTTTTTCATTTTTTGAACCAGTAAGGCTTGAAAATTTAATGTTCGAAATGAATACAGACTCACATTTAGTGCATCCAATGCTTTTAGCACCTTGATTTTGTTGCTTTTTTCCAAGATTTTGATTCAGCATGACAAGGGTTAAACAGCAGCATACATGTTCAAATCCAACTATTCAGCAATGTCTTCAGTCAAACAATTTGTTCAAAACAAAATTCGTCCTGAACATTTTTCTACCTCTTATATGAGGACATACTTGTTTACATGAAATCATAGATGCACATCTTGCCTTTTTTGTACAAATAATATATATGTCCTCAAAGAAGTAACTTGACTATCGATGATTGAAGAGTGATCTACATGTAATGGATTTAAGGCAAAACGTCATAAGGCTATTTACATATAGAGTTGGTTGAACCCGGTCTACATTGCGGGAAAAATTAGTGACAGCGACATTAGAGACTACGACTCATTGAAAGAGGAATGTCCAAGAGAAAATTCTAGACAAGATTTATATGAAAAAATCTTGGTAATTAAAAAATGATAATAATGATAAAATGATAAAAATGAATAAATGAAAATATGAAAAATAATTATATACGAGAAATAAATGGAGAAATAACCAAAACGTTTACTTCACTAAAGAAAGTTAATATTTCACTCGAAATTAGCGTTGAACGTATTTTGGCTAATTTTCGCCGCCTAATATTTTCACAAATTATAACGATCTCCGCGGTTCACCGTCATCGGGCGTGATCAGCAATCCACCGGTTATGAGCACAAACCAAACCTGATTAATTTTACTGGTCAGAGAGACCCTCTCCATATCCCAGTCACGTCGTCCTGTCGTCATTTTGTTGACCAGATCAGACCGCGTTTTGTCCAAACCACTTAGTTATCAAAAATTACCTGGTTAATTTTACTGGTTAGGGAGACTCTCTCCATATCCCAGTCACGTCGTTCTGTCGTCATTTTGTTGACCAGATCGGACAGCTTTGTGTCAAAACCACTTAGTTATCAAAATTCATCTGGTTAATTTTACTGGTTAGGGAGACCCTCTCAAAATATCCCAATCACGTCCTTCTGTCGTCATTTTGTTGACCAGATCAGACCGCGTTTTGTCCAAACCACTTAGTTATCAAAATTCATCTGGTTAATTTTACTGGTTAGGGAGACCCTCTCAAAATATCCCAATCACGTCCTTCTGTCGTCATTTTATTGACCATTTCGGACCGCTTTGTGTCAAAACCACTTAGTTATCAAAAGTTACCTGGTTAATTTTACTGGTTAGGGACACTCTCTCAATATCCCAATCACGCCGTCCTGTCGTCATCTTGTTGGCTAGATCAGACCGGTTTTCGTCCCAACCTCTTAGTTATCCAAAATTTACCTGGTCAATTTTACTGATCAGAGACACCCTCTCCATAGCCAAATCACGTCGTTCTGTCGTCATTTTGTTGACTTGATCAGACCGCTTTTTGCCCAGGCCACTTAAATATAAAAATTTACCTGGTTAATTTTACTCATCAGAGAGGCTCTCTCAATATCCCAGTCACGTCGTTCTGTCGTCATTTTGTTGACCAGATCGGACCGCTTTTTGTCCAAACCACTTAGTTATCAAAATTTACCTGGTTAATTTTACTCGTTAGAGAGACTCTCTCCATATCCCAATCTCGTCGTTCTGTCGTCATTTTGTTGACTAGATCGGACCGCTTTTTTCCCAGCCAATTAGTTATCAATTATTTACCTGGTTAATTTTACTCGTAAGGGAGACTCTCTCCATATCCCAATCTCGTCGTTCTGTCGTCATTTTGTTGACCAGATCGGACCGCTTTTTTCCCAGCCCCTTATTTATCAAAAATTTACCTGGTTAATTTTACTGATCAGAGACACCCTCTCCATAGCCCAATCACGCCGTTCTGTCGTCGTGTTGTTGACCAGATCGGACCGCTTTTTGTCCCAACCTCTTAGATATCAATAATTTACCTGGTTAATTTTACTGGTTAGGGAGACCCTCTCCATATCCCAGTCACGTCGTTCTGTCGTCATTTTGTTGACTAGATCAGACCGCTCCATTTCTTGTTCTACAAGCTGTCTCTTTAGTGCATCAATCTGAGCTCGGAGATTACACGCTATCTCCTTACCTTCCTCAATCTAGAATAATAATAATATTGTGATTAATTTGACACAATCATTGAACATTATGAAACAGATAGTTAGAATTATCATATTTTGGACAAAAATGTACATGTATCAAGTTGATACATGTACATTTTTGTCCAAAATATGTAATATCAGCTAAACGTAAATGTCCTCATGTACAGCATACTTTCAACCTGTTTAAAGATCTTTGTTAAAAAAAACTGGCAGTGTTATGATAATGGCCGGGTTAGAGCCATTGAAATGAGTCCAAACTTTCTTGGCTTGGCAAGAACTGAGGTGGAAAACGTAAATTTTTACCCAAAGGATGTTCTTACAATTAAATGTGTTCACATATTTCAACCCTTCTTCTGTTATTAATGATGTATTCTTTTGTATACATAACCTTGGCAAACAGTAAAAAGATAGATTCGGCATGAAAGACGTACAGTACAGTCTGATTTTACCCTACACAGCAAGCTTTCTAGAAAAGAATTGTTGTAAAAACTTGAGCCGCACTCTTTGTCATGCATAAAATAACATTTTAAACAAAATTTGAATTCGTAAGGATATGGGTTTAAATATTTAGTCATGTGTAAATTAAGGTACTGGCCTTTGTGATATGTGACTCTAGTACATTTCGTTCATCTCGCCATCGCGTCAAATCATGAGTGTACGTTTCCTTGATATTCGCCATCCCTTTTTGGATCCCCACAATAATTTCCTGGTCTAAATTCTTCTCCTTTTGGAGCCTTTCCACCACCGTCAACAGTTGTAAATGTTCCTTCTGTAGACGGTCCAGCTGCGTCTCGTACCTCACTTTCATGGCGAGGTATTCTGCACGTAGGATCTTCTCGTGGTGATGCAGTTGGTAGTTGATTTCATCCTGTTAGAATGCAATGAAAAATAAAAATGCAAATTGGCGGCTTCATGTCCATCAGAGAGAATCGGTGGATTTTCGACTGGTAGGTTTGACATATCATAAATCTTGCTCGAACAACAACTTCATCTATTATAGAAGGGAAAATAAAATCTAAAAAGTTCTATGTGAACGGGTTAAACAGAAATTAACATCACAGTTATACTTACTTAAAAGAATATGTAACTTTCTCACAATCGACATGAAACAAATGTTTTATGATTCTTACATTCTTTCGTATTTTGACTATGAATGTATTCTTTGGAGCCATTGAAGATCCCTTTCTATTCAAAGAGTTAATAAGATTAAAAAAAAGAGCTGCACTTATTATTCTCTGCCAGCCAAAACGGTCTAATTCTCAGAAAAAATTCTTTTCTTTGAAATGGTTAACGTTTGAAAACGGACGTAAATATTTCACGATTCTAATGGTTTACAAAACCATCCTTGGGTTAGCCCCCTCCTATATGTCGAAATTTGTAACACTTAGACGTAACCAATTTTATGAATTACGATCAGAATACTGCAACCAAATATCTCATAAATGTGCTCCTAAAACAGATTTTTTAAAGAAATCATTCTCATGTACAGGTATGGAATTTTGGCATTCTATTCCTCATAACCTAAGAATGATTGAAAATGGATCTTGTTTTAAACAACTATTTAATGGAAAATAACGGGAATTAACCAGAACGGTTCCTTTTATTCATTAATGTGTATGTCTTATAAATAATTGATATCCTTATCATTTCTGAAGGTTGTTATAATCACCATCATTATCATCATCATCATCATCATCATCATCATCATCATCATCATCATCATCACTCCAAATCATAATACATTATCATCATATTCATGTTTACTACCATAATTTTAAATCATTACATATATCATTTCAAATGCATAAGTATATATGATGATCATTACCTCATATTGTTATAGAAGGCCTCATTGTAAATAAGATCTTCATTGTATTGTTTGTATGATGACAGCTTAATAATCTACCTTCTTTAAATAAAGATTTTATCATTATTATTATCATAAAAATGTTTTAATTTCACCTAATGTTAAAAGAATCCAATATAAGAAATTACAATAATACTGTACGCACCTGTCCTCGCAGTTGGTTCAGCTCATCCGTCATTTTATCGTTGTTAGTCATTTCATGTGCCAACATTCTTATCTTCGATGTCAACTCTTCGGCTAATTTAAACTTTTCTGTTTTCAATATCCGTATCTGATTATCATAATCCATCCTCGTTAATCGAAGTTCGTGTGCAAGTTTTTCTTTCGTATCAATGATACTGTGCACTTCATTCCGCAGAGTCTGTAATGCAATCGATTCCTTTTTATTCGATGTTTCGACAAACATTCTTAATTTTTCATTCGCTTTAGATAACTCCATACTTAGAGTTGACCTGTCTCGATCCCACATTAACATCGCTTCACTTAATGCTTGTTTCGCTTTATCTAACTCAGTTTGTAACGTTAATTTATCCTGATGTAAATCAGTAATGTTCCCCATTAAACTTTCTAAATCAGACTGAAGTCTTTCGTTCTCTGTTTCTACCTCAGACTTCTCTCCTTTCAAAGTTTCTTCAATTTTCTCTTTCATTTCAGCAATTAATGTTTCACTTTCTTTACGTTTCTTCGTAGACTCTTGCACTTCTTCTTCAAGATAATGAAGTTCTTCCGTTTTCTCTTCAATGTTCACTGTGAGCTGCTTCAAGGCGTCATCCTTCGCCTTAATCTGTTCTTCACGTTTTGTCAGCGTTTCTGTTAGTTCTTTTATTGATTGTTCGCGTTGTGATATTTGATCAAATAAAGCTTGTAGATCTTCCTCACGTTGTTTGATGATGTCTTCTTGTTCAGTGATGAGTTCTTCCTTTCTGGCTATTTGTGCTGAAATAAGTTAGAGAGAAAGTGCGTGGTGTTTCTTTCCTGCTAGATATTTTAGACTATATCCAGCCTTGTTCTTATTCGATAATTAAGGTACAAGAAAAGAGACTAATGATGCGTGTCCTAGAGTTAAAACACTAAATCTAAATGTAATTTATCAATATACAATTCAACTCAATTTGATATCAAGAATAGTTTTTTATAGTTTGGTAATATGTACAATTATTATAAGACAAGACAATAAAGAAAGAGAAAAGCGAAAATTTCACCTTAAGAAATCAACGGCTAATATTTTATCAAAAAGTTATTTTCAAATCAAACAACAGCGTCTGACAGGAACGATAAAGTAATTCACAGGCAATTTATCTGTTATGTCCCGGCAGAGTTCAAATTAGACCGAGTGATACAGGTTTCAAAATCATAAAAAGTACATAATTCGTCAATTAAATCATATGCTTGGATTAGAAATAACAGATTAAGGTAAAGGAACCGTAACTGTTCCGCAACATTTCGAAACATATCCACTTTTACAATGTTGACCGAGATGTTTCTAATGAAAACCATTGGGAAACCTCGGTTAACACTGTTAAAGTTCATTACTTCCGAAACCTCGTCGAACTATAACGGGTCCACTATCTTAAGACTTTTTTCAGTTAATCTTATCTTGAGCCTTGATCCTTATAAAGTACTATATAGTTTGATATTCTATGCTTTCTGCTTTGTCGCAGGTGATGGGTCGAGGCTAGATATTCGCGAACTACGATAGATAGATAAAGGATAATCGTTTGTTTCAGTGTAAGATCGATTTGTATTTCATTGAGTGAACAACGAGTGAAAATATAGCTTTTGTTGTATACGAAATGAAATATTAATCGATCTTACACTGAAACAAACGATTATTCTTTTTCTTTAAGACAAAAATGAGACGAAATGTGAAATTTCTACTACAAGCGAGTCATTTTGCACGTGATTGCAATGCAACGTTTATTGTGACGTCTCTTATTTCGCCCCGCATAGATGATGTCAGATAGGGTGAAATGCACAAAAGTTGGGTATCAAATTTTGATAATTTCACTGCTTTTAGGCTAAGATTATCAAGTGATAATTTACCGTTATTTTTCGATAAACCACCAAAAAGCATTAAAGAATGTGAGATATTTAATCAACGTACCGGCCTTTTCCTTTAAAGCATTGTCCCTCTCCTTCAAGAATATATCCTTCATTCTGTCTTCCTCCCTCTGTTTGTTTAACAAATCTTCCAGTTTCTTACAATCTTGTAATTTCTGTCGGAGACGTTGTTCTAGCGTTTGTTTCTCCTTCTCCGACACCGCTGATTTCGAGACCCAGATTTCGTTTATCTATAAATCAACAAAGAGCAGCACGGTTAAAAACATCATGAAATTTACACTCACCTCGATCAAAACCATTCTAAAATTTTTCACTCAGCGCTCCATTATCCATTCAAAACACTCACTCAAATCACCCAAAAACGCTTCGAAATCGTTGAAAACAATTCGAAATCGATCATACGGACCATCAATTCATTGAAATAGATCCAACTTTCCCACAATATTTTGCCTGATGAGGATTTCTAAACGTCTGGTACGTGAAGGCACAAAAATTGGAGAACGGAAAATTTTAAATAGTGGTAATGCATTATCGCTATAATCGTCCAATTTTGGTGAAATTAGATATAATATACTTCAGATAAACTTGTGATAAGCGACCACTGAAGGGACTTCCAAAAAGCGGTCGTTTATGGAAATGGTCGCTTAATACGAAATACCATGATAAATGTGACAGTTTAATTTGATAACATCTATAGATTGTCGGCAAAAGTCGAAGTGAATCCTATGATGTTCGAACCCATTAGAAGCGTCTTATAGAGACGATTCTAATGGGTTCCAACTACATTAGATTTAACTATAACCAATTTTTCGTTAAGAATGTCCTCCTTTTCAGAAAATTCGCTTACGGTGAGGGGACTTTTTATGGTGGTTGCTTAATGAAATTGGCTGCTTAATAGACGTGGTCGCTCGAGCAATATCGACTGTATCTCCCTTTAATTTTATTCAAACTCGCCCCACACTTTGAATCAATATCACTCCAGTATCATTGAGAAAATTATTCACAATGTCAATTTCACGATGTTCTTGACTGTATAGAAAATCTTTGGGGAAATAATGAGAATTTCATAAACAGGTAAGTTAGCTATTTTAATAGTTACAACATTGTCTTACGTATGTATTTTAATATTGTAACTAAATTGTGTCATTTAAATTGGAATTGCATTTTGTTATCCTTATATTGTACTACTCTATTGTTGTATGTACTTTCTTACCGAAATAAATCTATCTATCTATCTATCTTAATGTCTGCTTTAAAAATACTCTAATCTACGTAGTTCATCATTAATTATTTGTCTCTCACCAATGGGTTGATAATCGTAGACCTATGTGAGATAGTAGCTGGAGGCTAGGAAAGGATGTGGTGGTTGTACTGGTGAGAGAAATACCAGGAAACCATTGTTAGGTGCTCCAGCCGCCGCGATATAACTTAAATGATGTTGAAAGCGGCGTAAAACTCCATTCAACCATTCATCATTAAATTGGATAATCGCTGACTATTGGACGAATCAAATTATTTGTTGAACCGAGGGCAAAATTTTGCCCTGCGGTTAGGACTAAAAGTTTAATGCATTTTAATTTATAACTGAGTTTGTAAAAAAAAGAACTTAACTTTTTTGTATTATTAATAATATGCCCCCTTCATAAAAGAAGGGGTATATTCCTTTGCACTTGTCCATCGGTCCGTCCGTCGGTCCGACGGTCAACCCAAATATCAAAAAGTATGCAAGCTAGAATCATGAAACTTCACAGGTGGATAGAACTCATTGAGTAGAAGAACAGAACACAAGAACCAAACTCCTACTCATCATATTTTGTGAGTATTACCCTTTGTTGATTGACAAAGAATAGGCCATTGACCTGCTTTTATGGGAGAGCATAAATGATTTACAGTCAATCTTGCTCGATCGACCACGTCTATTAAGCGACCGTTTCCATTAAGCAACCGGTATCAAAATCCCAATCTTTAAATCAAAATATCTGAAAAAATAGATATCATTTGTATAGAATTAAAATACTCCTAAGTTGTTAAAACTCACCAGGACCATCTCAATGGGACGATTCTAATGAGTTTTTAACAACTCAGGATTATTGAGAACTTCGCAATAATATACATATTCAATCAATTGAATTTGTAAACGAAACGTACATTAAGCGACCACTTTATTGAACGACCACTTTTTGGTGGTCCAGTTCGTGGTCGCTTATTGCAATTTTTACCGTACAAACATCTCTTGTTTTCTTAAAATTGAATTGTTTGTATCCTAAAAATATTTTACCTCCTCAACTTTCCCTTCAAGCTCCTCAGCTTTCTCTTTAAAGCGAATAAGTTCATCACACAACTGGTCCTTGACTGACTGAAGTTCCGAACAGGTTTTACAGAACTGGTCTCGAATCTGCGGAAAATGATGGAACTGTTGGTTATCGAATGATAAAGACGCTACATGTTCAAGCTCCATTCGGAACACCACTCGGCCAATCTGACGATCAACCTCGGATGTACATAGACGGACTATTTTTAAAGATGTCGGGAAACTCTTGGAAAAACTCGATGACGTTAGTTGAAATATCGTTAGCCCTCGAAACTTTGAGTGAAAACACTCGACGTCGTCATCGCTACTAGTTTAAGTCGCTGACGCGAAACCATCGTATCCTAATATAAATAGCTTTAGATTCTTAAATAACGGCCGAAAAATCTCAATTTTTTGAGAATGATTCGTCATTCTCAAAAATGAAGATTTTTCAGCCGTCATTTACTGTAAAAGTTATCAATCTACAGTGCTAATTTTTCTTACTCTGTTTCCGCCTAACAAAATGCACGATTTTGTTACATACCCACCCCCCTTAAATACATCCGAGGTCTGTTGCAGTTTACGGAAATGGCCGAGTGATTTTCCGAATGTAGTCCGTCTATGTACATTCGAGGTCTGTTGCAGTTTACGGAAATGGCCGAGTGATGTTCCGAATGTAGTCCGTCTATATACATCCGAGGTCTGTTGCAGTTTACGGAAATGGCCGAGTGATGTTCCGAATGTAGTCCGTATATACATCCGAGGTCTGTTGCAGTTTACGGAAATGACCATGTGATGTTCCGAATGACATCCGAGGTCTGTTGTAGTTTACGGAAACGACCGAGTGATGTTCCGAATGGTTCAAGCTCGAAACTTTTCAGACACGATTCCACGCCTTGCAAGTGAACTCGTGTGCAAAACGTAGAGACGATAATCGTTTGTTTCAGTGAAAGATCGATTTATATCTCTTTGAGGGAACAACAAAGGTTATATTTTCACGGGTGCCAGAGCCACGAGTGAAAATATAGCTTTTGTTGTTCACGAAATGAAATATTAATCGATCTTACTCGAAAAACGAACGATTATTCTATTTCTTTGGTGCAAAAATGTGACAAAATGTGAAATTTCTAGGACATATTTTCGTAAAGCGCGTCATTTTGCACGTGATTGCTATGCAACGTTAACTGTGGCGTCACTTATTTCGACCCGCATAGATGACGTCAGATAGGGTGAAATGCACACAAGCAGGGTATAAAATTTTGGTAATATCACTGCTTTTGCGATGACATTATCATGTGATAATTTACCGTTATTTCTCGATAAACCACCGAAAGGCATTAAAGAAAGTGCAATCTTTAAACATTAGCAATCGTCTTTACAGAGCAGTTCTTGATTGGAATAAGAATTTTAAAAAGATAAACGAAGATCCGAGCAGGGTTAGCCCAGTCAGTTAGTTAACATGATGGTCCCTAATTTCTAGATTCAACAGTTCGAATTCCGATTCGAAAAAAAACTTTCATTCAGCATTTTACGATCAATGTGCCAACTTGGGTCCGCACTGTATTCTCATAAAAGTAAAAGTCTAGATACACATAGGTTTGCGCTTGTTATACGAGATTAGAATGACGGGCTTATTGAATTTTGCTTTGAAAATTAAAATGAAGAACACATGACGAGCTTATTGAAATTTACTTTGAAAATCAAAATGAAGAACACATGACGAGCTTATTGAAATTTGCTTTGAAAATCAAAATGAAGAACACATGACGAGCTTATTGAAATTTACTTTGAAAATCAAAATGAAGAACACATGACGAGCTTATTGAAATTTGCTTTGAAAATCAAAATGAAGAACACATGACGAGCTTATCGAAATTTGCTTTGAAAATCAAAATGAAGAACACATGACGAGCTTATTGAAATTTACTTTGAAAATCAAAATGAAGAACACATGACGAGCTTATTGAAATTTGCTTTGAAAATCAAAATGAAGAACACATGACGAGCTTATTGAAATTTGCTTCGAAAATCAAAATGAAGAACACATGACGAGCTTATTGAAATTTACTTTGAAAATCAAAATGAAGAACACATGACGAGCTTATTGAAATTTGCTTTGAAAATTAAAATGAAGAATACATGATTCATGACTAGGCATAGGAAAAATGACAATATGCGATACTTCCAAAAAGGCTTTTAATTTTTAATATTACTGATCGACTCTGGTCGGGTAGACAATCAAACCCTCTATTCAGGTTTACAAAACAGTGCGAATTGTTAATAAATTATACCCCACTTTGCATGCAATTGCATGTGTAAAGCGAGGTGTAATTTGTAAACAGTTTGAACCGTTTTGTCATCCTGAACATTGGGATGGTCGATTCTTTTCACAAAATCTGCCCTGCGTTCAGGATGAAAACGTTAGTGAAGCGCTTTCGAAATGATACCTCGCTTTGCACGTATGTGCACGTGCAAAGCGGGGTATCATCCGAAAGCGCTCGCGAAACGCTTTTACATCCTGAACACATGGCTGGATGATACCTTTTCGCATAATACGTAATAAAAGCTAAGTGTTGGCAGTATAGGTAGATTTCGCGCGGTGAGCCGTGTGATCTACTATTAACGGTAAGATGCCCATGCTATTGTTTTGAAAAATATAATACAGGTTTAAACAACACTTGTAAAACGATACAATTTACCTTTCTAATGAGAGTAATTGCTTGTCCTAGATCATAAGGTAAACTCATACACGTACTTTCAAAATTGAATTGAAGGGATTTTAAGTTCAATTCCTATCATTTGCCTTATAATTATACCCGATATACCTATGGTAATGGACTCAACGCCTACGTCAGAGCTCAGTTTTTAAAATACACCTATAAATCCATTCGGAACACCACTCGGCCAATCTCACGATCAACCTCGGATGTACATAGACGAACTATTCTTAAAAATTACGGGAAAACCTTGGAAAAACTCGATAACGTCAATTAAAATGGCGTTAGCCCTCGAAACTGGGAGTGAAAACATTCGACGTCGCCAACACTACTCGTTTAAGTCACTGAAGAGAAACCATCGTATCCTAATATAAATATCTAAAGAATCTTAAATAACGGCTGAAAAATCTTACTTTTTGAGAATGATTCGTCATTCTCAAAAATGAAGATTTTTCAGCTGTTATTTCCTGTAAAATATATAAAGATACAGTGCTAGTTATTCTTACACTGTTTCCGCCTAACAAAATGCACGATTTTGTTACATACCCATCCGCCTTACATACATTCGAGGTCTGTTGCAGTTTACGGAAATGGTCGAGTGATGTTCGGAATGCTATAAATAATTTTAGATCTACAGGACGGGTTCATAAGTTCATCACTTACCGTTTTGTTATCCACTGGGACGTCTGATAGTTCTTCACTAGAAGATGAGGCCTGATAACAAACACAAAAAATATATACAGTAAAACTTGTGTTAAGCGACCACTAAGGGGACAACCAAAAAGTAGTCGTTTATTAGAATGGTCGCTTAATACAAAATATCGTGATAAATGATATCAATATCATTTTGATAGCATTTATAGATTGTCGGTCAAGTTGTAGTGAATCCTATGACGTTCGAACCCATTAGAATCGTCTTATTGAGACGATTCTAATGGGTTCCAACATCATACGATTCAATAATAACAGATTTTTCGTTAAGAATGTTCTCCTGTTCAGAGATTTTGCTTACAGTGAAGGGACTTTTTACGGTGGTCGTTTAATAGAATTGGTCGCTTAATAGACGTGGTCGCTCGAGCAATATCGACTGTATGTTATCATTTCACGACCGAAAATAAACAAAAGAATAAACAAAACAAAATAAAGACAACACAAAGAAAAATAATCTGGAAAACGAGAAAAGTATCGAAACCTTTTGCTTTCAGTTTGTTTATTTTTTTCAGAAACACGAATTATAATTTTCCTCCCCATGTGATTTCTTCAAAAAGCGATATCTCATTGTCTTAAACCTGATTCAAAAAATTTGATTGAGTGGAGTTTTACGTCGCTTTCAACATTTTTTTCAGTTATATCGCGGCGGCTGTAAACATGTTTTAAAGGTTTATTTTTATGATATTCCCAGATAGCCCCATATGAGCGAGGTTTGTTAGATAAATGTTACATTTTTTATAATTTTAGCACGAAAGGATTCATAAGTGTAGAAGAAACTACGTTTTCTAAAAAACAGTCTGCAAAATTAGTCCATTAATTATTCAGTACACAAAAAGGTGAATTGAGATTTTTTGGAAGACAGATGGAAATATAATTAAGCATCCTGAAACATTTCTTATGAAAAGCTAATCAGCCAAGAAATTATCAGGAAAAAAATCTTAATACTAAATGCATAAACGCCCCTATATCGAAAGAAAAAAGTATTTGTCTGTAAATCATCACAATATTACTTTCCATAACTACGGCGATTCTAGAAAATAGTTTGTTCGAAAAGGTTCGTTTAATTCATTAGCTTATTTGGTCCACTAAATGAAGTTTCAAAAGACAATGAAAAATAATTGAAAATTTTGAATTAAGCGCCAAAAAAGAAATATAGCATTTAGCGAAAATAACAATGTGCTTGCAATAAGTTTTTTCTTACTTTATCAAAATGTTTTCTACTCATTGTATTTTCTAGTCTAATCAAAATGAAGATTTTGTTGAAAATGGGAATCCTCTATTTTAGCTTTTTTGATTAATTGCATAACCGACAAATTCATTCAGTCAAAAGTAGGACATACGCTATCAGAGTATGTGTGAAAATTTTGATTCGATCTTTTCATTTAAGCATTCTTCGCTTAATGTAGGAAAACATAATCTATGTTGACAATTAAAAGCGAAACTCTTAAATATATGTTACTGCAATCCGTCAATCGCATTGACAACACTTTACACCGTACCTGTACATTTCGTCTTGCATTTTTCGGTGATCCCCATCTTTGTGTCTCCGCTTTCTTCAGTTTTTCCGTCAAACTTCGGATTTGCTCGTTGGCCATGATTGCGTGTTTCTGACTTTCTTTTAGCTGCGAAATATAGTTTGAAGAGAGGAATTAAGATTCAGATGTTCGTCGAATACATTTACAAGTAAAGTTTTCTCTTATATAAGCTTTCCTAAGAATACGTGCGATATTAAGTTATTTATGAAAGCTTTGATTTATATAATTCAACCTTTATTTGAGAAAAAGAAATATCTATAAAACAATAATGATAACGATGATGATGATACTAATTATTAAAAAAAGGAGTGAAGGAGAAACCAAAAGATGTTTTAAAAAAAGGTATATACAAAATATTCGAGACTTCAGATACATGTTTATAAAATATCTACATTGGCGAGTAGAAATCGTACTTTTTACAAAATTTAATGCACATGTAAATTGTTACTTTGTTTCTACCAATGCATATGTAAGTTGTATACTTTTTGTCAGATTTGTGCAAACTCCTTTGTTGAAAATATGGCTTTGTACCTCAATGAAAAATAAGATTGAGTATGCAGTAGAAATTTGTACTATTCAACGGAGTTTTTCTTGGTAGAGAATGAGTTTATATTCTTTTGATTCCATGGAGGTTTGTAACTTAAAACCTTACCACTCTTTTATTTTCATATAAAAAAGTTATTAGATTTCAAGTTTTATACCTCTACAAATAAAAAGAATCTCTCTTCGTCACTTAGATATAATTGCATTTTTTTATTTACATACCTCAGATTGAAGAAGTTCCTTTTCGCGCATGTGCAGTTTAGCATCATCGGACATTGCCGAGGAAATGACGTCACTTCCGCTTATTTCCAGTTTCTTCTCAAGGGAGGTTACTTTCTTCCGCTCTTCTGCAAGAAGTGTTTCCAGTGATCTTATTCTCTTCTTGAATTGTTCCTGGAACAATTGTTATTGTTATTAGAATTATTTCATCTTTATCACTGACGCTTATTTTTAAAATTGTGTCGTCGATTTGTTTCAATTTGGCTAATCGGGACAAAGACGTCAGCTTAAAATAATATCGACCCTTGTGTTACATACGAACTGTCCTTAACCGATTTATTGTAATGAATGGAGTTCAACGCCGCTTTCAACATTTTTTCAGTTATATCGCGGCGGCTTGAGCACCTAACAATGGTTTCCTGGTATTTCCCTCACCAGTACAACCATCACATCCTTTCCTAGCCTCCAGCTGCATTCTCACATAGGTCTACGATTATCAACCCATTGGTGAGAGAAAAATAGTCGGAAAGAATAAGTGCCGCTGCTATTTCACATGGGTCTACGATTATCAACCCATTGGTGAGAGACAAATAGTCGGAAAGAACGAGTGCCGCCGTCAGGGATCGAACCCAGGACCTCTAAATTGACAGTCCGACACGCTAACAACTGCGCTATGACGGCGGCTGTGTCCTCAACCGAAGCTTAGCTGAAAAATATCCGATGTGAGCCGGTGTCGAACTAACGCGGGCAAGTTATATTCAAATAATTGGTTTAAAATTCTAATGCGCTTACCACTGAGCCAAAGAAGATCTTCTTTGGCTCAGTGGTAAGCGCATTGGACTTGTAAACCAATAATTCAAATATTACTTGTCGGCGTGGGTTCGACACCGGCTTTCGTCAGTAATTTCCAGCTATGTATAGGTTGAGGACAGTTCGTACGTAACACATTGTTAGACTGTCTTGTTTTACGCAGACTAAATAGGGTAAAAAGTATGTTTTAGAATTGAGATTTTCTGAATATAGGACGATCATTCTTAATTTCCATATAAGTTATTTTTAATGGTTTCTATGGTGGATACATTTTTCTTCCAATATTTGTTATACGGATGACCATTGTTTGCGAGACGGGTTTTAAACTCTTACGGTAAACGGTTTTTGAAGGTCGTGGACCAGTAATAATTCCGCAACATTTTGGAACGCGCGATCTTTCACAATGTTGACCGAGATTTTCCTTATGAAAATCATTAGGGAAAACACGGTTAACACTATTAATGTTCATTCCTTCCAAGATGTTGCGGAATTATTACCGGTCCTCTACCATAACGAATCAAATACGCAGGTTTTGACATTTTTCGTATATAAGACTTTTTAATATTCCATTCGGGTAATGTCTATTACATTCTGATAACGTAACAGACGCCACAATTTATATATTTTACGACTCTGTTACCCCAATTTTCAAGTTCTATTTTCCCGATAAATATGATGTAGGCATTCATACTTTCTTTGAAGGTTTAAGTGTTATTTTACCGTTCTTTAAGTGGCCCCACTCGACGAGGCTGAATTGTTCCATTCTATTATCAAGTCTTCTAGGGATGCCTCCGTTTCAAGATGAAATCATTCGCAGAACGTTTAAAAGAACTACCCATATTTGCACGTGTTATTGTGTAACAGTTTCTAAACGTTCGCAAATATTTTACTTTCCAGTCTTCTATGCTTGTTTCTGTTGCCAATAATCACAGCTTAACGTAACTTTAAAATGATTTTTGCGCAACTTATGTGAAAACAACAACAACAATAACTAAAACAGATAGCCCCCTGGGTTTGTTTGTTCATTTTTCCCTACAAAATCAACAATTTGACAACGACTAAAAGATGTTATTTTTTATGTATATTCCGTAGTTCTTCAAACAAGGAACCAGAGAAAGAATTTGTAAAGCCCATTTACCGAATATTCATTAAAAATGTAGTCATACGTTTTTGAGAAGAAGAATATATTTTTCTTAAATGCTTTGCGTTACTTTATCAAAAAATATTGATAGATTATCATTTGATAAACTCACCGCCTTACCAGTAAAAGTATCAAAAACTTATACCCCGTTTTCGCTTATTTCACCTATCTGACGTTATCTAAGCGGAGCCAAAAAAAGTGACGTCAGTATGAACGTTGTTTTGTCCTAAAGTTTTAACATTTTCTCTCATTTTTTGCAATAAAGAAATAAATAATCGGTTGTTTTTCGTCTAAGATCGACTGATATTTCATTTCGTTAACAATCAAAGCTATACTTTCACTCGTGGCTTTTTGTGTCCACTCAATAAAATATACATCGATCTTACAATGAATGAAATGCTTATCATCTATATATCTAAAGCCCATTGATATTCGACTAGACATTAAGGATACATGAAATGTCCAAACAATCTTAACCAAAATTTAAAGAAAGTTCTTATTTCAACCAAGTTCAAAATATGCATTTTGCTGTGCGTCGATTAAAAACAAAGTGCCCCTTTAGAATGAAGGCATTTACGATTTCAAAAATACAATCATAAAATGTGATTCTTCTTTTCGGCAAAATCTTGTTTTTCTAATCAAGTCCCTTTGTAATGATGTTTTTTTTTTTTCTCGAATGTTAAGGTAGTGGATCCGTAATTCTACAACGATAAAGAAGTAATGAACTTTAACAGTGTTGACCGAGGTTTCCTAATGATCTTCATTAGGTGACCTCGGTCATCATTGTAAAAGTTTGTAGGTGCCGAAATGTTGCGGAACTATTACGGATCCACAACCTTAAATCATTTTTTCCTCTTCCAAGTGACAGCATTATTTATCCTTCAAAATTAATCGGTGTTATCCAATGTTGTTCTCTAAAAAGGGGATTGTGACGTCAAAGGAGAATTTATGAAGATTTGATAACAGGTTTTTGATAAAGAAATAGTCTGATAGTTGATACGGCTGCAATAGATATCAAAACAGAGATTTCTAAAATTTTAAGAAAACAAAACTTCGAAATCACGTTATAAAGGTAGGTTCATGCACGGCCGTTGCTCGTTGTTGCTTGGGGTAAAAAAAAAATAAAATAACTATGATGATAATAATGATATTAATAAAAATAAGGATAAACTAATACTAATAATATAACTACTACTACTACTACTACTACAACAACAGCAACAACAACAACCACTACTTCTACTTCTACAAATAAAAATTGTAATACTGATGATGATAATAATAATAATAATAATAATAATAATAATAATAATAATAAATATGATCGGCAACAGTATACAAGTCTGCAGTTTTTTAAGCCTTATCTTACTGTTCATGGCATGGTCTTTTTTTTCACAAATCTGTTCGACGACAGTGAAAAATAAAACCGGTCTGCATTGACATGTAGTCTGATCTTAGTCTACATTGCCTGCTGTGTTCTCAATTATTACAGGAAAAAAAACTTAAGCCAGACTGGTCTAGATATCCAAAGATAAGTAATTTCATTGAAAGAAAATTTAAGTTCAGCGCGATGAGGGTTAGAGAGTCGATTAGATGGCATTTCATCTCAGCACGAATATTACTTGCTCTATATTTTGCACAACGATTTGTTTTGTTTTGAATGGGTTTTTACGCCGCTTTCAACAATTTCGCAGTTATATCGCGGCGGCCGGAGCACCTAACAATGGATTCCTGGTATTTCTTTCACCTGTACTACCATTACACTCTTTCCTAGCCTCCGACTGCTACATGTATCTCACATAGGTTTACGATTATCTACCCATAGGTGAGAAGTTTTGCACAACGAAGCGAATCGGAAATGTAACCCTACGTTCCGCTGTAAAGCACGCAATGTACGAAAGAGAATAAAAAAAAATACGTAGACTTACGTTACAGAAATTTTGATTAAACACATATAAAAAAGGAAACCTACAGTGTTATTAAGATACGGCGTTGTTGATCAAGTAACTCTCGATGAAATCCAGCTGATAGTTGATCACCTGTAGCAATCAATCTAAAACATGAAGTCACTTGGTACGGTAACGACGTCAATATGACGCTAATTTATTGGCAAATTTTGTTGAAAGTCAGGAGCTTTTCAAAATACTCAACTCAACAATAAACTCAATATCTGTATCGCTTAATCCATTAGATATTACTATTTGGATACAAATCTGGTCCAAAATAATGAACTATAGTGTGTAATGTTGAGGGAGAAGTTTCCCATTCTGCGAGTGTCATCCTTTAGAAACTCTCCCCATTCAATAAAAGAAAAGAAAAGAAAAGAAAAAGACAAGAAAACAAAACAACTTTTAAACCATTCAAAAAAAAGTTATTATTTGATGACCGTTAAGCATACTCGGTTAGGTTTTTCCATAGGTCCAGTAGAACTTAAGTATTGCCCGAGTGTCTATATCTATGCTGGTGCCGTCATTTCAAAGTTAAAAAGTTGATGTGTGCCCGTAGCTTAATGACTTTAAATGTAAAAATACGAAAATTTAACTAATTCAAACTTATGCTTAGATTAGGCATAAAATGTAAAGTTAAAATGGAAAAAGATAGAAAAAATTGAGTGGTTTTGTACAAAATGAAGGAAATATTACCGGTAGTAACACTTTGAAGTATTGTTAAGAAGTGGGTTTCGCCGACGGGGCCCAGTCAGGAATATTAAACTTCGTTTTTTTATCACAGTCAAAGCAAACTGTTTTAAATAACTATATTGAGTATTATGTCATAATTATAATATCTGAAGCGTGCACATTTCTTTCCCGATGAGAAATTCTAAAGTTTTGGTGAATGTTCACGTAATTTTTGATCCAACCCAAAACATCAATTTTTCCCTGTATAGTCCTGGGAGATTCCCGGTCTCGGCAAATATCCTATCATTTTTCTCTCGTCGAATGGTGGATAATCGTTAACCTAAGTGTGATATACGGCTGGAGGCAAGGAACTGATGTAATGGTAGTACTGATGTAACAAGTGTCTGGAAGCCATGGGTAGGTGCTCCAGTCGTAGTGATGTGCCTATAAGTACTGTAGTAAGCGGCGTAAAACACAATTTACACAAACAAAAAGAGGGCAGATACTATTATTTTTACTTACCTCCCAAATAATCGCAGATTGTGGGCGTTCCGAGGGCGCGGCGTCGAAAACATCATCACTCCCGTCCGAAATTCCACCAAGGCTATTGGCTACGCTCTTTTCCGAAACAGGCGAATCTCTGGATTCGTTGATTTCCGTGAAGATTCGTTCAAGTTCGTCCTCGGCTGTTTCCGCCCGATCCTTCACGATTTCAAGCAAGTTATTAAGAATCTGAAACGAAACAAAATAAGTTGAACATGAATCTAAGATGTCACATTTGTGTGTGTTTTTACTTTACAAGTCATTCATGAATTATTATACGTAAGTATTTCAATCAATAAATAGTTAAGTAACGGATAAATTACTTTCCACCTCAAACCAGATTAAAATAATACTTTTCACCAAGAAAGACCCACAATAACCGGCCACATTCCTTGAATCACAAATCACCAAATTCAAAGAGCTGTTGGAAGTAAAAAGTGCTATACTCTTTAGGTTTGAGACTTTATAGCACCAGAATGTATGTTTATGGACAAGAAGCTTTATAGCACACACCGGACATTCAGGGCCCAAAGTTATAAAACTTTTCTCAGGATCAGGATCAATTTTCTCAAATTGTCTCAAATTTTAAATAAAAATAAATGTATGAAAATAAAGGATAACATAAAAAAGTTGTTATTTATAACAACTTATTAATATCATCTTTTATATTAATACATTAAAGGGTTGAGTGATAAAACACAATTATGGCTTAAATCTCAAATTAAATTTTAAGAAAATTTTAATTGAGCCTCAGAAAAGTTTTATAACCTCGAACCCAGATGTTGAATTGGATAGAAATGGGTTTACGCCTCTGCTTCTTTATCAGAGACGTGAACACATAAATCGATTATATTGTAGGTGTCCGAAAGAGATTAGGTTAACTTAAAGCTTTTGACGAAATTCATAATGAAATATTCAAACTTAATTGCCAACAAAAATACAAATGAAATTTTGCGATCCTTTATATCAAAGGGGACCATCTGGGTGACAAGTAAATTGTCGACGCCAGTCAGCTGCTCGAACTATGCAGGCTGACTAAGGTCGAAACTTTTTCGGACTTGGCTGCTTTTCGGTATCTAGAAATATCATTCTACCTTGAAGATTAGAATTTTATAAATGCGACATCTAGTTGACCACGATGGACACAATTTTTTTCAAAAAAATATTTTACGTTATTTTAAGTCCACAGATTGTCCCTTTTCGCGTGATTCGTCAAATATTAGTATCCTTCAAAGAAATACCATTAATCCAAAAAAACAAGTAAAATTCGGCCATGTCATGGAGATTCTTTTACTTTGTGTGCCGAATGGAAACTTACATTAGCTTTGCAAATTATTCTTTTTATTATGGCTATATGCATGGCAATCCAAATTCAAATCTAAAGATACATTGTATTTTCCCAGGGCATGCATATTAACGATGGTGCATTCTGACAAAAGTAATTATACAATGCATTGATTTACCCGCCATTTGGCACAATAAAATATCCAGTATTTGGCAGCAGTGTTTATTTTCCGGTTATAAGTCATGTTTTATTCTTGTACTGTTGGCTCGAATAAGATCTCTTTTGTTCACGCTCTCATTTTGATGGCATATAGAGTTTTGTATTACATTTTGTTAGTTTTTTTTTATACTCAGTTCCAAAAGAAAGTGCGTTCTTCTAGATTTAGAATATACCGGAAGTTAAGCTACGTTCTGTCACAAAATTTCGCAGGTTATTCTCTGAGATTATTGATCAACGGTATTTTCAGAAAAACAGCCAATAGATAAACGAAAAATAGGCCCGGATGATACATTTGTTTTATGTTTTTGATTTGCATTCCACAGTTGATGAATATTATATCTGAGTTTGGTTTCACTTTAGTTCTTGTGGCAAATCTCAAATGAAAAATCAAATTAAAATCACAAGTATACGCAATGCAACTTCAAAAATCAACCTAGAATTTACGGGGTTGAACTACAACGAAACAAATAAGAACAAAAACCTCTAAACAAACTATACTCGAATTCACGTTTCTTTCAAAATCTAAAGTACATGTAATCGCTTGTATGTCTTCTTTAAGCACAAAGGGAAATTGTATTACGTTTTTGTGCCGTTTAACATTGAACGTTTCTGGCAAAATAAAGCATTTGTATTTGAGTTTTACACACGTGTAAAGCATCTACTCGCATGTAGAGTCAATTTGTGTATGAAAATACGAAATGCTTACTCAATCCCTATAATGTCACAAAAGATCATAACTCGTAAGTTGAAAAGAGAGCAAGCCCTAACTGCATGTGATCTGATAGCGTTTATGTAGAATACAACACTATACCAAAAGAAGATTATTTGTCTGATTTCTATATGGTCTTACCTAAAATTAAACATCGATTTTATTCGGTAGATTTCTACCAGCTATGTAAAAAAGGGGGAAAATGAAAATGCTCACTTTTAGTATATCTGTGCAATTAACTAACATGGTAAACCACACCAATGGGACGTTTTCTTTGTCAGTCTACCTGTTTTCTTACCAGGGTCAAATTCGTTTACATTCGCAACATTTCTTAAAGAACTAACTTTTGTGCAGTTTTAGGAGACCAGTATTGCTGCAGCAGTTACATGTACGTGTATATGAAGCTTAACGCAATGGCATGATTCTTCATTTCTATTGAGAAGATTAGCTGTGGATTCTGAAGATTAGACAGAAGTGTGCTTAATTTTTTACCCCTTTTACAGCTGCATAAGCCTACGACTACCTAATATTTCGCACAAAGACATATCAAGTCACAAGCTTGATTCGAATTCACAACCACTTGTTATGAGTCCAGTACCTTCGGCACGTAGCTATCGGGACAATAATTCCATATCTTTCTGTTATTTCTAATGCTAGTACTACCATTAAACAGTTAAAAATGGTACGACATCGGCAAGGTTAAGTGGATGATTCCGGAATGAAAATAAATGAGAAGGAGGAGCGAGCTTTGAATGAAATTAAGTGGAAATTATATAACATCGCAAAAAAATTATCGATGTTAATTGTTTCCCTTCTTAAAAGATATGCAAACAAGTTCTATATAAACATGCCTCTATTTACCAATCAGATGCTTCGAAATCATTTACGTCGATGATTCTTTCTGGTGATTTTTATTTTGAATTTAGTTGTTGATCTGGGTTTTTAATGATATATGAGCGTTTTTGAATAAATGAATGAATGGAGCGCTGAGTGAGCGTTTTAGAATAGTTTTGATCGGAAAGAGAGTCAATTTCAAGATGTTGTAAACTGTACCTCCGACTACACACCCATGTAGGTTTTTGATATTCAAGTACTCCAGTGGGAGGGGGGGGGGGATTATCCTCGGTCGGGAGTCAAAGCCGAGACCCCGTTATTACAGTTAACAACATCGTGAAATTCACAAGGTGAATGCTTTTGAATGATTTGGGAATGAAATTGAATGAGTGTGTGAAGCGAGTTTTGAGTGAATTTAATTGGAGGTAATCCAATGAAGCAAATTTTGTTCAGAATGAACAAAATTAGCGATATTGATTACCTCCCTTTAATGAATATGCATACAACTTCTTTAGATAGCTTTATATTTCTGCAAGAGCCTTATATACGCTTACAATTAGAATTATGTCCGTGAAATCGCGATTTTTCTCTATCCAAATTTATTTTGATTGACGTTTTTGATTCTATAATTTTCAATAGGTTTAAGCGTTTTTGAATGGTTTGAGTGAGTGTTTGAAATGAATGAATGGGGCGCTGAATGAGCGATTTAGAATGGTTTTGATTGAGATGAATGTCAATTTAACGATGTAATTAACTGTAATATTCCGACGTGCTACTAAATGGACATATGCTGTAGTCGACAATCTTGGTTATATTAGTTTCATTAAGTTCTAACTAGACAAATCACCCTTTTCAATTATCATCATTACATTTCATGACGCCATAATTTGCATTAAAACTTCCCATGTCAAAGAAACTAAATAGTTCTTCGAAATTAACAGAGATATCATTTTCATAAAACGTGAAACTCGTGCCAACAAATTTCTAGTCCTATGTCTGCCAAACTCTATCTTTTTTCTGATTTACAACTTTTAAGACACGAAATCTTCTTGGACCGTTTAACTTCGTTTGAGATAAATTGTTTTATGTGCACAATCTAATCACGACACATTAATTTCTAAGAAAATGGCAGTGAAATAGATATTATCATGCATTTTTTTTCCTCAAAATTTTCAGAAATGTTTCATACTTTGGAAACATAAATTGGAACTCTGTTTAATAAAAAAAAAACGAACATACTTGCGGTATGATCTTTTGATCTGCCTGAATATACTTGCGGTATGATCCTTGGATACGCCTGAATATACTTGCGGTACGATATTGGATACGCCTGAATATACTTGCGGTACGATATTGGATACGCCTGAATATACTTGCGGTACGATATTGGATACGCCTGAATATACTTGCGGTACGATATTGGATACGCCTGAATATACTTGCGGTACGATATTGGATACGCCTGAATATACTTGCGGTATGATCTTTGGATAGGTCTGAACATACTTACGGTATGTTCCTTGGATACACCTGAATTTATACTTGCCGTTTTGTATTTTGCCATGTCTCTATAAACTTTCGGACTGATCTTTAACAACGCCTGTATATACGTTCGGACTGATCTTTGGCTTTGCCTGTATTTACTTTCAGACTGCTCTTTGACTAGGTCATCCGATTATCTTTTTTGCATTAAATAAGTAAATTTCAGAGCATAAGATAGACACCACCGATTGCTAAATTCTGAGTGTTTTGGTATTTATTTAAATAGTCTTGGCGAGTAACCATTATCGTTGAAAAATTACAGTTAATGTTTGTTTTTTTTAACTGGTCCCCCCCCCCCCCCCCCCCACACACACCCATAACCACCCCATCCCTCATCACCCTCATCTCACTATCTATCTCATATATCTAAAAAAAGATGGATTGACCAGTAGCTGTTTCTTGGCATTCTCTCAAAATGAGGCCAATAAACAAAACAAAACACAAATACATGAAGTAAAGTATGCCAATATACGGGTTATCTTCCATTTTATACTAAAACTTCGTAGTTTCATCTTGATACAAGTTGTAGCTATGAGGTTTTAGGATTGAAACCATGTTATGTTTCTTCCACATTACAACGAAATTTTATTTACATGGACATTTGTAGTCAATAAACGCCTCATTGTTTTGTAATAAAATAACAATGATATGCCATATTGGCTTTTCTAGGTTGTAATACACGTGTTTCTCATGTAAACAATTTATTGTATCTAGGATGAAGTCTAAATATCTCAGGTTCTAGATTATGGAAATACACAATTCCTTTAGACAGATTGCTAACAATTGTAATTATTTGGTTTATAAACCAAAACACAAATTTCTCATTACAAACTGTATGACAACTTTGTCCACTTCATAGCAATATCAAATATTGCCAGGTTGCAAAATAATTCGTACACAAACAGAGAAATTATTTCTTCCTGCAAACTCCTTCGAATTGTACAAAACTAAGACATCAAATGTTGCGTCATTACTTAAGCTCTCCTCGTCTTTAACTATTTAGACGAGAAATATCGCGAAGTCATCTGAAGAACCATAAAGTGGCTCAGATGGCACGTACATTGGCCAACCAACTAACATTAGCGTCGTGGTTTGTTGGAGAAAAAGTGCATCAATCTAAAGGTTTCAGGAAGTGTTCAACGACTTTAAATATTTATATCATAAAAATATCCCGATGGTCTTTCAAATTAAAAGAAATTAGGCATAATATTGCTTTTATCTTATGGACGAATAAATTGACATTCACCTAAACTAGTCTGAATCGCCCACTCAATGCTCCGTTCATACAATCAAAACAATCGCTCAAACCATTCAAAATCGCCCTAAAATCTTTAAAAAAATAAGATCATCAACCACATTAAGAAAAAAGTCGTTGGAAAAAATGTACGATTTCACTAACTAGAGTGAATTTGTAAGCGCCAACAGACAAGGAAAACCTTTTATTGAACTTACATGCATTTTATTAATGGGAAGTAATAATTATCGCTAATTTTGTTCATCTTGAACAAAATTAGCGATATTGTATTACCTCCCTTAAATATAATTCCAAACTCGCTACAAACACTCATTCAATATCATTCCTAAAATAATTGCAAAATTATTCAACTTGTCAATTTCACGATGTAGCTAACGACTACAGTTTACAACATCGAGAAATTGACAAGATGAATGATTTTGGAATGAAATTGAATGAGTGCGATGAGTAAATTTTGAGTGAAATTACAGGTAGGTAATCCAATATCGCGAATTTTGTTCATCATGAACTAAATTATCGATATCTATTACCTCCCTTTAATGAAATTTACGTATTTTTTGTTTGTGTGTCTTCGTGGACCAATCAGACACTTTAAAATTCACACCAGCCAATGATATTGTAGAAATATTTGATCGATTTTAATACAATGTTCAATTTCTAGAACGATTTAGAAATGTTTTCAAATAACTTTGAAGCGTTTTTGATCGACTTGAGTGAGTGTTTAAAATGAATTAATGGAGTGCTGAGTGAATGATTAAGAATGATTTTGATTGGAATGACAGTCAATTTAACGATGCTTTTAACTGTACTAGCAGTTCAGTTGATGTCCATCGTGGCGTTGAAGAGTACTCCATTGAAGTTGAAGTTGAAGCATCTTAAAAGCTCAATTTTACTCAGAAAAGCTTTACAAGTTGGCTCTGAGCCATAAAATAAAGTCCCTGACCAGGAATGAAAACAGTGAACGGCCAAGAAACCCAGAACTATATAAACAAAACAGCGCTAAGATAAGATTAAATCAATACCCATTTAGATAAGGAAATTACCTTAAATTAGTTTATACCATTTCTACTTCGATTGGTCCCTTCTGCGAACTTCTAAGCTTTGATTTCGTTGAGAAAAGATCTTGAAAAAGAAAAAAAAATGTTTGCCACAAAAAATACTCTCATAGGCTGGAGATAGTCTTTAACCATAGGGTCTTTGACCAGTCTTGCGTTAATAACAAAACGTCTCAGCAATGGTACAATTTGAAGCACGAGTTTTGTTATACCAAAAGAAGGGGTGTTATACTGTTATTTGGAAAGCATAATTGGATTTTCAATTAATCCTTATATGTGGACATATTGTTTTATCCGGTGTGGGTTTTATATTCTTTTTTTTTTTATTTATTTCCACGTCCATAGGTGTGCGAGGGTCGTGGGCATCCCTCTACACACCTTACAATATCGTATTAGTAGATATATATTATTAGTACCAATATAATTTTCAAGTGGATTTAATAAAGATGATATTTCTGTTTAGCTCATTAAAATTCATAAATTAAACCCTTTGTTGTTGATACTCATTCTAGTTCTTATGACAAGATTGCTAGAATGGTTACCACCACCATAGTGTTAATAAAAGAATATATTGGTTTTATATTCTTTCATAACGATAAGAACTCATCCAAGAGACAAGAGATCGAACTAAGATTCGAACAACAGTCCATTAAATTTCTCTGTATTTTGTCACTCTTGCCCCAGAGCTATGCAGGTTCCTATAATACTTACACAAGGTCTTTGTCTATTCACCAATATAACATATCTCAAATTCCCCGATACAAATTTCAAGAAATCAAATTTATGTAAACAGGTGAATATTTTTGAATGTAGGTCAATATCCTTAAATGCAGAACTAATTTGAGCTTTAGAATCTTAGAATTTATATTGATAAATGCTGGCCAGGTGAACTCTAACCTTGGTTGTAAAGACGGTAATTTATCACATAAATATGGACCATCTTGAAAAATGAGCAAGCGTTTAGACGAATGAGCTTTCGAGCTTTCAATGCACCAATTCTTGACATAATTTTGATTTAATCTGAATCCAATCTCAATTTGCAACTATATTCTTATACTTCAGGGTCCCGTTATATTAAACCTTAATGAATAACTAGTCAAAAATACAAATCGTACCTTGTGTTTTCATTCATTGTTAGATTCTGGGGCCTCTTTCAAGAAAGGTCCTACGATTGAAATTTGGTCGTATCGCAATCGTACGATAAAAATTGGCTTTCAAGAAACTTTTTCGCTTTCAAGAAAGCCATCGTATCGTGAAATCTACGATAAAATATACGACACCTTCAGACAAGTCGTAAATTTTACGATTTTGTCCCTATGAGCCTAAAATTTTCTCAGATTCCTTTCTAGCTCTCGCGGATGTTAGAACGATTATTTAGCTATGCACATGCCAAATTTCCCAACGCAATATAGTGCAATAAACGAGATATATTGAAAACAACAGATGCACCATCATTTCGATATTTGATTTTACTCTGCGATAATCGTACGATTGTCGCAGAATGTTTACATAGTGGTATAAAGTTCTTTATTTAACGTAAGAATAGACCCTTTCATGATCATGACTGAAAATGTTTGCTTAACCCTTCCTAGTGACACAGAGAGTGGGAGATACCAAATCAATAGATTTTTTTATACATACATAAATTACTAATTTTTTTAAAAACAAATACTCTCACTTTATGCAATATGGATTCCTGTGTTTTATGCTTCAAGACCTTCATTAATTAAAAGGAGAATTCCACAACTTATGGCCAAAACAATACAATTCTTGATTTTAGGAGGATTTCTTATTAACAACAATAACAACAACATCAACAGCATAAACGCTGCACTTGATATTTTTTCTCTCTCTTTTCGCCAAATATGAACTGAGCAAATAATCAAGCAAATACAATAAGTGAACGGCGATACTTAGCCAGATGAAACATGTCTAAGCTACATAAAACTGTTGTAGTTAAAGAGATCTATACGACAACGAGCACTGCACTAAAACCGAAGTTACAATTATCGGTAATTTTGTATGAAAGCGATGCAATATAATATCCATCTAAATTCCGTTTCAATACCATCCTTCTATAGCTCGTTTCAAAACCTTCCACATAGGCACAGAACTATACAGATTTGAAGAATTACATAACAAATACATTAAAGAAAATGGATGAGCCATTTTTTCCATCTTACCTTTTTAACAATCTTGTATTCTTATACATCCTAATACTTCACCAGAAAACAACGAACCAAACTAACAACAATGATAATAAAATAAAATGATAATAAACTTGGTGGATATGATCATTATCTAGAAGCAGTGCATTTTTACCATGCGGTACAATGTTAGATTGCTCCAAATTCGGCGCGACAGCCGGTGTACTCAAATTGGAAAGGGGATCTACAGTGTAAGCTAAATTAACTATGTAATTATGAGCACTTGTATAATTATCTTGACATAGATATTAAGATATCGATGAGAAATGTGTAGTTCGACGAATTTAGTTTAAAAAACTCGTTTTATATGCATTAATATACAAGTAAATGGCTTTTCTACGGTCAGTTTGCTGATTTACCCTTTTTGGTATTGTAAAAAGCGGACAATTTACCCACTTACGCGGATGTTTATATCATATGATCAGCACGTGCAGATATGAAAGATCAACTTTACGATAATCTTATGAGGTCGTATAGTCTGCGATTTTCAACAATAGTTTTGTGAAAGCCGTTTACGAACGTCTTAAATATAATCGTACGATAGTTATAAGATAAATCGTACGATATTTTTCTTGAAAGAGGCCCCTGTTTTGCAATACCTCATTGATATTGTCTTGAGACGACAATTGCAATGAGATGATGCATGATAGAATCCCATATTTAGTTACTACTGTAGAAGCAGTTTTAATTTTTGACTTGTGCAAAAAAAGGATCATAAGATGTTAAGTAAAATAGGCTCCTAGAGCACGAATTTATATTACTTTTTTCTAACCCAAACATCAAATTTGAATAAATATTTGATTTGAGATAAAACTACACTTCAAATTTTATTAGCAATTTGTACTTGTAGCATCTTTTATTTACATATATTTACAAGGTCGTTTCAGCAGAATTCTTCCAAGCCCCTTTCAATGTCAAGGTTGAAGTAACTTCTCTATTGAGCACGTATAGATTCATACTCTTATACTCTATATATCTAAATGTAATATGTATTATCCAGTCAAATTTTGAAAAGAAATTGTAACTGTATGTTTTGATCTTGACGCGTATGTCATTGTGATATTTTCATATTTGTATATTGTTATATTGTATGACGAGAAACTGTAAAGTTTAAGTCAATAAAATATTGTCTATTGTCTATTGTCTTATAATCGGGCTGTGTTACACTGTGAAACGTCTTCAAAGAGGACGATTTGGCTTACTGGCATTAACTCGAATCATGCGATAACTCGAGAAAATTGCTTGGTCCCGTGTGTGTTCAAGCTTAATAGCAACACAGTGTGATACTTATAGCAAACACCGGACAATTCAGCTATTGAATTGTATAGAATTTGATTGTTACACATCGATTTGGTGTTCGAAAGAGATTAGGTTAGCTCTAAGCTTTCGACGCAATTCATAATGAAATATTCAAACTTGATAACCCACAAAAATATATAAAAAATAGAAACTTGCGATCCGTTATATCAAAGGGGACCATCTGGGGGACCATCTGGGTGATAAGTAAATCGTCGCCAGTCAACTCTTTGATCTATGCAGGCTGACTAGGGTAGAACCTTTTCGGACTTGGCTGCTTTTCGGTATCTAGAAATATCATTCTACCCTTATTAATAAGTATTTCATAAATGCGACATCTAGTTGACACATTTTTTTTCAAAAATTTATTTCACGAAGTTCACAGTGTCCCTTTTCGCGCGACGCGTCAAATATTAGTATCCTTCAAAGGAATATCTTTAGTACAAAATACAAAATAAAATTCTGCCATGCCTCGGTGATACTTTTAATGGTTTACTTTGTTTGTCCGAGTGGATTATGACATTAGATTTGCAAATCGTTCTTTTATTATGACTACATGCATGGGCAATCCGAATTCAAATCCAAAGATACATTGTATTTTCCCAGGGAATGCATATTAACGATGGTGCATTCTGACAAAAGTAATTATACAATGCATTGATTTACCCGCCATTTGGCACAATAAAATATCCAGTATTTGGCAGCAGTGTTTATTATCCGGTTATAAGTCATGTTTTATTCTTGTACTGTTGGCTCGAATAAGATCTGTTTTGTTCACGCTTTCATTTTGATGGCATATAGAGTTTTGTATTATATTTTGTTAGTTTTATTTTATACTCAGTTCCAAAAGAAAGTACGTACTTCTAGATTTAGAATATATCGAAAAATAAGCTACGTTCTGTCACAAAATTTCGCAGGTTATACTCTGAAATTATTGACCAACGGTATTTTGAGAAAAAAAGGCCAATAGATAAATGGAAAAAAAGGCCCGGATGGTACATTTGATTTATGTTTTCTTTTTGCATTCCACAGTTGATGAATATTGTATCTGAGTTTGGTCTCACTCCAGTTCTTTTGGCAAATCTCAAATGAAAAATCAAATTAAAATCACAAGTATATGCAATGCAGTTTCAAACATCAACCTACAATTTACGGGGTTGAACTACAACGAAACCAATAGGAACAAAAACCTCTTCAAAACTATACTGGCATTCACGTTTCTTTCAAAATGTAAAGTAAATATAATCGCTTGTGTGTCTTCTTTGAGCACAAAGAGAAATTGTATTATGTTTTTGTGCCGATTAACATTTAACGTTCCTGGCCAAAAAAGTATTTGTAATTGAGTTTCACACACATGTAAAGCATCTACTCATGTGTGTGTAGAGTCAATGTGTTTATGAAAATGCGAAGTACTTACTCAATTCCTATAATGTAACATAAGATCATAACTCGTACGTTGAAAAGAGAGCAAGCCCTAACTACGTATGATCTGATAGTGTTTATGTAGACTACAACACTATACCAAAAGAAGATTATTTGTCTGATCTCTATATGGTCTTATCGAAATCTTATCATCGATTTCATTCGGAATAATTCTACCAGCTTTGCAAAATAAGGGGGGAAATGAAAGGGACACTTTCTTTTAGATTCGGTATATTTGTGCTATATAATGTTCTATATAAACATGTCTTCACGAACCAATTAGATGCTTCGAATTCAATTACGTCGTTGATTCTTTCTGGTGATTTTTATTTTGAATTAAGTTGTTGATCTGGGGTTTTAATGATTTTGGAGCGTTTTTGAATGAATGAATGAATGGAGCGCTGAATGAGCGTTTTGGAATAGTTTTGTCGGAATGAGAGTCAATTTTAAGATGTAATAAACTGTACCTCCGACTACACACCCATGAAGGTTTGAGAGTTTTTAAATGGTTTGAGTGAGTGTTTGGAATGAATGAATGGAGCGCTGAATGAGCGATTTAAATTGACATTCATCTCAATCAAAACCATTCTAAATCGCTCATTCAGCGCTCCATTCATTCATTCTAAGCACTCACTCAAACCATTAAAAAACGCTCAAACCCATTAAAAATTATAGAATCAAAAACGTCATTCAAAATAAATTTTGGATAGAGATGAATGTCAATTTCACGATGTAATTAACTGTAATATTCTGACGTGCTACTAAATGGACATATGCTCTAGTCGGCGATCTTGGTTATATTAGTTTCATTAAGTTCTAACTAGACAAATCACCATTTTCAATTTTCATCATTACATTTCATGACGCCATAATTTGCATTAAAACTTCCCATGTCAAAGAAACTAAATAGTTCTTCGAAATTAACAGAGATATCATTTTCATAAAACGTGAAACTCGTGCCAACAAATTTCTAGTCCTATGTCTGCCAAACTCTATCTTTTTTCTGATTTACAACTCTTTAGACACGAAATCTTCTTGGACCGTTTAACTTCGTTTGAGATAAATTACTTTATGCGCACAATCTTATCACGAAACATTATTTTCTGAGAAAATGGCATGCAATGAAATAGATTTTGTCATGCATTTTTTCTTCAATATTTTAAGAAATATTTCATACTTTGGAAACATAAATTGGAACCCTGTTTAGCAAAAATAAGTCTGAACATACTTGCGGTATGATCTTTGGATCGGACTGAATACACTTGCGGCATGATCCTTGAATACACCTGAAAATACTTGCAGTACGATATTTGGATACGCCTGAATATACTTGTGGTATGATGTTTGGATACGTCAGAATATACCTACGGTATGATCCTTGGATACGCCTGAATTTATACTTGCCGTTTTGTATTTTGCCATGTCTCTATAAACTTTCGGACTGATCTTTGGCTATGCCTGCATATACTTTCAGACTGCTCTTTAACTAGGTCATCCGATTATCTTTTTTGCATTAATAAAAAATTTCAGAGCATAAGATAGACACCACCAATTGCTAAATTCTCAGTGTTTTGGTATTTATCTAAATAGTCTTGGCGAGTAACCATTATCGTTGAAAAATTACAGTTAATGTTTTTCTTTTTTTTTTAAACTGGTTTAATTCCCCCCCCCCCCAACCCCCCACCCCTCATCACCCTCATCTCACTCATACAAAACTTTGAAATCTATCTAAAAAAAGATGGGTTGACCAGTAGCTGTTCTTTGGCATTCTCTCAAAATGAGGCTAATAAACAAAACAAAACACAAATACACGAAGTAAAGTATGCCAAGACACGGGTTATCTTCCTTTTTGTACTCAAACCTCATAGTTTCATCTTGATTCAAGCTATATCTATGAGGTTTTAGGATTGAAATCATGTTATGTTTCTTCCACAATACAACGAAATTTTATTTATACGGACATTTGTAGTCAATAAACGCCTCATTGTTTTGTAATAAAATAGCAATGATACGCCATATTGGCTTTTTCTATGTTGTACTACACGTGTTTTTCATGTAAACAATTTATTGTATCTAGGATGAAGTCTAAATATCTCAGGCTCTAGATTATAGAAATACACAATTCCTTTAGACAGATTGCTAACAATTGTAATTATTTGGTTAACCCTTTGCTGTGTAATCCCTGCTTTTTACGTGCCTGTGATTTTATGATTGAGAAAACATTGTGAAAAAAGATGAAATTGCTTCTGACAAGCAATTTCTTCTTTTTCCACACTATTTTCTACCCTACTGGATGGTTATTTTTCAAATTAAATTCACTTTAAATTTTCGTCTGCAAAACCTTTGAATTTGGACAGGTCCAAAATTTTGTAAAACAGGAAAGGGTTAATAAACCAAACCACAAATTTCTCCTTACAAACTGTAGGACAACGATTTGTCCACTTCATAGCAATATCAAATATTGCCAGGTTGCAAAATAATTCCTACACATACAGATAATTAACTTCTTCTGCAAAATCCTTTGAATTGTACAAAACTAAGACGTCCAATATTTCTTTACTTAATATCTTCTAGTCTTTAAATAGTTAGACGAGAAATATCACGAAGTCTTCTGAAGAACTTTAAAGTGGCTCAGATGGCACATACATTGGCCAACCAACTAACATTAGCGTCGTGGTTTGTTGGAGAAAATGTGCATTAATCTAAAAGTTTCAGGAAGTATTCTACAACTTTTAATATTCATATCAGAAATATCCCGAGGATATTTCAATTTAACAGAAATTAGGCATAATATTGTTTTTTATCTTATGGACGATTAAATTCACATTTACATCGATCTAAACTAGTCTGAATCGCCCACTTAGTGCTCCGTTCATACAATCAAAACAATCGCTCAAACCATTCAAAATCGCCCCAAAATCATTCATAAATAAGATCATCAACTGCTTTTGAAATAATTGATAAATTGATTGAATGGAGTTTTACGCCGCTTCAACATTGTTTTCAGTTATATCGCCGCGGCTGGAGCACCTTACAATGGATTCCTGGTATTTTTCTAACCAGTACAACCAATACATCCAGCTAGCCTCCAGCTGCTAACTCACATAGGTATTTGATTATCAAACCATTGATGAGAGACAAATAGTCGGAAAGAATGAGTGCCGCCGTACATTTAAAATAAAAGTCGTAAGAAAAAAATCAAAGATTTCACGAACTTGCATGAATTTGTAAGCGTCTGAATGGTTTAAGAAGACAAGGAAAGCTTTTTATGAAACTTACATGCATTTTTATTAATGGGAAGTAATAATTATTGCTAATTTTGTTCATCTTGAACAAAATTAGCGATGTTGTATTACCTCTCTTAAATTTAATTCAAAACTCGTTACAACCCCTCATTCAATATCGTTCCTAAAATCTTTCCAAAATTATTCAACTTGTCAATTTCACGAAGAAGCTAACGACTACAGTTAACAACATCGTGAAATTGACAAGATAAATGATTTTTAAATGAAATTGAATGAGTGCGATGAGTGAATTTTGAGTGAAATTACAGGTAGGTAATTCAATATTGCGAATTTGATCATCATTAACAGAATTATCGACATTTATAACCTCCCTTTAATGAAATTCACGTATGTTTTGTTTGTGTGTCTTCGTGGACTAATCAGACACTTTAAAATTCACACCAGCCAATGATATCGTAGAATTACTTGATCGATTTGAATAAAATGTTCAATTTCTAGAACGATTTAGAAATGTTTTCAAATACTTTTGAAGCGTTTTTGATCGACTTGAGTGAGTATTTAGAATGAATTAATGGAGTGCTGAGTGAATGATTAAGAATGATTTTGATTGGAATGACAGTCAATTTAACGATGCTTTTAACTGTACTAGCAGTTCAGTTGATGTCCATCGTGGCGTTGAAGAGCACTCCATTGAAGTTGAAGTTGAAGCATCTTAAAAGCTCAATTTTACTCAGAAAAGCTTTATAAGTTGGCTCTAAGCCATATAATAAAGTCCCTGGCCAGGAATGAAAACAGTAAACGGCCAAGAAACCCAGAACTATGTAAACAAAACAGCGCTAAGATAAGATTAAATCAATACCCATTTAGATAAGAAAATTACCTTAAAATTAGTTTTTACCATTTCTACTTCGATAAGTCCTTTCCGCGAACTTCTAAGCTTTGATTTCGTTGAGAAATATAATCTTTGGGAGATCTTGAAAAAGACAAAAAAATAAATGTTTGCCACTAAAAAAAACTCTCATAGGCTGGTGGTAGTCCCTAAAACAGAGTCTTTGACTAGTCTTGCGATCAGAATAATAAAACGTTTCAGCAATGGTACAATGTGAGCCACGAGTTTTGTTATACCAAACAAATACATGCATATGTGTTATACTGTTATTTGGAACGTATAAATGGTAAATTGTTTTATCCCGGGTAGGTTTTATATTCCTTTATAGCGATAAGAACTCATCCAAGAGACAAGAGATCGAACTAGGATTCGAACCACAGCCCATAAAATTTCTCTGTATTTTGCCACTCTTGCCCCAGAGCTATGCAGGTTCCTAATATACTTACACACAGGCGTTGCCTATTCACCAATATAACATATCTCAATTTCCCCGATACAAATTTCAAGAAATCAAATTTATGTAAACAGGTGAATATTTCTGAATGTAGGTCAATACCCTAAAATATAGAACTAATTTGAGCTTTGGAATCTTGGAATTAATATTGATAGATGCTAGCCAGGTGAACTCTAACCTTGGTTGTTAAGATGGTTATTTATCACATAAATAAAGACCATCTTGCAAAATGAGTGAGCATTTAAACCGATGGGCTTTCGAACTTTCCATGCAGTAATTCTCGATGGAGTAGTTATATATGCTAATTCCTATCTTAATTCTATATTCTTATACCTCAGGGACCCGGTTTATTAAACTTAAATAAAAATTAGTCGCAAGTCAAAATCACAAATCGTACCGTGTGTTTTCATTTATCGTTAGATTCTGTCTTGCAATACCTCATTGGAATCGTCTTTAGAAGACGATTCCAATGAGATAACGCAAGGCACAATTCCATATTTAATTACTTCTGTAGAAGCAAATTTAATTTTTGACTTACGCATAAGATGATCGTAAGATGTTTAGTAAAACAGGCCTCTGGGGCACGAAACTATATTTCTTTTTTTTCTTACCGAAACTTCTAATTTGAGTAAATCTTTGATTTGAGATCAAACTGTAGGCTACTTTACGTTTTATAAGCAAATTTTACTAATACAATCTTTTATTGCTGTGTATTTACAAGGTCGTTTCTGCTTGAATCTTTCAAGAATCTCAAGTCAAAGATGCAGTGAATTCTCTATTGAGTTCGAATATGAGCCTGTGCGTGACATTTCCAACAATTTAAAATGTGCACAAAGCAAAGCCTCTGGCCAGCCTGTGCATCCGCACAGTTCGACCAGAGTCTTCACTTTGCGCCGTGTTGATAGTCAAGGTCTCAAAGTATCTTTAGACATTTGTGCAATTTTCTAATGCCAAGGCTTCTCAAAGTTCGTACCTCACGCACAAAACAAATTGTTGAAATCGTTACGCACAAGCTCATATATCTTGGGCCTTCACACTCTTAGAAAGGAGCTACAAATGATTAATTTGTGACACAGTCTGTCGGAAATGATAAACTATGTGAGAATGTTGAACTACAAATACATACAAGAACTTCATGAAACTGATCTCCATTCGGATTAAAACCATTCTAAATCGATCACTACGCGCTCCATTCATTCATTCCAAACACTCACTCAAACAATTCAAAAACACTCCAAAAATTACTAAAAAGAAAGATCAACAACTTCATTCAAAATAAAAATCGCTAGAAAAAAAAATCAACGATTTCACTGACTTAATTGACTTTGGATATATGTGATTAGTCCGTGATGACATGCTAATCTTTTTTATGGAACTGGTTAGCATATTTCTTTTAAGGGTGGTAAAAAACATAGCTTATTTTGTTCACCTTTATTTCATTCAAAACTCACCCCCTCCCACTCATTCAATTTCATGTCAAAATCATTCCTAGATCATTCACCTTGTCATTTTCATTTTGTTCTTACTGTATAAGCAAGACTGCGCGAGTTGCGTAAACCGATTCAAGTCGATACGTTTGGCGGTTTGGCGTTGATGACGAAAATGTGACGTTGAATTCGGGTCACGATTTCGAATCTTATCCTAGCTTTAAACCAGTCACTCTGTATTTCTGTCCAATTGCAAAAAAATAAGTATTTATTGTCTTTGAAGTAACCTCTCATTTTGTATATTAGAAACGACTTTAAACTCGACAAGAGTTGGAATGTGTCTGTAAAAAAAAAATATTCACACATTGCTACGTTTGGAGCCAGATAATATATCAGAGAAAAAAAGAAGCTTCCGTATGCATATAAGTAAGGAATAGAATAAACACAATTTTTGATAAAAGGCAAAGTGCAAGAATTTACAAACATTTTTTTTTGTTCGGTATGTATGCACTCAAGGCTATTCCTTGTATCGAAACTGGGACACTTATTCTGTACCGGCTGACTTGTAGACCTACAGTGTATACTTGGTCAAGGAGATATATGCAATAAATCAACAACCCAACTCAATTGGCGAAAATGTATATGTCAGTCTGCAAGGTATGAATGCCGATATATATACATTCTCATCGTAAATCATAGACCTTTATAGATAATGCTATTCACAGCATATTTCTGTTGTAAATGGCTTTTGCAGACTGTATAGACTAAGATCAGTCTGCACAGACGTGCAGTCTTATCTTAGTCTACACTGTTTGCTTTCAACTGACTTTTTTCAGAAACACTTGTGCCAGAGTTGTTTAAAGCAAAAATATAAAAATCAGGATAAGAATTTTTGTACGTAGTGTGTAATGAAACAAATGAGAGCGCCGCCTACGAGTTCTTGGCGGGTGCTCTGTTTATAGTCACGTGATCTATTTTGTCACATTGTCAAAAAAAATCCTTTATTTTGCTTGATTTAACCCAGATGAAACTCCCTTTATTCTAAAGCTAACAGCCAGGGGTCCCCTTTTCGACTTAAGTTTTCGTTTCAAGTGAATACCTTCTGTAGAACCAGAAAAATCACAAAAAGATCTTGCACGACGACGACAACAACAACGACGATAGCGACGCCGCCAATGTTTTAGCAATACATGGGATTTTCTCCGAAAAAAGCCGATCTGAAAAATGATGTTTTGTGCACAGCAAGCAAAATAGTTGCGTTCTCATTCTTTATTTGAAAATGAAAAGTGGCCTTTGATTCTGAAAATAGTCAAAGCTTCAATGAAAGAGGATATTGGACATGTGTTCACGAAATACCCAATTTATTTAACAAACAACCCATTAAAAGATAGAGAAAAAAAAAAAAAACAAGTGCTTTTCTAGAAAAGGAAAACAGAAGATTTTGCATTGAGCCATACTAAATAGTTTTTTTCACCGACTTAAAGTGATTTCAAACTGTTCTTTTTTATATACGAGTATATTTGTTCAAAATTTACTATCTAATCGTACGATTCTTGGCCTGCAGGTACTCTAGCCAATCCAAAATTATGTAAATCCATGATAACTATGACAGTATAGTTTCAGAAACACAAACACCCTATTAAACATTGTTACCTATTTTTTATTACAAGACAACATTGGATCTAATTGTTAAACGAAAGTTCGAGTGTTTATACAGTTACAGAAAGGGTTGTTTAGACGGCGTATTGTGTTTCGTTTCGAACAAAAATGCACAGACATACAGACAGACGAACGACAGAAAGGAATGTAAATCGATAAATGTAATAGATATGTTGCACCCGACTTTTGAACAGCGCGATGATGCTAAAACAGGTACTACTCAGACGTATATTACAAATATTTAGATTACACTAACTGTTCGCCAGCAACATTTTGCTTCATTCTTCCTCGTAAAGCTCATACTTTGGTCAGTGTAACCTAAACAACAATTTTACGAGAGGGGTGATCGATAAGTTCGAATAAATTGATTATGTATAGGATAGAAAACGAGTGCCATGGTATATGGGAAATAGACACGAGCGTAAGCGAGTGTCTATTTCCCATATACCGTGGCACGAGATTTTCTATCTAACTTACACGACGCCTTTCTAACATTGTTTGTAATTTTTAATAGAACATCTTGACAACGAAAACGAGTAAAACTCGCTGATATATTACTGTTATTATCCGTAATAATGCCTAAACTATACTTATGAATCTATTATCGTTACTAATTGCAGCTCTTTTGCATGTTTGCATCTGTAGAAAGTCTTTTGGAAAAAGCGATCATATAATATGCTCGACACCTTCTTAAAATGACACGGCACACAAAATCTGTCAAGATTCACGTGCACGTCACTCTTTCACTGTATATCTGTAAATACAGTGCTTAGAGTTGTATCTGTGATTTATATTTTTGAAATACTGCTCTCTGATTGGCCGATTCGCTTTAAGCGTGGTCTAATGCTCGTTTTGTATATGCTGTACTGTAATGAAGCTCTGGATACTGATGGAATGATCACTTAGCGACAATTTCGGGAAGTAATGTAGTTGCGACGTCAGAATTGGTAAATGACCTCATAATCATGAAGTCTCGGAAAGCGCTCACTGTCGAGAAATGGCGGCCAACGTTATACAACGCCAATAGGTGGCATCTTGCATGGAATTTAGCGTACTTTACATTCAGTTCTACTGAACAATGCGAAGGTTGACCTATCGATGACCCTCATTTAAATATAGCCGGTGAAACTTATCACCATGCATGAGTTATGCGTCTTATGACTAAATCTGGTACTTTGTAAAATTAAAACAGAGGTGCTTCGAACGATGTCACGTGACGGCCATAAGCGCGTATTATGAATGCGCTTCGATCAAAATTAAATGGGATTTTGAACGACAGTGTTCTATTGTATGAGGGAACTAACTTCATTTCTGGGCACTCTTAGCTGTATAAGTTAAATTTGAAAATGAATTTATCGATCACCCCTCATATTACAAATGGTACCGAATTGGCCATGAAATTAATATGCATGCAGCTACAATAAGGTGCTTTAGTACTCAAATAACCGATTCCAAATTTCCTCTGCCTGGATTAGCACGTATAAAAGTCGTAGCCGTATGAATACGCTTATCAAGAGCGGCCTGTAAATATATAATACGTAATTGGCGTTTTGTATGAGAAAAAAATCTAACGAGGTTGAGGAATTGATAATTGACGAAACAATTATAAATTCCCACAACAGAGATACTTTTTCATACAATAAACCAAGTATGTATTATATTTATCTTATAACCTCTGTTTGCCTTGTTTTCGTCGATGTTTCTTACAGAAATGCAAGTTTCTAAAAGTATCCGCATGACATCATTGTTCTAAAAATTTTCATGTGCTTTCATAAAAAATATCATATGGGATGTTATCACACGAATATTTGTATAGTTATAAGATAAAATAATCTATTAATGCACGGTTTTTATCTCTCAACAAAAAGTACATTTAGATTTTAAATGTGAATCTGCATTTAAAGTTATCCCGCATAAGAGTAATTATAAGTACAACCGTAGAGTACATTTGACAGTAATCAAGTTATCACAATAGATATTACATTTTACCGAGTCACTTGTATATTTAAAACCTTTTTTTTCAACATAGACAAACATGACAGTATATCATTGCATAAGATGTACGTTTTCGGGTCGTTATAGGCGTACGTTAACAGAAAAACCCTGAGCATTAACGAGAGAAAACGTGGATAAATAAGTAAATTCACGTGCCGTTAATGCCCGGCTTTTTCACTGAAATATCCTCAGTATGGGCCTATTCACTTTATCAGTTTCTTTGTCAATATAGAGCATAAATAAAGACGTCGACCTTATTCCCGCGGTATTTTTTGTGACGTCATTAATTTTCCAAGAAACGTCGGTATAAATATTAGTGACGGTGCAATGCATAACGTATTTTCCGGCACATTATTGCTATTGGGGCTAGTTTTAAAGTGTTCCTATAAATAATTTAATATTTCTGTTCGAATGAATACTATAGTCATTTTTATGCAATAACAGCGTCAACTCACGTTTTTTCGTGCGTTAACATTTGCAGAGATCCTCAAAATGCTTCGCACTCGGGCCTTAAACTATCTTCGGGCCTCTGCAAATGTTAACGCCGTCATAAACGTGAATTATCCCTCGTGACTAAAAGTAACAGCTTATATAAAACGTTAAGCAACTTGAAATTGACTTTATATTATATTACCTTCTACGATAAAAAACATCTGTCTTAAATCATGGCTACTAGTCTACCGACCATAATTTATCGCGGAAATATGAAATGACATTATATGGGTTTTATTTTTGCGTTTAGTATACATTATTTTTAGGAGCCAACAGACAACATAAAAACAAAAAAAAAGATGAAAAGATTGATTAGATTCTGGCAGGTGGTATCTTTTTTTTTTTGTGGTTTTACCTTATCTTTCATCATAAATTCAGTGTCAGATTCGTAACCCTGATAACAAACAAAATTACTTGGCACGACATTAAAGAAACACCAATTGTTGACCACCTGTTTTGAAGTCCTTTTATTTGAATCTTCAGAATCACATTTCGAAAGGTTATTTAGGATTTCATACAATATTCTTAGATTATTTGCATTTATCCTACGCTTGGATACTCAACGGAATCGTATAATGGAGAAATGAATGCTTTATTCTGGCTTTACCCTCTAATATCTACTTCTAAAAATCTCTTTTTCATGATAAGTCAATTTGCCTTTTTTTGAAATTGTCGTCGTTTTTGTTGTAATTTAGGACGTGAAACGTTTCGATTTTTTAATTACTAATACTTCTGTAAATCGCGATTTAATTCTAAGGTAGAGAGAACTACCAATGTTCAAAGATCGCTTTACCAAAAAATGAAAATGACGTTGCACTCGAAAGGAATTAGTAAATAACTTCACACAAAACCTGTACGGAAAATCACGTTGATTGATAGCAAACGGCTTCGTGGATCATCACATTTGACATTCAAAACATTTAGCAATAACACCGAACGACTGTTTTCTATTATTTTTTTTCTATTTATTTATTGTCGCAACCGTAGCATTTGCTCGTGGGTATAACGAGCCCCCCCCCCCCCCCCCCCCCACACACACACACACCTACACCCGAAGATAGTTCTTAAACGTGACAGAAACAAAAAAAATGAATGTTGCCCTGTTCTTTAACTTTAACTTCATGTTTCGGGTATAAGTTATCGTCATGTAGGGCGTGGTTAAGTAATGTGACTATCTTCGAATGAAAAGGAAAAGAATATCACACAATGAATAAATTGACACTAAAAAAGTATTTAACAAAAACATTTTAAACACCCCTTAAACGCTAAGTGGTGTTGTTCCTTTCTTGGATGTACTCTAATTCTAACTTACAATTACGTGGTTCATAACGTAATGAATTCAGTCCAATATTTGAAAGAAAGAAACTGGGGCATGTCTTACAAAATATCTTACGATCATTTTTTTATGTAAGTCAAAAATTAAAGTTGCTTCTACAGTAGTAACTAAAATGAGTTCCGTCATGTATCATCTCATTGGAATCGTCTTCTTAAGACGATTTTCATGAGATATTACAAGGCAGAATGTAATAATGAATGAAAACACCAGGTACGATTTGTGACTTTAATTTACGATAATTCTTTTCATAAGAAGTTAAGTAAAACGGGCCCCTTGTCCTTCAACGCCTTTACCCCAGTTTTTTTTTCTAACATTTATTATATGAACCCTAATCAGCTGAGCATATATAACATGTCGTCAACAATCCATTCGATATCATCCTCCGGTAATTGCATGAAAGACAGATTTGGACGGTGGGTGGTCAAATCAAGTGATTAGTTCCACTTTAACTGTAATTGTGGAAATCCTAACTTCTATTATCATTATTAGTTGGTCATGCCTTATTGAGTCTGTTGATGTTTACTGATAAAGTATCTCCTGCGTAAATGTATACGTACCCACTAGATATCTAAATTGACCTCTTTTTCTATAGTAAAGCTTGGTGCATTTAGTAATATTTTATTTTTGTCGGAGACAACCATAAGTATGATTGCTTTTCCCTATAGTATTATCAAATTGTTGTATAGCTTATTTATAATAATTCTTTTTGGGCATTTAGATAACAAAAATAAATATAATTATACTGCTTTGGAAATTCTCATTCTTTCACCAGAAAAAAAAACTTATTGCATTTAAGACAGAAGGGGGAAAACTAGTGAAATTGACAAAATCCAAAAATGGAGTTGTTTTGGAATGCAACTAAATGAGTGGGATGAATCATTGTAAATGATATGATATGATGAGTAATATAAAATTTCAAATTTCGCTCGGCATGGACCTAACTTCGATCCTTTGTTGACCCAAAAATCTGCAAACCGTTCTAAAGCCAAACACTGCGTTTTGTTAACAAATTATAATATGTCCACGTTTATTCTTTCGTCGCTTTTGTTCTATGCAACGTCATCCTTAGCGGGATGGTCGATAATTGTGACGTCACATAAACCAACCAGCGAAATGCCGCGCTGTCATGGCTGCGCCCGTATTATTCCCGGGGACAATTCCGTAGAATTGCCGAGGGTTCCTGATTGGATCGATACATCAATGAATGGAGTCGTGAGGCGATTTAAAAAGTTTAATACTTTTGGCGTATCTTAAATGGTTTTAGTTAGTGTTTGAAATGAATAAAATGAATGGATAGAGCATTGAGCGATTGATTTAGAATGGTTTTGATTGAGCCATAGAGTGTATGCTTAGCATTTCAAATGACAAATCGGGGACTCAAGACAATGCACCTGCAAAAATCTATATGAATATAGGCACATACAACTTCGTTGTAGTAAGCCCAAGATAATGAAAATGTGTGCTTTCTGTATGTGAATTGAATGATTGTTCAAAGTGGTACAAAATGGCAGACCAACGGACGTACAAACAAAGTAATTCGCTTACCTAAGACATTCATATGATATCCGAATCTCCAAGCAAATACAATAAACATTTCAACACTTCTTTCATATATCCAACATAAGCCTGAACGTAAAATATCAAAACCCAAAGATGATCATTAGCACAATATTCAGAAATTCCTAAATGATTTCCACCTGTTCAGGCAAAACAAAACAAAAGTTCAAAGGTATAACAGAGAGAGCTATTGAATTAGCGCGAGACGCCTGATTAACATGTTATGCAGAACGCAATGCTCTATTTTTACTAGCTTCATAGAACAAATATTCACTAGCAGTCTTTCGAATTCAGAGCTCTGCACCATACAGAATATTGAATGAGTGGCCATGAAATACCAGATTTATTCAACGAGTCATCCATTATTAGACAAAAACGAGGTTTTGTCGAGTTTTTATCTGTTTATGATGACGAGTCTGATAAACTTGGTATTTTATGCACTTAAAGATGTTTAATAGATAAAACGACCTAAGTTTTTTTTGTGATAAATCGAGGAAATTACACAAATGGGCCGATTCAAATTATTCCGCGAAACATATAACGCCGTTAGCGAAATGACGTAAGCAAATATATGATGCCGTCATTTTCACAACGGAAATTAAACGTTGCTAAACGTTCTTAGCTCATTTGCATATTTATTCCGCTAATGTGATAACACCCGTGTAAAATATAAATTATTCAATGGGTTTATTTCACTGCCGCGTAATTCATATTAGAGATGCATATATTGGCGCAGCGACATGTACGCAAAAACACCGTTGGATTAACGTCGTGACGTCAAAAAGGGAAACAGACGGACAGAAAATAAAAACCTCGAGGGAATAGAGGATATTGAATGAGTGGTCATGAAATACCCAAATTATTAAACGAGTTATCTTTAAACAGATAAAAACGAGACTGCACCGAGTTTTTATCTGTTTAAGATGACGAGTTTTATAAATTCTGTATTTTATTAGCACAAATTTTATATTATTGTATAATATATTCCGAATTTTTGTTAAAAATCGTCAAAATTCTTGAAAGTCAACATTTCAATTTTCCGCGAAACTTATAACGACATTTAAAACTGACGTCATAATATATACATTATGGCGTCATTTTCGCGGTGACAAAAACGTTGCAATTCGCTCTGAGCTTATTTGCATAGTTATACCAAAAGTGTAATGACACCCGTGTAATATCAAAAATATTCAACGGGGTTATTTCACCCCCGCGACGTAGGTCATATTATAATATAGTATATAGCATTCATTCACAGGTAACAAACAATGAAATTTTAACAAGAACGAAGAAATGTTCTACTGAAGATTCCAAGATCCCTGCAAATGTTCCTGCTAGCAGCGATACCACAAGCATTTTCTGAGAGCGTAGCCTACACCCTCTCAGACCCTCGGTCCCCTCGCTCGTGCCTTAGTGTCTCCTTTGATCTTAATTTCAGTGACCTAATTCCCTGGCACAGTTAAGTAGTAGTGCTAGTGAATATCAGATTATGTGTACTGTATCAATTGTAACACGCAAATGTGTGACTGTCCGCAAGTTTAGAATATTTATCCTAGACTTGATTTCAACTTGATATAAAGGTGGGCGGAAAAATATTAAGGTAGTAGACCCGTAGATCAACTACATTTCGGAACTCGTACTCTTTCACAATGGTGACCGAGATTTCCTAATGAATATCATTAGGAAACCTCGGTAAACACTGTTAAAGTTGAAAACTCCTGGAATATTGCAGAACTATTACGGGGCCACTACCTTAACAAATGGGGAATTCTATAAAAAAATCAAAGCATTTAGAAATTTAATTGATAGAGGTCGACATATTTCAAAAACGCTTTTTTTTCTAAACATTACGAAGATCGTGAAAAAAAAAGCTCGACATATTTGGACAGAATCGCATTTCTGGGCAAAACAGTCTTTTTAAGATCGACATCTAGTTTGCTCTTTAAAGGGGCCTATCATACCAATCTTGCGTTCAAGATGAACACATTTCGGACACAATTACGAAATGGTGCCCAGCTTAGCAGGAACAATTGAGTTCAAAGCGTAAAACATCTTCAAAACGTCGCCGATTTAGTCAATTCCTGAACTAAGGTCACAAAAGGATACCAGCTCCGATTTTTTGTTCTTAGTTTTAAATCTTCAAAGCAAATCCCATGTAAATTTCTAACAGCGGCGATACCAAGTCCGTACATTAATTCTTCTTAGTAAATCCCAAGTTCTAACAGCGACGAAACTGTGTTCGGCTTTGATAAAATGTTCTTAATGTTCTATTTGTAGAACTATCCAGCTGAAAACAGATACCCCAGTTACTAATCGAGCACGCCATGAGGCAATTAGTAGGGAATGCTTGATTAACTGTACTCATTTTGTAGCAATAATAAGCTTCCAAGCTTAAATTGTTTACCTAAATAATCATATCAAGTCCATTTCCTCGATTTTCACCCAAAACGTAGAAAAGTTAACTTGGAAACACTGATAATATGTTATGATTTGTTTGAATCAATGAGGTTTAATGTCATTTTAACAGTTTTTTTGTCATTTCGTGTAGGACACTTAGGTAAACATATTAAGCTTGGAAGCGCTGATATCATGTTATAATTTTTTTGATCCAATATGGTTTAAAGCCATTCTAACAGTTTTTGTTATTTCGAGTAGGACACTGCACCTTACTATGATTTCCCACTATTTTACTCGCCGGTACTACAGTTAAGAACATCGTGAAATTGACAAGATGGATGATTTTGGAATGAATTTGGAATAAAATTGAATGAGTGTGCGGAGCAAGTTTTGAGTTCAATTAAAGGGAGGTAATCCAATATTGCTAATTCTGTACATGATGAACAAAATTAGCGATATTCATTACTTCTCTTTAATAAAATATGCATAAAATTGCTTCCTATTTCTTTAAGAACTAACCAGACGCTAACAATTTCAATAATGTCAGTGAAATCGCATTTTTTTCCCATTTATATCTATTTTGAATGTAGCTGTTGTTTGTACAGTTTTTTTTTCATTTGGATCGTTTTTGATCGATTTGAGTGAATGTTTGGAATGAATGAATGGAGCGCTGTGTGAGTGATTTAGAATGTTTTTGATTGAGGTGAATGTCAATTTCACGGTGTAACCAACTGTAATTTGCTTAATTAATAAATTCATCACACCATAAGACTTCCCTGTGGGCGGATATATGTGTCTTTATTGACTTAAAGGTGTATAAATTAGGCTTTATTTATAATTGAAAATCTTTGCCATCTGTTAAGGGCTCATAAAGTCTCTAGTTCAAAGAAATCCTACAGTGAATAAAAATTAGTGATCGTCTGCTAATTATCGTATTTTGACGCGTTACTCAAAAATTGAAAGGTATTGGAGGGTATCCTAAAATTGACTACTTGAAATGAATTATACAGTCACCCGCAAAAAAAATCCTCGTTCCCCATCTCTTCCCCATTATCAAACATTACTACTTGATCAGTTAAGAATTGAAAAATTTTCAAAAAGCATATGCACGGTTCTGAATCTGAACCGACGATTGCAGCGAGTCGACGAAGACTGTCAAATAATCCTCTCAACTACAATTAAGAACACCGTGAAATTGATAGGATAAATGATTTTTGAATGAAAATAAATGACTATGAGGGGCGAGTTTTGAGTGAAATTAAAGGGAGATAATCTAATATCGCTAATTTTGTTCAAGAAAACAAAATTAACGATATTTATTACCTCCCTTTTATAAAAATACATATAGGTTCTATGATTAGCTATTTATGTCTTCACAAACGCATTATACGCTTACATAATTCAATTATGTCAGTGAATTCGTTGATTTTTTTCTATCGTTTTTTTATTGTAGTTGCGGGGCATCTCAAAGTGCCCGCGAAACGCTTTTACACCCTGAACACAGGGCAGCTAACCTCAATAACGAGAAAAAGATTTGTGTGCGAGTTATTGCGCTCGATTGTGCAGAAAGTAGACTTTAACCTTTATTATCGAGCCAAGTTTTTGGTGAACGAACGTCGTTCACCAGTGTTATATACCATGTCAGGAAAATCCTGTTGGATGTTAATACATTTGAAATAAAGTAGCGCCTCTTAAAATTCAATTTAGTATCTTTCAACATTTCTCTCCGCAAAATCACTTTTTATTTCTTTGATGGCGTGTTTCTAGTTTTCTTTATCAAGTGAAGATAATGAAAATTCGCCTTGAAAAACACAATATGATCTTGCAATGTTTATCAAGGGAATTTTTGATCGGCGTAAGCTTGTCGAGAGTTTAAAGCAAAAACAAAGTTTGTGTCTAAACACCGAAGAGACAGATACTATGTTTTTGACCCAAGCCTTCGCTGGTGCAACTTGTAGTAATTAGCCGGAAATACGTGTTTATCTAGGTCGTGTCCTCTTGAACTTACATTCGGCGATACTCGGGCGATCTCCGACGGCTCCGAGTTAAATGTAGGTTGCAGGAATCGGCCGAGTTGAGACGAATGACACATCAAGACACCTTGTGTCATTAGAACGCGGTGTTACATAACTTTTCAACTAGCGACAGTCAGTCTCGAAACGGGTTTTAAGAATGATTCGACATGTGTTTTACATGTACAACCTTTCTTGTATCTTTTATTTGAATAGGGGTAAACGTCGCTATTAAGATTTTTCTGTAAAATTGCGTTGGCTGAAGTAGGGCTTATTCCCAGCGAAAACGTTTCGTATTCGTCTATCTCAGAAGCGAATATTGCCGAATACCAAATGCGACAGGCACGGGAGATATTTCATTGAGGCCATTCTACTTTGAATTTCTATGCCCCCGTATCGAGAGATCGGGGGCATATTGTTTTTCTCATGTCCGTCTGTCTGTCTGTCTATCCGTCTGTCCGTCCGTCTGTCTGTCCGTCCGTCCGTCTGTCCAAAAACTTAACCCGAAAACTTAAGCTTTGCCTTTTCCCCAAAAGTATTTGACATACAAAGCTGTACACCAAAGTCAAGGTCTTGTGACAAGGTCAAGGTCATATGAAAAGGTCAAGGTCATCTGTCAAGGTCAAACTTTAAAAAAATGCTGTTCCGGGGGCATACGTGTTTCATTTCAATCTGTAAAACCATATCAATTCAAAATTCTATTTGAAAATTAAATAAATGATAGCTAAATATTCAACCCTAGATACCACTCCAATTGACGAGTATATATATTGCCGTGGTCAAGAGGGGACCAGATCCGTCATGCACTTGTTTACAATTCGACAGACGGGTTTAGTTGTTGAATTATTCGGAAAAGTCATTGCGTTTTTTACAGAAATCATAAAAATCTTAATCGATGAATAAAAACTGGTTCCATCCTTTCCAAAATACGTTTAGAATTGGTTAACTACAGTTTAAGAAAAAACAATCTCCGAGAAGAAAAGTCTAATATCAGCCGCAATACTGTAATAAGATATCTATAGTGAGTGATTTTACAAGCATCCAAACTCTTGAATGTAAACAATAGGTTCTCGTGCAAAAAATTAACCGACCATTGTAAGGATTCTCAATTCTTATTGGGAGGAAAGTCGGGAGGAAAAAACAGGGTATTATACTTAAACTATTTGTTCATGCAATTATTACCTCCCTTTAAAAAAATAAACTTCTTAAATAAGATTCTTATTCGCTTTTGACGTGGAAATTACGTTACAAAAATAATATTTATAAAGACTGTAAGTATGCAATTTACTATGAAGCAATTATTTAATATAAAAAGTTATACTTTAATTTCTAAACCTTAAACAGAAATTATCTATGAATTATACTAATAAGGCACTAGAACTCCTTTAACCTATACTCGAATCCCAACCCAGGCAGGAATTTTCAACAAGAAGTGAACTGGTAAGTAACCCAGAGGTAGCTTCGCGAGTATCGGTGCTTTACACTGGGCACAATAAAGAACCAAGGAGGTCTTTTCGTAGAAGAGCTAGGGGCGTATAAACCCGGATATCCTCGTATCCGCTTCTTTCTCTCTCATGGTCCTTACCATATATGCCTGGAGCACGGAGGGACCTAAATCCTTCAAACACACACTTTAACCTATACGACCAGCACGATTAGCTCAGTTGGTAGAGCACCGGACTTCAAAACCATTGAAGTTCGACCGCGTGGGTTCGGTTCCCGGGCTGGTACACTAACAAAAACTAATTGTCTTTCGGATGAGACGTTAAACCGAGGCCCCGTGAGACGGTGCTTTACACCGAGCACGTTAATGAACCATGGCGGATCTCAGCAGTAGATTCGTCATGTATCCTTGCACTATCCCCCGTAACAACTAACCGTCTTCTGGGGCGTCGCTCATATGGGCATATGCTACGGTAGAGACGATAAATAAACGGAAATACACACTTTAACCTATACCTAAATATTTCTCATCCTGCAGTGTTATAAAATTGAATAACGACATAAGTGTCAACCACGGAAGTGGTTTTGACTTCAGATATGATCAAAATGAATATCTCAGGTTATGGTTCAAATACTATTAATAAGCTAACAAATCATAACTTTAAACAATGAGTACAGTTCAGGACTGACTGATATTCATAGGTGTTTCTTTGGTTGGTACTCAAAGACCTTTTCATCCTCTGAGAAGAAACAAAGATAGATAAAAAAAGGTTAAAACAAATACAACAAATTTACTTGAAATAAGCTTAAACATGATAACAATTACTTTTGTAAAAACAAACACCATTGGATATAGGTTGAAGACAGTTTTAGATAGGATTAAATCGTTCTCTCCATTTATGTTTAATTAATAAATGTACCTATTTCAAGTGTGTAAAAGAAATTTTCTCAGAGTAACAACTCATATTCTAACAAATATTTTTCTAACAGGATTTTCCCCCATCTTTCCCTTTCTTTGAATTTGCATTGAAATTTCCGAATAACGGAAATTTTGTCAAGACAATTCCTCCCCCCTTTTTTTTTAAATTATTTTTACATCCATAGTTTCTCTTTTCTAATTGAATTCAATATATAATTCTAGAATGCCATCAGGTTCGTTCACCATCAGTACTTTCAGTGCTTTGATTAAATTGCTGATTACATGCAAAATATTGAATTTATGCAGACTGAATGTCTATATGATTTAGTATGTTGAAGAGTTACAGCAAATTGCCTTAGCTCATGACAGTTTTTGCAACGCTTAACGCATAAAAAACACTCATCCCTTTACAAAGATTATGCATCGACAAACGAAATCACATCATTCGACATTAACCAAAGAAATATTTTGTTTTTCGTTACTTGCTCAAAAGTTTAATCGACAAAATCAGCAGGTTTGCAAATTCGGGTACAGTTAAAAAACATCGTGAAATTGACAAGGTCAATGTTTTTGGAATGAACTGGAATGTGTGGGAACAGTCAATTTTGAATGAAATAAAGGAAGGTAGTCTAATAACGCTAGTTTTGTTCAGGATGAACAAAATAAGAGATATTTATAACCTCCCTTTAATAAAGCATGCATGTAAGTTCCATAAATAGCCTCCTATTTCCTAAGGGAACCAATCAAACGCTTAAAATTTCAATTATGTCAATAAAATCGCGATTTCTTTTTGCTATATTTATTTTGAATATAATTGTTGATCTTACAATTTTTATTTTGGAGCGTTTTTGAATGTTTTGAGTGAGTGTTTGGAATGAATGAATGGAGAGCTGGGTGAGCGATTTAGAATGGTTTTGATTGAGATGAATGTCAATTTCACGATGTGACTGACTGTAGCAGTAGAAAATGGTTTAGTTGTTTAAGAATAATAAAGCATTATTTTCGATTAGATAACCATAAGGATATTAAAACAAGGAGTTTTTAAGAAAAGGAAATATATTCTTGAGCTAAAATAATAAGAAGAAAAATAGCTAGTGGTAATCAGCGATAAATAGAGGATATTAAATGAGTGCTCATGAAATACTGAATTTATTAAACGAGTCATCTATAAACAGATAAAAACGAGGCTACGCCGAGTTTTATCTGTTTATAGATGACTCGTTTAATAAATTCTGTATTTGATTAGCACAAATTTTATATTCTATTTATAATATGACCCGAATTTTTGCGAAAAATCGTCAAAAATCTTGAAATTTAAACTTTCTATTTTCCGCGAAACTTCTGACGTCGTTTAAAACTGACGTCACAATATACACATTATGACGTCATTTTCGCGGTTACAAAATAGCGTTGCTATTCGCTCTGAGCTCATTTGCATAGTTATTCTACTAGTGTAATAACACCCGTGTAATATCAAAAGTATTAAACGGGTTTATTTCACTCCCGCGACGTAAGTCATATTATAATGGTAAATTATCAACGCCCTAAGCCCATCCTAAACAGCAAACGAAAGGGTAGCCTGTGATCCAGACCCCGTATTCAGACATTTTCTGTACATGTAACAAGGTAGATAGCCAAACTGAACCCATCAGAACTTGAAATGGGTTTACTATTTTTCAAATCACTTTCTACTAAATATATTGACGATCTTTTGCTGATTGTTCTCTTTTACGTGGTAATTTAGTAACAACCACATTCTGAGTTGCATGTTTTGTCTGTCTTGTAGGCGTCTATTGCAGAAAGTTTAAAGAGTGTTTGTATATCAAAAAGGACTATTTACCTGTTTAATCTAATTTATGTGATTCATTACGTGACTTTGTGCAGAAAACTCTAGATTTTTTCTACTGGATTTGAATTTTGTTAGCTCAAACTTTGAACATTTAACATTCCTAAGCAATACAGTTAGTAACATCGTGAAATTAACATTTATCTCAATTAAAACCATTCTGAACCGCTCTTTCAGCGCTTTATTCAAATCATTCCAAACACTCATTAAAGCCATTCAAAAAAACCCTCCAAAATCGCTTAAATTCATAAGATGAGCAATAATCATATAAAGAAATAAATAAAGCTAGAAAAAAATCACGATTTTAATTGACATAATTGAAATTCTAAGCGTCTGATTGGTTCTTGAAGAAATAGGAAGCTATTTTTAGAACTTGCTTGCATAATATAAGGTAGGTAATAAATATCGCTAATTTTGTTCAACCAGAAAACAATATATACTCTCTTGGTCTCTTATAATTCAATGTATCGAAGCAAAACTGATTAATGAATTAAGAAACAGATTTGTAATAGATCTATTTTCTGTGGAAGCTTACAAAATAGTTGCATTCTCAAAATTATTTTCATTGTGGATTAAAACCAACTTTTCAGCCGATCAAAATTGGAGTAGCGAAATCAAAACAAAACCAAAAAAAGTTTATGTGTAAAAATAATTCCATAAGAACCCTGGTTCATTGTTGAATAATTAAATTAAGTTATAAACATTAAGATTCGTGAATTCTGATTGGCTGAAAAGTTAGTTTTATTCCTCAATGAAAATATTTTTGAGAACGTAAATATTTTGTAAGCTTCAACACAAAGAAGTTCCGTTGCAAATCTATTATTTGATTAATAAATATGGTTTGCTTCGATACATTTTATTATAACAGATGAAGAGTTATGAAACTAAAAACCTAATCACACATATGTATGAATCAGCTTCGCGTATTCATACAGTATGATTAGGTTTGTAGTTTCATACCTCAATGAAATCAACAGATACTCTCTTCGTGTCTTAGCAATTTGTTATGTTTTATTCTTATTAAGATATAATTATAAGAAAGGGAGAGGTGATATGTGGGTTTCATTGAAGTTTAAATCTAGAAGCCTGATCAAACTGTATGAATACGCGAAGAGGATTCATACATGATTGTTATTGGGTAATGGGCTTCTTATCTCTAAGCAATCAACAAAAGATATCTTCATCTCTGAAATTGAAATCATTTTGCACAAATATTCCTCATCGCGAGAAGCCCGTTTTCGCCTGGCAAAACTCGATTGATTGAATTGGCTCGACTGAATGCGCCTTACCCACTTTGCAATTATGTCGCAAAGAGTATTGGAGGAGCAACTTATCTATCTTTCGACTTTTACGGTCCAAAGATCTACAGCATAACTAGAAATTATCTTTTTCTTTGATTATTCCTCTCCCCAAATGTAATAAATCATATTCCGTCCGAATTTCCCGTCATTTTCCATCCTTGATTATCAGTATTCTGTCAATCACTATTCTTATAAACATTTCTCTTTTTCTTTTTTTTTTACGTTTAAACGTAATAAAAACGTAAATTTTAAAAACAGGTTTTCATTTTTAAAAAAAAAGTACACATAGTTGGACTCCGTTTTCAAAGACTTACATTGAATATTTTACACTCTATATTCAAAATGCAATTTGTAAAAGATTGAATATCTCTACTTTATACATACATACATACTATAAAGTATAGACATTAAATCTATTTATATCTTTATACCGAACAACTTTGAAAAGGAGGCGAATACGTGTGTATGTTCACCACTTTTTGAGTACAGTCGCATGTAAAAAGAGTAATTTTACAGTTAACAACATCATGACATTGACACAATTTTGGAATGATTTCTGAGTGATTGTGAATAAGTGTGTGAAGTGACTTTAAAGGAAATTAAAGGAAGGTAATCCAATGTTGCTAATTTTGTTCAGGATGAACAAAATTATCGATATTGATTACCCCCCCTTTAATAAAATATGCATACAAGTTCTAAAGATAGCTTCCTATTTCTCCAAGAATCTTTAAAACGCTCACAATTTAAATTGTGTCTGTGAAATCGCGGTTTTTCTCTATCCAAATTAAATTTTATTTTCGATGACGTTGTTGATTCTATATTTTCAGTTTTGTCGGTTAAAAAGCTCATGTGAGCTAATGTTTATTGTTGTACTGTCTTGCCGACTTGAAATAAAATTTACTTACTTACTTACTTACTTAATGGGTTTGAGAGTTTTTGAATGGTACGAGTGGGTGTTTGAAATGAATAAATGGAGCGCTGAGTGAACGATTTAGAATGGTTTTGATTGGTGTAAATGTCGATTTCATGATGTAACTAACTGTATCATTGTATGCATCTGATTAACATACAGTCATGGTCTTATTAATTCTAGATGACAATTGAGCATGTGCGTGACATTTCCAACAATTTCACATATGCGCAAAGTAACGACTATGGTTAGCCTATGTTGCCGCACAGTCTGACCAGAGTCTTCACCATGGGCCTTGCAGAAAGATAATATGTAAACCCCTTTCCAGATGGTTAGTGAACAAAATGAATTGTGTTGTATTGTTGTATAGTCACTAACATGTATATCCATTACATGCATGTGGAATTGTTGGAAATGTCACGCACAGGCTCAATTACTTTTCTAGAAACCGGAACAAATGGGCAGTTCGGTTAAACGTAGTCCCAATTCATAAGTGAGAAAGAGGTTCACTTAATATGATCCTGTTTATCAAACGATGACGCACGCAGTAACATTCGAAAAATTAAAACTGCATAACAATCAGAATGCTGTGACTTCAAAAAGAAAACAGGACGCATGTATAAGACCTTTCTTGGAAGCGGTGCTTTGATCACAACACAGCAAGTTACTACAAGACCTTTTGAGCACCCGTCAACAAACAATCTGAATTCATTCGATCGCAGCTTGCTACATTTTCGTTCTAACCTCAACCACAAAAGAACCATGAAGACTAACGAGGAACATGACGTCGTTTTGCGTCACGTTACATACGGAAATTCAGACGATGCGTCAATTCGTTAATCACGTTTGTTTTAACGTCTAGAAGAGTTCACGATATTTGCAACACGAAAATACAATGAACGAGGGCTAGAGAAGCCTTTTTATTTTATCAAAACGTTACATAAAAAAATACATAATAATGAATACCTAAATATTCGACACCGAACTTTTGTCATAAATTTAAAAGCTCATGTCGATGATTTGTATTGCATTCAGCCTCTATCAAAACACATTTCAGCCGAGACATTAAAACAACACATACTACTTCTTCTGCAGACATTTCATAGAATATGAGCAGAATGTAACGCGATTCCAATGCAATTCGGTTTACATTTATTATATATATTTTTGTTTGTTTAATTCGTTTGAATTAAGTCTTTTATTATTATTTTTGTAGAGTTTTGTCTGTGTTTTATAAAAGTGATACTAATGACATTCTTATCTTTATCATCATTTTTGGGTTGGAGGTTGGTACTTTTAAGATAGAAGATCATTGTATGTAACCACTTTAAGAGCTATTCGCAAACATAAAACAAATGTTTAAACAATGTTTCCCCACAAAAAATACATTTGAACTTTATGGTTCCTGGGGTACAAAAGATATCAAATGGTGGGCAAATGGATATCTTATCTATGATTGCTAATGATAGTTCCCTGTTTCTATTCTTAACCGAACTTAAACCAACTGAATTTTCGTAACAAAATTTTGTGTTGAAACCCTCTTCGAAAATCTTTAGAATGATATTGATATAATGTCTTATTTTTACATTTTTTCTTACGGCTCTGCATTTGGCCTTTTGTCCGTTTCTTTTTTTCTTCTAACAGGCTTATTTGAACTAAAAAACTAACAAGGAACTGACAAGTGGAAAAAAAAACATAGTTAAATAGTCTCAAATGTCTGAACACCGCAGTATACTCGCCGTCAAAACTCAGAAGACTTGCCACGAGAGCGCGAGGTACAGTCGTCGAAGTTTCTCTATTGGCGCAGTACAAGCGTCATAGGCGCTCGATGAATCGTAGTAGTAAAGCAATTTATCGCTGTAGAAGCGCATTAAAATCGAAACACCAGTGCGATAGGAGCGCCCTGACATCGCCATAAACGACGTGAATGCGCAGAGTTTACTCTCCCCCACCCCCGCCCCGAATTGTAGGAACATTTTCCGGCGATCTGAAAAGTTCTTGATCACCGTGGGTGCTCAGTGCAGTGCCGTATAATGTGACAAGCCTATTACTGTATAACTTGCATGCCGCCGTCATAGCGCAGTTGGTAGCGCGTCGGACTGTCATTGAAGAGGTCCTTGGTTCGATCCCCGACGGCGGCATTTATTCTTTCCGATTTCTCACCAATGGACCGATAAATCGTAGACCTATGTATATGTAAGTTAGTACCTGGGGGCTAAGAAAGGATGTAAAGGTAGTTCTGGTGTGAGAAATGCCAGAAATCCATTGTTAGGTGCTCCAGCCGCCGCGACATAGCTGGAATATTGTTGAAAGCGGCGTAAATACCCATTCAAACAACCAAACTTTATAGTTTGAAAGCAGTTTGCACCTTTTTTCATGCTTTTCCACAGAAAATTATTTTAGGATGTCATTTAAAGCAGAGGAACATCAGGGCCTGAGGTTATAAAACTTTTCTCAGGCTCAATTCAAAATTTTCTCGAATTTCAAATTGAGATTTAAGCCGTTATTCTGTTTAAATACATATTTCAATGTATTAACATAAAAGATGGTATTGATAAGTTGTTATAAATAACAACTTATCAATATCATCTTTATTTTCATACATTTATTTAGATCTAAAATATAGAAAATTGAGCCTGAGCCTGACAAAATTTTTATAACCTTGGGCCTCGAAACAAGTTGATGATAGAGCGGTTTAATTCACTCGAATGTAATTCTACAACGTTTCCAAACAAACTTTGAACAGTTATACCTCGGTTTAAGTCATGTATTTTTTGTACACATGTACACACAATCTTGGACCTGGAACTACATCTCTTAAGCCTTAAATGATAAATTACTTTGACCAGTGGTGCGTAGGGATTCGAACCGTTAATCCATTGTTTTTCTTGGTTCATAAATCGGCTACCCTAGCCACTAAGTACAGTTAGTTACCATCATGAAATTGAAATTCATCTAAATCAAAACCATTCTAAATCGCTAACACACCGCTCCATTCATTCATTGATTCATTTATTCATTCAATCATTCATTCATTCAAAACACAAACTCAAATCATTAAAAAACGTTCCAAAATGACTAAAATGATAAAATCAACAGCTACATTAAAAAGGGATGTAAATAGGAAAAAATGCGATTTCACAGATATAATTGAAATCTGATTGGTTCTAGAAGAAATAGGCAGCTATTTATAGAACTTGTTTGCATATTTTTTTAAAGGCAGGTAATAAATTTCGCTTATTTTGTTCATCTTGAACAACATTAGCGGTATTAGATTACCTCCCTTTAATTTCACCCAAAACACACTCATTAACTGTATCTATGTTGAACGCCCTTTGAACTAGATTTGAATAAAATTCAACCAGTATATTGTTGCAGACGTGGAGATTTCCCACCAGCAAACTTCAAAATAGATTAAAATGAATAATAACTTTTATTTACGTTTAAACCCAATGCATCAGAGGAATTTAACATGCATGCATACAAACAATTTAAGGAAAATCGAATGTGAAAATCTGACTTTAAAGAAACTTTTGTTTAAAATTGAATTACCCCACGTCGGCGTAGTAATTCCAATAAGATAAAACTTCACACGCGAAATAATTCCCTTTATTTGCCGATTCCGCCGGCTAAAACTAGTTCTAAATGAAGTTTTGATCTTCTCTGAACGTAAAGGAGGTAAAAAGATATCTCGGCTGAAACCGATAACCTTCGGGAATATTAAACTGATTTGATTGCGATAAAGTTTGTTGCTAGAACTCGGTTAACCCTTACTTCGTTAAAGATCGGTATATATCGGAAGTAATAGAAATTAACAATTGAGATCGTGTCTATAATAAGATATAGGCGGATCGCAATAGTGGTTTTTTTTCAAATAAATGTCATATGTTCGATTTTTATATCTAGAAAAAATTCAAAGAAATCATTAATTGTTTGTGTAAACAAAACTTGCGAATGATAGAAAATCAGAAGAAAATACGGAGATATCCGAGCAGGTACCTATTCTACGAACGAATTGATTCGGAACGTTTCGTGGGCAGGAGAAAGAAACAATTGTACCTGAACAAATGATAAATGCCTGAATGAATTACAAAGCCTCTCGACTGTATTTATTCTTGTTTTTATAGCATATCGCACGCTGAAAATCATGCCAAGTTGCTTAGTGATACCTTTTTCCTAATTAACCCACAGCCATTATACAAATAACCTAATTATTTACTAAGAACTACTCACAGATATACCGGAGTTGTCTGGGAGTTTTAAGACCTATATTTATTTTGAATACAATTAATTCACACCATGGAAGTGATACTCATCTCGATCAAAAGCATTCCAAATCACTCGCTCAGCGCTCCAATATTTCATTCCAAACACTCAATCTGTTGATATTATTTTACCTCCCATTAATTTCATTCCAAACTCCTCAACTCATTCAATATCATTCCGAAAATCGTCAATTTTACGATGTTATTTACTGTACGTAGGTTGATGTTTTTTTTGGAAAAATGTTCTTATATGTTAGCTCCTGTAACTGAAATCGCATTGGGCTTTTATCATCATAAATGCCCCACGTGTGCATGTCCGTGCGTCTGTCCGTAAACAGTTTTTTAAATCCTTTTAAGGTAGTGGACCCGTAATAACTCCGCAACTTTTCGGAAGTAATCACTTTAACAATGTTGACCGAGGTTTCCTTATGATTTTCATTAGGAAACCTCGGTCGACATTGTGAAAGATCATATGTTTGAGAATGTTGTGGAACTATTACGGGTCCACTACCTTAATAACATGCACCAAAATAAAACAATTCATTTCGGGTAAAAGTGGCGGAAATTTTTCAACCCGATAATGTCCCAAAATACGGTTATTAAGCAATGAGTTACTATTACCCTTGCATCAGGGTTGCAATTCAAAGGACTGTACTGTAAAAATCTTGTCTATAATTTGAAAATAAAGGGTTGAAAGAAAGGATTGTATATATCACAGGAAATTACCAGAAATCATTGTTATGGTAACAGAAATCGTAAATTTTCAAAAACACCTTCCTGAAATAATCACGTGGCTGTGGTATCATAAAAATGGCTTTCTGAACGCAAATCTGCATTTAATTTTGATTATGTTTCTATTATCGTTTTTTTTTTTTTTTTTCTTTTTTTTTTCTTTTTTTATTTTATTTTTTTTCTTATAATGTTGAAACTGTTTTATGCAAGATTCTTTGATCGGGCTGATTTCGGCAATATCCGGAAGACGTGGGACACTACGGAATTGCCTTTAAAGCGTTGTTATAATGAATTCACTTCGTCGTTTGTTTCCGCTAGTTCATTCCAATAAGTTTCCGTGGAATACGAAGAAACCCGGGAAATCCCGATATCGAACCGATTCCAAAATCGTGCTTTACATACAGAAATGTATCGATCTCTTTATAAAAATCTAAATTGATTAATTTACCATACGGAAAGGCATATTCATCTTGTGAACTATAAATGTAGACTAATACTTATCAAGAGCCCCAGATTTGAAATGCGCATTTGATACAGTTCTGAACATCGTAAAATTGAAAAGATGAATGATTTTGGAATGGTTTTGGAATGAAATTGAATGAGTGTGTCGAGCAACTTTTTGTTGAAATTCAAGGAAGGTAATCCAATATCGCTAATTTTGTTCATCATGAACAAAATTGGCGATATTAATTACCTCCCTTTAATAAATTATTCATACAAGTTCTATAGATAGTTTGCTATCTCTTCAAGGACCAATCAGACTTTGTAATCCTAAATGCAGGATAGCAGTTTATTTATTACTGATTAATGAATTCAATTACAAGGGTGCGATTTAAGTCTTTTTTGTCATGAATCAGATCTATGTTCATAATTGTAAAACGTTAACGAGCGTTTAGAAATAATACCCGGCTTTGCACGTTAGTTCACTTGCAGAGCGAGGTAGCATTTCTTAAACGTTTCACGAACGCTTTCATTATGACTAGTTTGTCAGCCTTGGGTTTGATATGAAAATAAGTCGAGTAGATCTTACGTCAGTAATTTTAAGAGTTTCAACGTATTCTAAATTTCACATTTTATGTAACTTGCACCAAATACATCGATAGTTTACGAATTCAATATGCTGGTTTATATTGAAAAAAAAAACAAAACAAACGCGCAACAGAATGTTTTATACAGAAAACGTGAAATAAGAGATTTGTTCAAGTTTGATAAGAGCATGATTAGTTTTATTGCTCATTTAAAATTTAGAACAAATACTTCAGCAGCTGTTAACTGAAAGTTTCCCGGAAAAATGAATTAAAGCACTAAATATGTTAATAAATGTTTTTTTTATAAGTTTTCTTTTCTTCCGATTATGTTTCTATATGCAAAATTTGAACAGTTCTTAGAAAATTTAAAAAGAAAGCTTTACATTCTCTGCAAAATTCGTACAATAACACGCTTGCTTAATTTTATTTGGCTTGTGGAACCCGTATGTATCCATTAAGTCGGCGGAACCCCTGAATATTGCGGATCCTGTGCGATCAAATTTGTTTTGATGCAACCGTAGGGATGTATCACAGCTACCCTAGAACTTGCTATTCTTATGTACAAGAGACTGGGTTCGAAATGGCCATAAAGTGCAATTCAAATATTTCATGACTGTCTAAAAAATCTTTAAAAAAAAATGGAGGTCTAATCTATCTACATAGCGCATTGTGAAGACTCTTGTCGGACTGTGCTGATGAACAGACCGAGAAAAGACTTTGCTTGGCGCGTACTAGTATCAGAAATCGCAAAAATATTACAAAAACAGGAACATTTTTTAAACTCAAAAATTCGATTATCGTGAAGTAAATTATGCCTTTCTCCAAAATCATGTTTGGAACTTTCGATGGACTTCTCACGATTACCCTATGTATATTGTAAACACCTTATGATCAATGCTATATATGGCTGATAAATCGTACAGTCTTTGTACAAGGACCTCGCGATGACAACGTACAGTTATCGTATGGGAGTCGTGCGGTCAACACAAGGTAAAGCTGGTAAATCGTACAGTCTTTGTACAAGGACCTCACGATGACAGCGTACAGATATGGAATGAGAGCCGTGCGGTCAACACGTATAGCTGACAAATCGTACAGTCTTTGTACAGGGACCTCGCGATGACAGCGTACAGATATCGCATGGGAGTCATAAGGTCAACACAAGGTATAACTGATCAATCGTACAGTCTTTGTACAAGGACCTCGCGATGACAACGTACAGTTATCGTATGGCAGTCGTGCGGTCAACACAAGGTAAAGCTGATAAATCGTACAGTCTTTGTACAAGGACCTCACAATGAAAGCGTACAGAAATCGAATGGGAGCCGGTAGATCAACACAAGTTAAGCTGACAAATCGTACAGTATTTGTAAAAGGATCGCGATGACAGCGTAAAAATATCGAATGGGAGCCGTGCGGTGAACACAATGTAAAGCTGACAAATCGTACTGTATTTCTTCAAGGACCTCGCGATGACAGCGTACATATATTGAATGGATTCTCTACGATCAACACTATATGACCACAAATAGTTACGTTTTTGTTCAAGGACCTCGCTTAGACAACGTACAGATATCGCATGGGAGCCGTACGGTCAACACACACACTATATATATATATTTAGCTGCCTTATCATTTGGTCTTTGTTCAAGGACCTCGCGATGACAATTTATTTTGTGTTTGCCGTGTAATTAACGACACATCAGGCAATTTTTTTTTTACTTTAAGAAAATGATTAAGAAAAAAAACGCAATTTTTGTTAGTGCAAACGCCAAAAAACTGAAGAATGGCAGGCGACGAATGATTTAGTGTTACAGCTCACAAATTCCGAGAATACGTTGTTAATAGATAATGATATTAAATATCCTGTTCGAAAACAGTTACATAAATATTTCTGTTTTCTGTCAAATTCACACATACACAGATATGATTTAGACAATAACATATTGTATCTCGGTATAGTCCGTTTGACTTCTATATGGACCAACATTTCGCCGAAAATTTCAGAAATTAATTAATGAAACGCATATTTTTCTTGTCATATCATTTTTTCCAGCTAATACCATGACGAATTTGGGTTTTCAGAATTTTTGAATGTAAAATAATGATTTTGTCCGTCCGTCTACATGTTAACTTTCAGCATTTCATACCTACTTGTTACTGTATCAAACGGAACAGCGAATTGTATAACCAAAAATAGTACTGATTTGCATAGGGGCCGAGTCAAAAGAGTAAGATTTTAAGTGAATTGTATTACTATAAAATCGAGTTTTTCAATGTAATTAAGTTTGTCGAAGATTTTTGCTACCGTTGGATACCAAATCTGTGTATTTTCTCTCTTTCCTCAGAAACTGTTTGACCAGATAATTGATTATTGGTTCTATTCATTCTGAGATGAACCCTATATTTACATGTCAAGACCAATCAAAAAGCATTATTAAACTAAGTAGTTGGGAATTTCACGAGGAAAACTTGATGAAAAGGCGAGTACTAACGGTAAAAATCACGTGCTATTCAAGATTAAGATGATATGACCGTCGATATGCTAATTAGCATGTCCAAATAAGGAATAATGGACATTTCATCTGTCAAAAGTTTAGTATAAAACCACGTGTTTTTACTATATTTGTTGACATTTTCTTACTATTGAACAGCCTCCATCACCCCTCGTGTTTAAGAACGGATAATGCGAAAATATTAACATTAACTAGATAGACAAAATCATTATTTTGAAATCATTTTATTTTCAAAAAATATTTTTGGAATGGTATTAAGCTGAAATTAAGATTTTACTACATACAAATCCTTTATTCAAACACAATTTCATGTAATTGATGAAAAGGTTGGTCCATATAGAAGTCAAACGGACTATAGGGCGCCAGGCGTTTTCAATTTAATCCTGTTTTTCAAAAATTTCGACCTGCAAAATTTCAAAGGTTTTGTAAATCATATTTTAAAGTGGATAAAATTGGAAAATAACCATTCAGTAGGGTAGAAAATAGTGTGGGAAAAGAAGAAATTGTTTGTCAGAAGCAATTTCTTCTTTTTCGCAATGTTTTCGCAATCATAAAATCACAGGCACGTTAAAAGCAGGGATTAAACAGCAAAGGGTTAAACAGATTGCTCTAGAATAATGTAACTTTCATGAAAAATAAATCAAATTGATTTACATATGCAGTGTGTGGTAGATGAATACATTAATGCAAAAATAGAGTTTTTGTAAACTAGTAAATTATATAGTTAGAAAGAACTCTAAGCTCTATACCGATAGTCAAAAAAGATAATTGCATATAAAAATAAACTTATAATATGAAAGTATGTCGTGACTAAAGAAAAAACGTATAATTAAGTGTTTGATTAAGGATGTTACCTGCTAATTTTATTTATTATTTTTTTATTTATTTATTTATTTATTATTATTATTTATATTTTTTTTTTACTTTTACTTTGTGGAACTCATTGAGTGCTATCATTATACAGTTTAATTGCCTAAAAAAGTGGTCAAAAAGACACATTTAACAGTAAAGTTTCACAGATCAAACAGAGAAAACAGTCCTGTGTTCAGGATGTTAAAACGTTTCGCGAGCGCTTTGAGATGATAACCTGCTTTGCAAGTGCATATGCGCGCATAGCGAGGTATCATTTCGAAAACGTTTCGCTAACGCTTTCAACCTGTTCGCAGGCTCTTTTGTTTGCCACAAAGTAGTCGTTTAGAATCTATTCACTAAAGCAGGGGAAATAACCTTTACAATTTGACCAGTAACAAATCAAATAGTTACCTCCCTTATTTCAAATACCAATTATCTGAACTAAGCGACAAATGGGAAACAAACTTTATGAATTACAGTTCGAAACATCGTGAAATTGACGAGTTGGATGATGTTGAATTGACTTTGTAATGATATTATACGAGTGTGTTGAGCGAGTTTTAAATGAAATTTAAGGGAGGTAATACAGTATCGCTAATTTTGTTCAAGACGAACAAAATTAGCGAAATCTATCACCTCCCGTTAATGAAATAAGTGTGAAAGTTCAATAAATACATGTAACTATGCATGAGTTCACGAGCCAACTAGCCGCTAAATTAAATTAAGTCATTGAAATAACTGACATTTTTGATACGTAGTTAATGATATTATGTTTAAGAGTTTCGAGGCGTTTTCGAATGGTTCGTAGAAAAATTCAAAATTCCTGCTTCAGAATAACAAACATTGGTGAGCGCCATAGAACTGGTACCCTGCATCACCAAGTCAGGTTGATCTAATGCTTGTTTCAAACTCGGAACACACGTTTAACCTGGCTCCCGTCCCAGTGATCTGAAGTATTGTGAAATGAGGAATTCAACTAGAGAAAGTATAATTTCTTATCAGTTTAATATTTCTCTGACTGGCCGATCAATGTCAGTTTTTGAGAATATGGGAGGTAATTTGAAATAGTAAAACATGAGTGGTGTACCTTATCTAACACTAACTGACAGCCTGGGAGCCAGGCTAGCACGCGTTATGCTCCGTTATAATCATTATCTTTTTTTTTCCTTTTATTTTGACTCGGGCTGTAAGAGAACAGAAGGCCGCCGTTGAGGGTGGTTCCGTAAAACGACCGCACTATGCATTTTATCACATTCACCATGCAATATCGTAGCGTCTGTAGATCGTCAACATTATTATCAAAGGGAAGGAGTTTTATCCCAATGAAAATGAAACGAATTGGTTTATTCTAATTAAAAACAAATATATATATAGATAATATATATATAACCTAGATCTGGGTCCTAGGTTATAAAACTTTTCTCAGACTCAAATGAAAATTTTCTCAAATTTAAGATTTAAATAAATGTATGAAAATAAAAAAAATAATATCAATAGGTTGCTATTTATAACAATTTATTAATATTATATTTATGTTAATACATTAAAATGAGTATTAAAACATAATTTTTGCTTTATCACAAATTGAAATTTAAGAAAATTTTGAATTGAGAATGAGAAAAGGTTTATAACCCTGCTCTACGTTCTAGATGAAAGAGTTCTCAGAAATAGTCATGCAATTGGGCCACATATTGCACATTCTCGTGCAAAGCGAAAACTTTCTGTAATTTATAGCGATGGCAAACCTTTTCATCATAAACACATTGAAGCTGAGTATTTGTAGATTTCATGGAGGTATGAAACTAAAAACCCAATCATACCTCTGTGAAATCTATAAATATTCTCTTTACCTCTTCAATGATCATTATTGAAGAGGTAAAGAGAATATTTGTTTATTTCATGGAGGTATGACACTAAAGCTAAATCACACTGTTTGAATCCTAATCTTAAATTAGTGTTATTATTTTTTAAGATTCATACCTCCATGAAATCCACCAACACTCTCTCCAAATCTTTGAATTTAAATTCGTGAAGCAAAAATGTAATGATTTATCCATAATGAATTAGATTAAAATAGCTGTGTACTCAAAATTGTTTTCAATGAGTAATCAGTAACCCAATTAGACGAATTTTTTCATCCAACCATTAATCTTGATGGAACAAAAAAAGTTACATTATTGACGATACAAAACATCAAGGGGATAAAACCTACCAGAAATTAAGAATAAAACACACCTTAAAGATGGCAAAAAAACCTACTTCAAACAAAAGAAATTACTTACCCAACACAAGGAATATGACCTGCTCCAAAGAGGATAATGATGTTCACCAAGCAAGAGAAATAACTTAGACAAAATAAAGGGAAATAACCTGTCAAACAAGGGAAATAACCTATCTCAAACAAGGGAAAGAACCTAACCCAAGCAAGAGAGGTAACCTTCCCAAAACAAGGGAAATAACCTGCCCAAAACAAGGGAGATAACTTACCTCATTTTTACCATGTATGAGATCCATCTCCTGTAATAATTCCATTTCTCTGCGTCTTGATTCGTTCTGTATTTTCTTCACATTTTCTCTCATTCCTTCGATCTCTTCTTCCAACAATAGATTCTTTTCTTCTTTTGTTTTGATGATAAATCGAAGGTCATCTGAAATACACACAGCGGTACAATAACGTTATAATTTAATTGACCATCCCATTGACCTCCAACATATTGTCATCTAGAGAAAAGGGTTAAAATAAATCCATCGTTTAGGCCTGCAATATTTCGCTTATTTTATGACAATGCTCAATGTTTGTATCGGGGTTAAAGATTTGTTCTGTTCAACTATCAAATTGATTCTGATATCCAATTATTATAAGTTTTGTGTTTACGTTATAAACAATTTAGTACTAATGAGTTCCCCTTAACTCCGCATCGCGCACTCATTTATTTCTAATTTGTCTAGCAAATCTAGCAGACTCTCGTAGAAGATTATGGTGCACGCGCGAGAGCCCTATGTTGAAACTTCCATTAGATACGCTTTGCTGGTAATTTTAAGCAGGGTACCATTTATGGAGCATTTGAATTGAGTCTGTGCATGATATTTCCAACAATTTCAAATGTGAGAAAAGCAAAGACTCTGGCCAGCCTGTGCATCAACACAGTCTGACCATGGTCTTTACATTTCGTTTTGTAGATTGATAAGGTCCCCAAAAATCTTTAGAGTGTTAGGTAATTTTCTTATTGTACGGCGTGGCAGTCAAGGCTACTTAACGATGGCCAATGGCGCACATGTCAAATTGTTGGAAATTTCACGCACAGGCTCAACTATGTTTAATGATTCTGAAAGCAGGAAAAAATGAGGCTCCTTAGTATGAGTGTTTGGAATAAATGAATGGATCGCTGAATGACAATTTCACGATGTAACTAAACGTACTCGAGCTTTTTTACTCTTTAGTTACCATATGTCACCTTTCCACCGAAAATTTGCCAATTTGCTCTTTCTATAGTTGGAGTTCTATTTAGCAGCCATTTTTATTAGGCGTTCGCTTTCAAAATTCCCGTCTTTAATCAGAATATCTTAAAAAGTAGATATTTCTTGTAAAAGAACTATTGATGAGACGATTCTATTGAGTTATGACAATTTAAGATTTTCGGGAAATTCGCAATAACATATACATGTATAATCAATTTAAACTATGTTTCTTATTTGTAAATAAAACGTGGACTACACGGACCTTCTCCTTAATTATCGCTTTTTGGTGGTCCCGTAAGTGGTCGCTTAATTCATTTTTTACTCTACAATGCATAATATTGTAGATTCTGATCAGACTGTGCAGGGACAAGCTTTAAAGAAATGAGGCAAACTACAGTAAGAAACATAGTAAAATTGACATTCACCCTGATCAAAACCAATCTAAATCGCTCACTCAGCGCTCCATTCATTCATTCCAAACACTCACTCATTTTACTCAAAACCGCTCTGAAAGCGTTAAAAAAATTCGAAATTTTTCATAACGATTAACATTTCATTAAGATTGATAATTTTTTTCCATATTTTTGGCTTGTGTGGATTTTAAAATGTCTGATTGGTATAAGGAAACACAAATTGGAAAAAAGTACGTAGAATTGTTTTAAAGGGATGTAATAATTGTCGCTACTTTACTCCAACTTGGACTAAATTAGCAATGGACGAAGTTAGCAATATTGAATTATCTCGCATAAAAATATTCAAAACTCGCTCCATTCACTCATTGAATATCATTCCGAAATCATTCCAAAATCATTGAAATTGCCATTTTCTTGATGATTTTAACTGAATGCATTTTTTGATAGCGAACGCAGGCAAACTCACTAATTTACCGAAATGATTTCCTCGAAACTACAATAACAAGTTGAATCAGTGCGATTTAAATGCAAGATAGGACCAATTTAAAACCTTATAGAACAAAGAGATACTTTAAATTAGACCCAGTAGCTATAATTTGATTAAACTAGATAACGCATACAGACAAGTGTTTTGCATGTTCTAAACATTAAAATTCTAAGGTTTATCTCATAAATGAACAATGAAAAAAAAGTAATTTTCAGGTCAATTTATTTAGAGCTACGATAGACGGAAACAATTTGTGTCACCATGGCAAACAACTAGAGATAACAATGCTTAAGAAGCATTCTTTATAATAAAATAAATAAATAAATAAATAAATGAATAAATATTATTGTTTTTATGATAGTCTTTTTCATTAAATGAAATATGACAGACAGGCAGACATAATGAAACAAGCCATTGCCTTTTTGTTGTGACTTCAGCATAATGCTGTGTCCCATGTTAAGGAGCGTACCAGGCAAATGAAAGTCTGGCCGCCAGACTCTTCTTTACACTATATTTTATAAAGTGAGTTGAAACATTACAAATCAAATAATTAAGCTGTCACGGTGTTGGTCCCGGACACCCACGGTACCTCCCGTTGGGGAAAGAGCCGGTATTCCGGGATGATCCGGGATCTTTTCTCTAAAAGATGATTCATATTCCCATATTCCCGACATTGCCCCGATGTACCCCCGGTTTACTAGCAGGATCTTCCCGTTCGACCCCGGACTATCCCGATTTGTTCCTGGTTTGCCACGGTGTATTTACGGTGCAGGGGCCGGCGTGATCCCGGTTGATCCCGGTACGACCCGGTGTAACTATGATCTTATGGCCACTGGACTCCAGATGTCAGGTCTTAGCAACCTTATGGACAACTCACAGCCCTAGAGCTTCCTGCGTCATCCGCAGACCTGCAGGCACTGCGCCGTCTAGATTGATGGAAATGTGATTTTTCACTTGTGTTAATTGTGATTCACTACTGTGAAAAATATTAAAGGGGATCATGTTAGATTTGTTTAGGTCTCAGACCATTTTCGGGGCGGTAAGAGTAAGCAAAGCTGAGTGGTGCACAGCATATCTAGGATCAAAAAGAAAGAATTTTAGCGCTGTTACCAATGTTTTACTTTCTATAAGAACGAAATTTCAAATAAAACCTTTAAAGGGAGGTAACAAATCATGTCAATTGTTTAAGTCTCACCCAGCTTAGGAATTCTAGTGTAATTTGTTACCTCCCTTAAATAGATAGAAAGTAAAGAGTTGGTAACAGCGCTAAAATTCCTTTCTTTTTAAACAGAGATATGCTGTGCACCACTCAACTATGCATACTCTGACTGCATCGAAAATTGTCTGATGCCTAAAAAATCTAGCATGGTTCCCTATAAGTCTTAACTTTGATAAACAGCAATAAAAGAAATGTATTAATATTTTATTCGTTGAAGTGAAACAAAATAAAAACGGAATGATCACAAAATGCATAGCGTTGTGTTCAAAACTATATAGTAATGTTCACTCTGATCGTTTCTTGCACTGGGTAAATAATACGAAATCCTTCCTGTATTATGTGTCTTTTAACCCTTTCCAAAAACGGCAAAATCTTAGAGTGCTCTAATTTGAAAGGAGTTGCAGACGACAAAATAAATCACATGAAAAGGAGAAAATCTGTATGTTTTAACCCAGAAAATATTGAGGCAAAAGCAGAAAATGCTGATTATCAGCATTTTTTTCTTTTGCCTCAATGTTTTCCCAAGCCTTTTCTGTCATTGACGCCAAAACCAGGTCTTGTTTGTGAAAGTGTTATAGTACTTTGTTTGACTGGTTGGCTGTGTACTTTTACGAATCATTGTTCATTTTAATTAAAGTTGCTTAATCGTTATATGCACAAACTAGAATTGTGTTTTAAATTGTATTAACCCATTACGTAATTAATATTCATGTATAATAGGGTTCGATTTTCTAACTCTGATAGTCCAAAAAAAAGATGTTCTAAATATAGATACGGATGTATACCTTCGGACAAGAAATAAGAAAAAAGGCCTGGGAAAACATTGAAACAAAAGAAGAAAATGCTGATAATCGATATTTTTTCATTTTGCTTCAATATTTTCTAGGCTCTATTTTTAAGCGAAAACATTACACAGATTTGCTGCATCGGTATGTTGTGTTTGTCCGAAAAAATTGCAGTGTCAATCTATTTTTAGTAACACTGATAAATACAATCGAACGTTACTGTATGACATTGTGAATATGAAAAAACTGAAATTTGATAATAGCAAATGAAATAACAGAAGTTTTGCCGTTACAGCTAGTCTAGGAGTAGAACTATACCATTCTATTAGCATACAAAGTGACTCTGATCGGACAGCTCAAAAGAGTTGTCTGATCTGGGTCTACTCTGTTTTTCAATGCACTGATACAGGTTCCTCGTGGATTTGGGAATGCTACTCTAGTGTCACAAACAGTCAACATATTGACTAGATAAAGTTCATCTGCCATGGAACGGCCCCTATGGGGTCACTGTAGTAGGCGCTCAGGTAGTTTCTCTGCGCTTTCGCTCTTAGTGTCTGTCTTTTGTCACGCATCCTAGCAATTTCCACAAGGGGGCGGTTATTCCTCCAGGCTCCAGGGTTCACATTATGTTGTTGGTCTTCTTGGTCCAAGTCAGCATTCTGCATAGCTGGGTACCTTCGGCGCATGAGATTGTGTAAACAGATGCAGGCTAACACGACGGATGATACAGTGGTTGGCTTCTGGCGCAGTGTAGTCAGGAGAACCTGGAATCGTGCTGCTAAAATCCCAAACGCGTTTTCCACTATCCTTCTGGCTCTGGACAGCCGATAGTTAAACACCCTCTCGGCTATGGTCAGTAACCGCTTTGAGTATGGCTTCATGAGCCAAGTCCTTTGGGCAAACGCGTCATCTCCTACAATGAAGTAAGCTACATCTGTGTCGTCTCCAGGTAGAGGGTCGGGTGCGGGCAAACCTGCAGATCCATCTTCTATACAGTCCTTCAGCTCTGATCTGTTAAACACCTGTGCGTCACCTGCAGACCCTGGCTGTCCAACGTCCACCCACATGAACTTGTAGTCAGCATCTACTAAAGCCATCAAGAGAATTGAATGAAACTTCTTGTAGTTGAAATACTCGGATCCACCTCCTCTTGGGCACCTGATAGCGATATGTTTTCCATCGAGAGCCCCAAGACAGTGGTGTAACTGCCACTTTGCCGAGAAGAGATCAGTCTTGTCTCTCCAACCTTGTGGTGTTGTGGCACAGTCAATCACCTCGTCAGCGAGCTCAGCTAAGATTGCTTCACATACCTGAAAATATATTGCATTACACAATATTAGCATATTGCATTACATAATACGTGGGGTGATCCAATAGTTCGTGGACACCATGCAGATAACAAAAGAGCTACAGGGCGAATCACATGCATTTCTACATTTTGATTATGTGACTTCTTATTGACAAATTCCCCAAATTTTATGAAGATTGGACGAAAACTAAGGTTTATTCACATATTCACATACATAGAGGCGACAAATCGAGGCGCAGTTCACGACGTCGCAAACAACGTTACTTTTTGAAAAGAGGTATTTTTGTTGTCGAAAGTGTGCTGGCGAATTTTAATGAACACAGACATAATTGTCATTGTAGATTAACAATTCTTTGAATTTGTTGTATGGAAATGTTCAAATAATTATTAAATAAGACTGATACTGAATACACGACGTAAATATGTTGTGTGTTTCTAAACTGTCACTAGCTGATGAAAAATACATTCTTCTCTGCGAAACGTAACGTTGTTTGCGACGTCGTGAACTGCGCCGCGATTTGTCACCTATATGTTTTTGAATATTTGCATACACCTTAGTCTTGGTCCAATCTTCATAAAATTTCGAATATTTCTGATCAATAAGTCACTTGACAAGATTGTAGAAATTTGCATGAATCCCTTTATTACTTTTTGTTTTATCAGTTGTGTCCACGAACTTTTGGATCACCCCTCATATTGCAATAATTACATTATCATATTACATAACATACATTGCATTACATAATATTACATTGCACAATGTTGCATTACAATACATCGCATGAAATAACTGTGGTCAATTACATTGCCATAAATAATTCATTGTCGGTTCGAATCCCGGTCTCGACACTTTGCACGAGAGGAAGCCTTGCAGCTGGCTTGTGGTGGGTCGGTGCTTCTACTCGGATGACGATTTTGATGTCTGAAATCTGTTACAGATGTAAGGCATCAAATAAGGTACCCGGGATCTTCCTCAACCTGAAATTAGGTGGACGTCGCGATATGATTGCAATACTGTTAGAACGACGTAAAACCCAAATAATTACTCACCTCGGGAATGAATTTGGAGATGGTGTTGACAGCCACCCTGAATGCATACATCAAGGAATGGTAATTGTCACCGCTGGCTAGGTAACGCAAAGTGATGGCTAACCTGAGGCCGGGTTCAAGAGACTTCCTATACCACGTGTCTTGTCTGGAGATTCGAGGTTCTAGTCTTTGGAGCAGTTCATGGAACATCCTAGGATCCATCCGAAGGAAGTTTCGGAACGACGGCTCGTCTTCTAGCCTCAGTTCCTGGAGAAGTCTGGTGTAATGACCGAATTGAAGTCTTCTCTCTAACCATGGTCGAACCCATACTATCCTTCTGCGAGGTCTTCTCTCTTGTTGTCTGTTATGTAGCTGAACCCTTGCTATCATTAGATTGCAAGCTGTTTGATTGCAGGCCAACTGTAGTTGAAGATTCATCATTTGGAATCTGTTTCAGTTCTGGTTTATGAGATAGTTCATCTTGTTTTCTTGTGCAAACTTGCATCAGAAACTGAAACTACATTGATTTTTTAAGCTAAAAATGTCCACGGATCATCAGGGACTATCACGGTTGAGCCAGGGTAGAGAACCGGACTTGCCCCGGAATATGCCGGTGTTTCTCCGGATTAAGCCGATTCTTGACATCCTCCCGGTGAGTCCCGGTGACTGCCGGTTGTATTAAACATTTTAAAACATCCGGGGTCGGTTGCCGGATCAACAAGGTTCATCCCGGATGGTCCAGGATATTCACGGTGCCGCCACGGTTGTATTCCCGGTTTGTCACGGTTTCCCCCGGACCACTCATCCGGGACTAACCGGGGGTCCAAACCGTGACAGTGGGAACGGGTCCTCTGTCTCTAAAAAGAAGACGATCCCCGACGGCTGCACTCAATCTTTCCGACTATCTGTCTCTTACCAATGGGTTGATAATCGTAGACCTATGTGAGATAGCAGCTTGAGGCTAGGAAACATATCTTATTTTTTTCAGTTCTTGTTAATACGAACTTGGATTAAAGATGAATGTTTTAGAATTACAAAAATATTTTCTGAAAATGCTAACAAAAACGACTAAGGCTAATCCAGACAAATGAATACAAACTTCAAGATCTGCAGTGATCCGACATGATATCACCAAACATAAACAATGTGAGAATTGTCACGGGGTAGTCACATGACGAGGGTCACTCTCGAAAATCCGTGTACAAACGAGGGAAGCAATGCTTTCATAAATGAGGCCGTTCGTTGCATTTCCAACTATTTTAAATAATCGTGGCGTGTAAACACTGAGAGGCCCAGGCAGCAAAAAACTGTAAATATAGAGTTACCTGATTGTTTACAGATACGTTGAGACCTTATCAATCTACTAAGCGCATAGTGAAGACTGTTCAGACTGTGTGGATGTACAGGCTGAACAGAATCTTTACTTTGCGCATATTTGAAATTGTTGGAAATCTCACGCGCAGGCTCGAATTATTTATTTTCGGGTTTAAAGAAATACGCATGCCCCTAAAATAACACGCAAACTTTAGCCTGTCTCTATGGTTTTCAAAAACAACGACCGTTCCTAAAGGTTACTTAGTCTTTCGTAGACTGGCTCCCGTCCCACTGATCTGAAGTATTGTGAAATGAGCAATTCAACTAGAGAAAGTATAATTTCTTATCAGCTTATATTTCTCTGACTGACCGATCAGTGGTGTCAGTTTTTTGAGAATATTGGGGGAGGGGGGTTAATTTGAAACACTACATCATGAGTGGTGTACCTTATTTAACACTTACTGACAGCCTGGGAGCCAGGCTAAGTCTTTCATTACTTCAATGCAATTATTAAGCTGTGGAGTCTGCTATTCTAAGCTAAATTTCGTAAACAGGCAAATGCTTTCTATAATTTTCAATTACTCTAAAACGACATGAGTTATTAGCCTACTTGGCAAGATTCTTCACTATTAGAGTACAATCAACACAGAGAATTTTGATAAATTAAATGTTCTGACATTATTTGATCTCATGTTCAGTTAATCACATCGTAAAATTGACACTCATTTTGAGCAAAACCATTCAAAATCACTCGCTCAGCGCTCCATTTATTCATATCATAACATAACATAACATACACTTTATTATCATTAAACGTACAAAACGTTTGTAGCCTAAACAATAGGATAAGGTGGAGAAATTACATATTTTTAGAGAGAAAATACAAACACATATTTTATAGAATCTTAACAAAGCAAAGGAGAATCTTTAAAATATATATCATTCTTCGGTTCTTGAATTAAATGCCATATATGTAAATTTTGCCAAATTAGTTAGTATTTCTGAGGTAGTATTCATTAGATTGTTAAACTTATTTATATTAGGCCAAGTATAGTAATATACTTAGCAAAAAAAGAAACTTTACATACTTGTTGGTCTGTTTTGAACGACTTACAGTGGCTATAGGCCAACTTTATTTACATGTGTTAGTTGGACTAGCTATAGAGACTACACAGACGCAGGAACTTGCGCGATTGAAACGAGTCCGAGCTAATGCGTCTGTAACTTCCGGTTTTGGTCACACACTCGTGTTGAGCTACCCAAAGTTCATTTTAAGTGACTTTTGTTACACAGTCACACACATTCCTTAGCATCGGCACGAAAAAACAAAATTGTTTGTACATTTATATTGAAACGGGTATGTAACAACAATCGAATAAAGGCAGGAATCAGACTACAGGTATACATAGAGCTTGAATGTCTGTTTAAAACGCCACTCTTAAGTTTGGCTACTTGGGACAGGCAATTCACATTTTAACATCCCGCGCCAGGTTAGGACAATCGGTTACGCGTCTGGTTTTCATTCATCGGGTCGTGGGTTCGACCTCTGGCTCAGCCGTCTTTCATCCCATTTTTGACAAAAAGCATTGTGATAAGTGTCATTTTTCTCCCACACAATTGGCAAGTGATACGCCTAGGAGAGAATGGCGACTGGTGCCTCAGATGAAAGCTCTAGCTGTACTGTGAGAAACGACAAGAAACTATGGATAGGTGCACCAGCGGTCGAATTTTAAATGTAAAACTATCGAAAGTGACCTTTAAACCCATATTAATTAACAAAAAAAAAAATTAGTTACAACCACATGAAGTGTCGGCCGAGATGAGATAGGCCACTTTTGACGTCATGTAGGGGCCCTGTTACCATTGCAAATTTTTAATTCATTTCATCAAAGGAATGATAACTGCAAGACAAGTATGCGTGTTTAGCTCAGACGTTGGTCTATCATCATATTGGAACGACTCTAATCACGAAAACGTCAAGGACCTATACTCAAAACATCACATACAATCTTGATTCCATTTCTGTGATTTTTGAAATCGACCCCTTTGTCCATTGACCATCAATAAAAACCTCATTTCACAAACATCCGGTACTGACCCTTCCATAAACCGATGGATATTGCCTTCAAGTTTCATGTTATAGTAACATCTGCATTCTTAATGGCTTCATAGCGATACTACAGCCCTCAGTAAGACATGTAAAGTTTCTTTTTTTTTTGCTAAGTATAGTTTTTTATGTAACGTTCTCTATTACTTTTATATTTTGGACAAATAAGAAGGAAATGGTATTCATTTTCTATGGTTCGCATGCTGCATTCTTTACTTTGGTCTCTAACTATATTTAGATGATGTCCTTTTTCAATCGCAAGTGTATGAGTTGAAGTTCTTAATTTTGCAAGTGATATTTGATATTTCCGTTCTTTTGTACACGATAGATATTTTTCGAAAGTGAATTCATATTTGAATTTTGAATATGTTTGCAACCATGTGAAGTTATGTTGCTTGTCCAAGATTGGATAAAATTGTCTTAAATGTTTAATTACTCTGTAGTTTATTTGTTCGGCGTTTTGAAAGATCCAATAATTATTCAATTCCATACTAGAAAGCAGTTGTTTTATATAATGTGGCTAATTGGTTCTGTTATAAGTGATATTACAATTTGCGTCATCTCGCATTATTTTATATATAGACTGTATCACAGGATTTGGACTATTCGATACGTTTAACCAATACTTGATGGTCAATAATTGTCTATCAATTTTCATTGTATATCTTCAAGTTTCACCGCAAAGCGCATCTAGATTGTCCCTTAAATTTTTCTAATAAATTCGCAATGTCTTTTTTTCAGAGCACGCAAACGTTATAATTTAGAATTGCCAAATAAGGAGTCGAAAAGTCAAAATTTCTCTTTGACGTCCAGCTGATTAAATAAGATTATGCAAGGAAAATTAGGCTCGTTGTGCAGTGCTTTTTTGGGGGTTCGGATCCACGATCCGTTTTTGTAGAAAAAAGTCCAAGGTATTTAAACGATTCTACAACTTCTAAAACCGAATCATTTAAATAGAAATTAAATGTGGAAGGACGGCCCTTCTCAAAAATGAGAACTTTAGATTTGGTAGTTGGCAAGGTTCCATTTATTGCAATATATTTCAAGGTCTTTTAGCATAGACTGTAATGCTTCTGGCGAGTGCGCAAAAAGAACTATGTCATCTGCAAACATCAAAATGAAGAATTAAATTTCATCTATAGTAAATAATCCTTCGATATTTGTATTGATATTTTCGAATAAATCGTTAACAAATAGTAAAAACATTAGACTGGGCGACGGATCTCCCTGCTTTACTCCGATATTCGATGGTATTTGGTTTGAACCCATTACATTATATCTTACACGAGCTTTAACTGTGTTTAATTTGGATTTCATAGCTTTTTAAATTTTTCATAATGTTTAGATGTTTTAGTTTTTGCTAGAGGAAGGCACGGTTTATAGTATCAAAACATTTCTGAAAGTCGATGAATGCGCAGTAAAGTATTTTTTTGAACATAAAGTTTTCCATATAATAGCATTAAGCAGAAATAAACAGTCAGTCGTACTTTTACCCTTCTGAAATCCGAATTGCTTATAGTTAATGGTATTATTTGCATCACACCATTTTGTCAGACGAGTAACTAATATTTGCGAATAAATTTTTGACAGTATATTTATCAATGTAACGCCTGGATAGTTTTCAACTTCTTCTGTATTACCTCCCTTGAAAATCGGGATAATAATTTCGTCTCCCTATGATTCGGGATACTTTCCCCGATTCCTTATCATCAAACACCCACTTCAATCATTAAAGAAACATTTTGCCTGATTTGACGAAATTATCGATCAAATTTTACTTCCCTTGAAAATCCTTCAAAACTCGCTCCACACACTCATTCAATATCATTCCAAAATAATCCCAAAATCATTCAACTTGTCAATTATACATTGTTCCTAACTATACCAGCAAATGTTCACGTTCATCCAATAAAGATTAAGATATATACATATACTGACGTCAATAAAAGACGCCTCTGGCGTATAGAAAGGACAACTTTTTACAAAAGACGCGTTCCATGATAAAATTTCTTACTTCATATAAAAGACAAATTCATTGCAGTCCGGCTCACACTAGATCTTTTTTCTATTATCGTCTTTGTATCAAAACGTTTGGGAATAGTCCACCACCCAACAAAGTTAAGAAAAAAACCCTATGTTTTACACTAAGTTTAAAATGCAGTACAAAAAATTATAAATTTTCACTGAGGCGTTTCCTCTTGACGCCAGAAGCAGTCGGAGGCTAGGAAAGGATGTAGTGGTTGCACTGGTGAGAGAAATACAAGGAAACCATTGTTAGGTGCTACAGCCTCCGCGATATAGCTGAAAAATGTTGAAAGTGGCGTAAAACTCAATTCAATCAATCAATCAATCTTGACGTCAGTATATTATCACAGGCTTTTTAACGAGGTACTTCTAAATCTTCTTTAAACAAGAGAACAAAATAGTTTCACTGCCTTTTTCCACAGCTTGTTTCTTGCATAGTTTAAATTGCCATTGAGTACACGAACACTGCAGTGTAACATAGAAATTCAATTTAAAGTTTCTACTTATAGAAAATATTTATGGTAATTGGAATCTGGTGTCTTGCATGTTTTGAAATTGAAAGAACAGTTAACAACATCGTGGAATTTACAAGGGGATGATTCTAGAATGATTTCGGAATGAAATAAAATGAGCGTGATGAGTAGGTTTTGAGCGAAATCAAGGGCAGGTTATCAAATATCGCCAATTTTCTCCAGAAAGAACAATATTAGCAGTACTTATTTTCTCCCTTAACTGAAATTCGCATACAAGTTCTATAAATAGCTTTCCTATCTTTTGAAGGACCAATCAGACGTTTATAATTTTAATTATGTCAGAGAAATAGGAATCTTTTGTCTAGCTTTATTTATTTTGAATGTAGTTGTTGATCCCATCCTTTTAATTATTTTGGAGAGTTTGATTGTGAAATAGACAATCATCTTGATCAAAACTATTCAAGATCACTCGCTCAGCACTCAAATAATTAATTTCAAAAAATTACTTCAATCATTCAAAAACGCTCCAATTTTTTTTTAAAAAAACGCTTCGAAATTTCTTGTAATAGCAAATCTAAGTTTTGACTAGATTTTTAGATATTTTGGGTTCTACTGATCTTGAAATGAGTTTTAAAGTTTCCACAATTATAACATATAGAAAAATGACCTCCGTCCATAAAAGACGTATTTTTCATCCAATGACAATAATTTTTGGCTGTATGATAATGGATCACCTAAGCTTCATACTAATGAAGTTTGATTGATATCCATCAGTCTCATTCTGAGAAAATCATTTTCAAATTTTCCACTATATAACATATAGGGAAATGACCTCCGCCCATGAAATACATATGTTCATCCGATCACAATAATTTCTTGTAGACTGATAAAGGGTCACCCAAGGATCATTCATGTAAAATTTAATTGGTATCCATCGATTAGAACCTGAGAAAAGTCACTTTTTACCATATTTGGAAATAAGCCACGCCCATGAAATCCGTGTATTTCATTGGATCAAAATTTCTTGATCAACTTTGAAAGAGGGTTACCCAAGGATCATTCCTGTGAAGTTTGATTGAAATCCATCCGGTAGTTTCTGAGGAGATGATTTTTAAAGAAAAAGTTTACGACCGGACGCACGTACGGACGGACGCACGACGGACACAACGCCATGACAATAACCCCAGTGGCTTTCATCCAGTGGAGCTAAAAACTATCTATAATTTCACAATTATCGATTATACATTACCACCATGGAAAATCATTTAAATCTCACTCATCACACATTCAATTTCATTCCAAAACCCTTTCCAAAATTATCCGATTGGTCGATTTTACGATATTCTTAACAGTACGGATATTCCGAATATCGATCAAGGACAAGGTTATCTGAACTGTGTTGGTTCAGCCAAAGATTTGTAATCCGCAATCAAATTATTCGACTCCGTCGGGATTCGAACCCGGGAACACTACATCCCAAAGCGAGTGCTCTATCACGTCGCTATAAAAGCTAGCTTGTACGACAAGGCAGTACAAAAACCCCTTATACTCAACCCGGCTACATACAACCCCTCGACAATTAAGATTCGAATCCTCTCAATTCAACATCATCAACTACCTTTTCACATAACCACCACCTCGTGTGGGTTATTTACGGTTGACGCCAAATGTAACCCGCAAATAAATATTAGACTCCGTCGGGATTCGAACCCGGGACCTCTACATCCCAAAGCGAGTGCTCTACCACGTCGCTATAAAAGCTAGCTTGTACGACAAGGCAGTACAAAAACCCCTTATACTCAACCCGGCTACATACACCTCCTCGACAATTAAGATTTTTCCATGAATCCTCTCAATTCAACATCATCAACTACCTTTTCACATAACCACCAACTCGTGTGGGTTATTTACGGTTGGCGCCAAATGTAACCCACAAATAAATATTGGACTCCGTCGGGATTCGAACCCGGGACCTCTACATCCCAAAGCGAGTGCTCTACCACGTCGCCATAAAAGCTAGCTTGTACGGCAAGGCAGTACAATTACCCCTTATACTCAACCCGGCTACAGATTGCTTTGCAAAAACTGCTTTCCAGAATTTTGATGCGTTTGTACAAAATCAACAAAAGTCAGATTGCCAAAAATGCTTGTTGGTCAAGTGGAAAAATGGTAAATTACCAGATGATCTAAAACTAGTTATATTCTTACGTGTTGAAACGAGCTCTTTTAACGTGAATAATCGCTCTCAATTCTATTTCTTGGAGAAATGCATGTGCGGACCAATTAAAGGAATAAGAACGAAATTCACTCTCGAGAATCGAATTAGGGACCTCTTGGTTGAGATGGCGACGTTACATATCTCCTCCACAAACATTACTAGTTTTGCGTATTTCTTAAAGGGGATTAACGTAATTTATAATGATTTTCAATTATATCGCGACTGGAGCATCTAACCATGGATTCCTGTTATTTCTCTCACCATTACTAACACGAGATCCTTCCTAGCCTCAATCTATTCATCCCTGATTGGTTTAACGATTATCCATTGGTGAAAGACAAATGACTAAGGTGATAGTTTTTCGCCCTGTCGATAAATTTTAATTGTATACGTTTCATAGTTGTATATAAAACTACTTAATATAAAGAAATAACCCTTTTCGCTTATATTTACATTCCAATAAAAATCTAACATTATTAAGTACGTTGTGATTTCTTCTGACACGTAAAGATTTAGGGAGAAGCAATAGATATTTAATGTCGGTTTAATTCCATAATTACATACAATGTTATATTACTTGACATATATACTCATCACGGTGTCTTATTCTCACTGTTTTTGTGGATGATGCCTCTCTAAGCATTATCTTTAGCCATGCTTTTGCCATACAGAGAACTTGAGCTGGCTTAAGATCAGTCTGCGCAGACAGTAAAATCGCTGTGAAATTCCCAACTATTTCGAATTTGATCAAACTAAAACAAAATCTAGGCTTTACTATGGTGTACCGTATAGCCGAAAGTCTCATAGAAGACATACGTACATAATATACACGTGCAACCATTAATGATATCGGTGTAGTCATAATATTATTGGGTATATCCGTTAGGCTTTTTTCGTCGGAACCCCTAAAGTGTACAGATGCATGCCGAAGGTATAGACGTGTACGTCCATTCGATTGGTCAATCTGAATTCAATAAAGAACTAGCACATCATTCCTCATTCTTCATTCCTGTGAACGAATATTTTAAATTCGATCTCCGGTTGCCCCCTTTTGGAGCCAATTTCTAGTTCAAATGTTTATTATACTCAGTACCAAGAAAGTTTATTTTTACCTAGCGGGTCCATTAATTAAAAAATCAATCATCGCTGAACAATGGGCAATCCTTCAGTTCATTATCGGAAAAATAGAAGACCCATGACCAGAAGTCCACAGGAAACGAACTCTCAGTGGACATCTCGATAGCGATGCAGACGCTTCGATTCGGTTCGGTTCATAAGACTTAGTTCGGGATGCAAACGCCTTTGTGAACGTCTAAAAACAATTGCTAGTTTTGCACGTGAGCATATTTTGTACTTGAATATGCCAGCGAATCGTGGTACCATTTCCTTAACATTTGGAAGACGTTCTTTATTCTGAACGTAAAGCAGGTTTTTATCGTAGTACGGTAAACAGCACCGTGAAATTGACAAAGTGAATGATTTTTGAATTATTTTGGAATGAATATCCATCTACATATACTGCCTTACTCCCCTTTCGGGTATTACTGGCAGGTTGGATGAGCGATAAGCGGGTTTTGAGTGAAATCATAGGGAGGTTATCCAATACCGCTAATTTTGTTCAAGTTGAACAAAATTAGCGATATTTATTACCTCCCTTTAATAGAATGAATATACAAGTTCTTTAAATAGCTTCCTATTTCTTCAAGAACCAATCAGAGGCTTACAATTTCAATTATACCAGTGAAATCTCGATCTTTTTCTATTTTCATTTATCTTAAATGTAGCTGTTGATTGTATAGTTTAAGTAATTTTGGAGCGTTTTTGAGCGGTTTGAGTGAATATTTGGATTGAATGGAGCGCTGAGTGAGCGATTAAGAAAGGTTCTGATTGAGGCGAATGTCAATATCACGATATAACTAAATATAGCAAATGCAGCCTTGAGTTGCTTGATAAGATATGGCATCGTGCGAACACATTCAGTGTCATGTTTCTACCATACTACATGCATGATTTTAGATCTTTATCGTGATGAGACGTCATAAAAACATGACGTGAAGGTCTTTTTTGCATACTTTCTAAGACTTTCACCGAATGATGACCTTACTCTGAGGTGAAAGTATTAATAGATATGTGACCCATCACGCGAAAAGGGACCATCTGGCTAGTGCGTAAAGTGTCGACCCTAGTCAGACTGCACGGATTGCGCAGACTGACTAGGGTCGAAAACCTTTCGCAATGCGCTTATTTTCTGAATCTAGAATGTTCATTCTACATTCCAGTGAAAGAATTTTTGAAATGCGACCTCTGGTTGACCAATGCTGGACCCAATCTATTTTTCAAATATCTATCGTACAGAGTTCCCAGATGGTCCCTTTCTGTGTGACGGTCACATATATATGAAGATATATTATAAGTTCCCATTGCTTTGGGTGGCAGTTTCGTAGATGGAGAAATTCACGGAAAAGGAAATGAGCTAGAGCAATGGTATCTTCTGAAAAACATTTTTTTAACTTTTAGATTAATGTTTCTCTTTCGTTGGTGAAACCTCAAACCATTAATGGTGTAATACTTTCTTTTACAATAGCATATTGAAGATTGTTTGTATGCATGGTAAAGACAAAAATGCGTTTGGTTCTCAACCATACGATCTTGACTTGAATTTTCGATCAAGGTTATTTTCATTGTGATATGCTTATTTTTAACGAATTGTCTATGATAAATAGAACGATTAATTGGGACGAGGGATAGCTGGCTAAGATGGAGTATTTTAGTTTTACTTCAGTGATAAACGATAGACTGCAAAAAGGTTGGAAAAGATTACATCTCTGTATGTAATTGGTGTATAATTATTTAATGTATAGTTTTCAGATCAGGATAGCAGCGGGAATGGAAGACCATCATATATCATTGGATTGGCAGAAAATAAATCTGGAGAAAGAAGGAACTTGAATAGAATTGTGCTTCTATGTATGCAAATACCCTTCTGCGATGGCTTAAATAACACGCACCTCATATTTTTCATATTTATTTTTTCAATACAAAAATATAAAAGGCGAATCTTTATTTACTAACAAGATATTAAATTTTGTTGAAAAAAAATAATAACCCTTTTTCGTGTTATTTCCGTTGATATTTGGATTTTCACCAATTCGTGCATTTCTTTTTATGTTTTAACGTAACATTTACCCCCAATTTGCTGTTTAAGGTAGTGGGTCCGTAATAGATCTGCACCTACTCAGGAGTAATGATCTTTAACAGTGTTAACCAAGGTTTCCTAATGATTTTCATTAGAAAACCTCGGTAAACATTGTGAAAGATCATGAGTTCCGAAATGTTGCGGAACTATTGTGGTTCAACTACCTTTACACCAGTAATTGTGATTTGATGTCACCAACGTGTACCGTTTTCCTTTTTTTTTTGTTGTTTACACTTGTTTCATCGGCTAACACTTTGCTTGGTGTTAGGGTCTACCCTGAATTTCAGGTGTATCTTTTCATCAAAAGTTGTGGCAGGTGAGTCGCCACCACTTTTGGTGTTAAGTTATGATATTTGTTTATCAGTTTAGGAAGCAATATGTAAATGCAGCAGCAGCCGCAACATGATTGAAAAAACTTTCGCGAGCCTTGCAAACCCAATGCGCTTCAGATAATGCACGGTCTTCATTAGAAAGGGTGCAAATGAATGGGTTCAATAGGCAATGCAATGATTTTGTATAAAAAAAACTTAATATATACAAGGACGAAAAAGAAACGCCAGGATACATAAAATTTGTAACATAGACGAATCAGGGCTGCGCATGGATGACACACAAGATACTGATATGTCCGTCATATGACATTTCATACAAAAATGAATAAATAATCCAATAATACAATTTATCCTTAAAACAATCATCATATGTTACCCGGTGTTTTTTTTTTTCGTGCTAGTATATAAAGGTGTAGTAAGGTACGTATACACTTTGATACTGAACGTATACGATATTCACAGAATTCACGGCACTGCATTTTTGTATTTCAACAGCCACTTAACGTCGTAATACATCCACAAAACTTTGGCAAACCAACAACTATGATCGAGTATTTCACGTGGTTAGTAAATGATTGTAATTAAGGAAAACGAATGAGTTTGGAGATTGAAAGAGAGGTTTGGGAAATTAACTTCACGGAAACCTTTGTATATAGCTTGAAATCATTGACATGGCTGACCGTAACTTCTATTAGCATACATTACATGCTTGACTACTTGTCACATGGTACCTCCGTTAAGTCTCGTTTAAATTCGTTACTGAAATTTAATGATATATACCAATTAAACAACACCATATCGAGTAGGCACGTGTCACTGCCTGTGAAAAGTGTACGGTTTATTAAGTCGAAAGACAGTGGTTCGGATCACATTAATGATATCATTTTTTCCGTCGCGTTCCAACATAAATGTGCGAGAAACACGTGCTTACAATGGCAATGGACAGCCGCCTCCCAACTCTATTTTACGGCTTTTTGCGTATTTATTTAAAATGACCGGTTTCCAAAAGATTCTGCTAATGGAAATTACGAAGAATAATGATGTAAAATTCCATAAGTAAGTTTCTTTTTTCAATATTTGATATCAATTGAATGACTGGATCATTTAATTTAACAATAAAAATACTTTATAAATGTCATTCAATTAGGAGGGGTCACTATAAAATAACGAAAATATTTCTTTTTTGTATGGAAGGGTATTACATGTTATTGAATATTATTTTGGTGTTGGCAGATGAAAATAAAAATCTGAGAGGAAGGCTGATTTGAACCCGGAACCTCTGTGACAGTAATCAGAGGACCAATTCTTATACAGAACTCTTGAACTTTTTGAAATGCAAATCCTCCGCGGATCTGCGATGACTGTCGAAGTCGATATTTAAGTTTCGACTATCAAGATTCAAGCATTTGAATGAATAAAAGCCCTATATAATTGTGATCAGCTTTTTAGTTTAAGGTGGCAATGGACAGCGGCCTCCCGACTCTATAAACCGGAAGTAGGTTTTTGTTTATTTTACGGCTCTTTTTGCGCGTTGTTTAAAAAGACCGGTTTTCGTAAGATTTTACTTCTGGAAATAACGTAGAATAATGATGGTAAAACTTCATAATTTAGCTTCTTTTCAACATTTGATATTAATTGAATGGCTGGATCATTAAATTTAACAATAGAAATGCGTTAAAACCGTCATTCGATTAGGAGGGGGTCACTGTAAAATAACGAAAAACTTTCTTATTTGCATGGAAAGGTATGCTGATTTTTTTTACTAAATAAAGGAACAATATGGGTTATAAACATATCGGAAATTAAGAAAAATTCATTGGGTTATTTCTTCAAAAATTAGTTTTTTGTGGCATTTGTACCCAGTAAAATTACAAAAATTAGTGCATTTTTTTTTACTTTTGAAGGCAAATTGTGCAAATGCAATTGATCAAAGAGAAATTTTCTTGTCAATAGCCATTGTGTACAAGTATAATGTCTATCAAAATGTATTTGTTTTATAGCTACAACCTAGTACAGTGTTTATACAAGACCTAAAACGAATATAACCGTTTTACTGAAAAATGGCCTATACCACTCAAGGGCAGATAACTCTAGCACGAAAACGAGCGTGGAAAGGTACCTTCAAATTTTGATATAATGACTACACAGTGTTAATCTATAACATATGTGACCAAGAGAAAAATTCATCGGGCAGAAAAAAATGACGCCATGTGTCCATTGCTACCTTAATACTTCCATTAGTTCAAATTTCACAAAGCTTTCAAGTACGTATTTCACAATTGTTAGGCAGGTTTCTTTGAGCACTTCTTAAATCGATGCCTTCTCAAATTTGTTTTCGGTGAGCAATGAAATCAATGTTTCAGCAAATAAACATGCACCGACATTTTGATTCACCAAACTAATGAAATGATTTTTTTTTTCCATATTGAATAGAGCTGATGATAAATGCCCAGAAAGTTTAGCGTCAAACCTGCTTGTCCAGAAAGCAGCCATGCGTTCAGGATCACCAAACGGTTCAAACAGTTTCCCAATTGTACCCCGCTTTGCACACAAGTGCACGTGCAAAGCGGGATACTGTTTGCACCGTTTGGTGATCCTGAACGCAGGGCAGAACTTGTTGTCTCTTAGAATGGCTTTTAACCACAGATGTTAGTTTTTTTGTTTTTAACTCAATTAAAATCGATAACGAGCCCAAGAGACATGGAGAAATGTAAAAGAAATGTGGTTCTAAAATCGTGATGAGTTCAGACCAGTAAAGCCACATTTATCATCAAGTTTTTCAAAGCTTTCATGTTCCTTTTTATTTAACCCAAGTTTCTAAATCCAACATTTAAAACCTCGTAATTTCATCTAGCTACAAATGATGCACGAAAATGTTCTAAGAAAACAATACGTTTGTTGGTTTTAGTCACAAAAAAGAATTGTTATAAATTGTTTAAATTTATCTTTAATCCAAGCCTATTAAAGCCGTATTATTTTTCATACAGATAGTATAATCGTGAAATTGACATTCACCTCGAGAAAAAGCACTTTACATAACTCACTCAGCGCTTCATAATTTCATTCCAGACACTGACTCCAAACATTAAAAAAAAAAACACTGCAAAAACGTTTTTAACTATCAAAATTTCACTCAAATCGACCGAAAAATTGAACATTTTTAATCATGTGTGCAACTCAAAGCATTTGATTTGTCCGAAAAGATACACAAACACGAAAATACGTTAATTCTTTTTAAAGGGAGGTAATCGATAATCTAGAATTATCTTAAAAGAAAAAGATCTAGACGCTGAAACATTCCGAAATCATTGATTTCATTTTTTGCACATTTGCCAACATTTTTCGTACTATATATCAAATCCTGTAACTACAACAAACAAAATCGACGTGATAACGTTTTTTAAAGAATTTAATATAGACTGAACACCTTTCCAAAATCGTGAATCATTATTGTGACCTGCTGCCCTACTCGTGATTAAAATAACCTAACAAATATATCTATAACTTTCATTTTATGACGGTCATATATAAAAGGGCAAATGTACACTATTACTTGGATTTGGGAACTTCCCGAAAAATATATAATTTGAAGATTTTTATATGTAAATCCTAGGTCGTTTGAACAAAAATGGTCTGCTTGCGACAAGCCGCCGTCGGCTACTTACGCGATCTTGGGTCCGATCCCTGGCAGCGACATACATAGATAATCGTAGACCTTTTCGGGGTGAGCAGCTGTAGGTTCAAAAGGTACAGTTAACAACATCGTGCAATTGACAAGGTGAATGATTCTTGAATGATTTTGGAATGGAATTGAATGAGTTTTAGGAGTTAGCTTTGAGTGAAATGAAAGGGAGATAATCCAATATGACTTACTTTTGTTCAGAACAACATTAAAGACGAAGCTTTCTCAAAAAAGTAAGATTTTTCTGCCGTTATTTAAGAACTTTCAAAAGGATACATAAGGAAAACAAGATTTCACGTTTTTGACTTAGTAGCGTTGGCGTCAACGGACATTTCCAAAAAAAAAAAAAAAAAAAAAAAAAAAAAAGTTGGTATGACGCCATTTTAACTGATGTCATTGAGTTTTTCGTATGATTTTGATCGAAATGACAGTCAATTTCACGAAGTTTTTAACTGAACGTACAAAACCCGGTGTATTCAACAACTCGTATGGCGACGACATCATTACACGAGGAACACATTTTCTAACGCCCAACTATTTAAAAGAACATTCTTCGACAATAAAATATGAGTTAATACAGGGAAAAAGTTCTGCATTAATTTCCTAACATATGTACCCTGGCATTTTTATGGTCTTGTGACCCACGTGAAAATTTAACGAGAATAATGCCTTCTGAATTATTGTATTTAATAATATATTTGTGACCCGTCACGTTAAAAGGGACCATCTCGGAACTCCATAAAGTAAAATTATGATTAGTTTGTTTGTTTGAATGGGTTTTAACGCCGCTTTCAACAATTTCGCAGTTATATCGCGGTGGCCGGAGCACCTAACAATGGATTCCTGGTATTTCTTTCACCTGTACTACTATTACACCCTTTCATAGCCTCCGACTGCTATTTCACATAGGTTTACGATTATCTACCCATTGGTGAAAGACAAACGTCGGAAAGGATATTTGCCGCCACCGGGGATCGAACCCACGACTTCCAGATTGGAAGTCTTATGCCTAACCAACTGCGCTATGGTGGCGGCTGTAAAATTATGAAAAAGAAATTTGTTCCAGTAGAGGTCAACCAGTGGTTGCATGTCAAAAATTCTTATACAGGAATGTAGAATGATCATATTTGATTCAGAAAATGGTGAATCTTCGAAAAGTTTTGACCCTTGTCAGTCTGCGCAGTCCGGCAGTCTGACAAGGGCCGACACTTTTTGCACTACCCAGATGGTCCCTTTTCGCGTGTCGGGTCGCTTTTTTGGAAAACTTGCCATTTCTGTAGAGCACCGGAAAAGCATCTGTTGCTCTAGAGGGAGGGGGTCGTGTGGTCTCGAATGTTGGTCGGGAATGGTCGGGAATGGTCGGGGATGGTCGGGGATGGTCGGGAATGGTCGGGGATAGTCGGGAATGGTCGGGGATGGTGCAGTACCACCATTTCTAGGCAATTGGTAAGTTTTTCACACTCACTTCGATCAAAACCATTCTAAATCACTCACTCTGCGTCCAATTCATTTCAAACGCTAACTCCAATCACTAAAAACGCCACGAAATAGTTAAAATATCTCGAAATTGTTCAAAATGATCAGCATTTCAGGTAAATCGTTAAAAACAGTGAACGGCTTTATTAGCTAGAGCTGACTTTTAAGCATTCTATTCGTACGTGAAGAGTGAAGACACAACAACAGAAGGGTACACAAATTTTTAAAAACGGGGTTAAAAAATATCGTTAATTTGGTCTAATTGGACGTACTTATCGATATTGTTTTACCTCCTCTTCATTTCATTCAAAATCCACACCTAACACTCATTTCCGAAATCGTTCATTAACTTCTTGTAAGTTGTATTTAGTTGTTTGCAACGGCTCTTCATCAACATGAAATCTAGAAATTACTAGGATTCCCAAAACATAGTCACTTAAGGAGACCATGTAGGCCGAGAGAGAGTTCGAACCTACGACCTCGAAGATTTGCAGGCAATTGCGCCATCAACAACTTGTTGGACTTTTTTCCTGTAGAAAAGACCACACTGGTTGACAAAATGTGAACGAGCTTTCTTAAGGATAGATTTTCGATTATTTCTGATTAATTTTCAAGTTGAAACCACGAAATTATAGAAAATTGACTCTCACAGTCGTTCAGTAAGCGCTACCGACTAACCTCTAACGTACGGACCTGGTATTTCAAAAGTACATATGCCCTTGATATTCTACATGTAAATTACACAATATATACAGATTAGATATACTAATGAAACTTGACAAATACAAGATGTTTCGTAGGTAGTGTTTTGTCTTATTTCCAGGTTTTGTTTACTTTTTTCCCCTACTTGAAGATGTTAGAGTTGGCTTTTAACCCGATTGTAATTTCCTTTGACCGATGTGACATTTGAAAACATGAAATGATATTTGTCTTTTCTTTGACTGATGAAAATGATAGATTATAATTTTTTTCATTAACATGTGTAAAGATATAATATTCTCGAATAGCCCCATTGTCTTCTAACGGACAGCTATCAGGGAAATAGAGAATTATATCTAAATGTCTTAATTTATCAATGTTATCTGGTCGAGATTGGGCGAATTTATCATGACGAGGCTTTGCCGAGTAATGATAATTTCTCGCAGCCGAGACCAGATAACATTGATATTCTAAGACACTTGCATGGTCATCTATTTATCATGTAATCATTTCAGCGCTTTATCATAATAATTCCGTAAAAATCGAACAAATTCAGATGAAAGTGTATGCAAAGTCATTGTTTCTTAAAATAGACTACTTGCTATCATGTGATGTTATCAGGCAGGTGATAACAGGTCAATAAAGGCTTCATTGCATGACGAATAGAGAATAACAATGTTAGTGTCTAAAAAATAACAATGTTATCAGCTCGAGGTAGGGAGAATTAATCATGACGAGGCTGTGCCGAGTAATGATAATTTTTCACAACCGAGACCTGATAACAATGATATCTTAAGACACTTACATGTTATTCTATTTATCATGCAATTGTTTTTCAGTGCTTAAGTATGATAACCCTTGAAAATCGAAGAAATTCTAGTGAAAGTGTATGTAAATCGTTTCTTAAAATAGACTGCATGATATCATGTTATGTTACCGGACAGTTGATACCAGGTCAATACAAGCTTCATTGCATGATGATTGCTAATGAATCCTTGTCCTACACACGTTTAAGATTAAATTCTATCATGACGTCATATAACGAACGTTATCGCGCTATGTCTGTCATCTGATCGTTCAAAAATTGGTTTAAACGTACATAAAAAGTGTGAATGTGAGAAAAAAAATCTGTAACTCGGTTGTATTTTAGACGAGCAAAATAATTTAATCTCGTCTAGAATAAAAAGCCATTAAGCTCGACAAGGCTCGCTTAATAACATTTCTATTCTAGATTCGGTTAAAATCAGCTTATCTTAATTAAAATCTCACGACAGAGCTTAAATATACCATTATAATAAAAATAATCATTCTTAACTAACTAAATTAAAGTTCAATTAGCAGTTTTGTTCCTAAGAAAACTTGAACGTGAAAATAATAGATAATAGATAATAATAGAGATTTTACAAATGGAACATGTCTTTACCTTGAATTAAGTGCCAAAGCTTTCATTTCTTGATTTCTAAAGACTTTTTTCGCAGAATTGATAGAAATTAGACAACTGTTAACATGAAAGCCAGGATATAAAAATAACCTCTACATTTTAACAACAAAAAATACTCTTGTTATATGAAATAGAGCAAAAAATACACCGGGCATTTTGTTTGTAATTAAATTCTGGATTCTCGAGCAAATTGGAGGAATTACGTGAATAGATAAATCAAAGTGTTTTATGATAATTTAGAGCTCTGGTGGTTTTAGTCTTCCGATAGAGAAATACAAAAGGAATGGATCTTTTCTTGTTTCTTTTTATAAAAAGAACCCTCTTATATAAGAAGCTTTTGATTTGTTGAAAATCATAGGTTACATGTATAAATTTCCCTACAAAGGCTTATCTTAATTGAAATGGATCAGAAGGTTATATGTTGATTTTACGGAGGTATGAAACTGAAAATCTAATCACACTGTATGAACACGCAAAATGGATTCATGTAAGTGTTTAATTGGGTTTTTAGGTTAATACCTCAACGAAAACAACAAATACCACTTTAAATCCTATAAATAAATGTCATGAAGCAAATACGCAATGCTTTCCTATGAGGCTACTACGCACAGAAGCTTTCGAACAGATGTGTACTCAACTTTGTTTTCATTGAGAAATAAAAACAAATTTTCAGCCAATCAGCATGCACGAAACTAGGATTGGGACAAATAAAATTTCATTATTTCTTTTAGTTATTAAGTCTAAAATAGAAATCTGTTTAATATTTTTCTTTCGCAAAAAGAAAAAAAGGGGTGTTTTTCTATTGAAAGATCAACCATTTAGAACGTCAAAGAAGACGGACCCATTTTGAACACTTTTTATATTTATCTGCTGCAGAAAACCAAAAACACCTTTAACAAAATTAAAAGGTAAAAAGATGTTTGTGGTGCAAGAATGTTAAGTATTTCTAGTAGAAAAAATAAGCCATTAAGATATTTCAAGTGTCAGTCTTATTGAACAAGTGCACAAGGTTCATTGACATTAACAAGAAAACGTTTACTTCAAGGGAAATACGGTCTTAGATACTTTATTATAAAATCTCTGAAAATAAACAAACAATCAAACAAACAAATAAAACCAACGATAAACACAACTATCAAAGCACTGAAAGTACTGGGGGTGGGCGTTTCTGTTGGCATACTAGAGTGATTCTTCCATTCGTTGCGAAAAGAGAAATTGTAGATGTAAAATTAAGATAAAAGAAAAAAAGACTCGACACAAGTTCGCAAATTCCCAAACTTGATTGCATGTTTAAATTGTTTTAATAGTTTACATGACAGAATAAAAAAAATATTTGGTAGAATACTCTGAATAAATTGTACCTTTCTTTACTTAAATATTGTTTTACGTTCAAATTACAAATTGAGTTTAGTATTATTATCTGAATGCTTACATTATGTTCATTCACAATTAGTATATTCACCGAATGTAAACAGTATGCTAAATGAACTAAAATATCACAACATCAGCTTGTATTCAAAACTTGTTTAAAAGTTACGGAGAAGAGATGAAAAATTCATTCCAAACTATCGCTCATATGATAATAAAACGCTCAAAAATCATCAAAAAGCTCAATGATTATTTTCGAATCTCTCTGAAAATTTGGAATTTAATATCGCTCACCTGCTTGAATTTGGGAGCGTCTGATTGGTTCGCAACGACATAGAAATCTATTCATAGAACTTGTTAGTATATTTTCACGAAAGGGAGGTAATAAATAGATTTTTTTCTCCAAAAAGTAGGGCTCACTAATTCATAGAACTTGTTAGTATATTTCACGAAAGGATGGTTATAAATATCGACAATTTCGGCAAGGTTGGAAAAAATAAGCAAAATTCTATTACATATCCCTAGAATTCAATTTCATTCAAATTTCATTCAAAATCATCCACATTGTCAAATGTACTATTTTGACTGTAGGGGCGGTTGAAAGAACCGTGATAAATCTGTGTAAAACTTGCCTACAGTGTCAATTTAAGTGTAATGTTACCTTACACAAATTTGTAAATAAAAATAAACAAAGCAAGTGGGTTCGTAAAGAAAAACTTTCACTTTTCAAGATTTTTCTTTAAAAACAGACTTCTAAGTCGATATAGGTAATGCAACGCAGTTGTAGATTTGCGAACAAAATGACTTAAATTTAACAATTACTTTTTTTCAGATCGACTTCAGTTAAAGGTTAAATCACAGATTGTGCGTGTTACAAACAACTTACGTAATTTTATCTCATTTTTGATAAGAACACATTTTTACATACTACAAATGACGTAAGATCTTTTACATGAAAAATGCTCTAAATTTAAGTTCCCTTTCTATATAGGACTCATTTTGGAATAATTTCATACTACTTGTGTCTACCAGAATCAGTGCATTCTGAATGGCTGAAAACTTGATTCCTCGATAAAAACTATGTAGAGAACGCAGCTATTTTGTAAGCTTTCGCATAAAGTAGTCCCGTACCAAAAATGTGCTTTTATTGAAAAATCTCTACATATTTGTTCCATGATATTGAATTATACGATATGTTGAGAATATTTGTTGATTTCATGGATGTATGAAACTAAAAACCTAAACACACTTATGTATGAATTCGCTTCGCGTATTCATACAGAGTGATTAGTTTTTAACTTTCATACCTCCATGAAAACAACTAATTACTTCTTCATCCATTAAGAGAATCTTCTTGAAGAAACGGAAACCAGCCCTGCGTTAAGGATACAGTAAATAACATCGTTAAATAGACACTCACTACACTCATTCATTACGAACAATCACTCGAATTAAAACGCTAAGAACTATTTAAAAAACGTTTCGAAATCGTTTAAAATGGTCAACATTTCAGTTCAATCGACAAAATCATTAAACGATTTTATTGACTGGAAAAGGATTTTTAAGTGAATACACGAAAAACAGAAAAGTGCGTAAATTTGATTAAAGGTATGTAAAAAAAAATATCGCTATTTTTCGTCCAATTCGACGAAATTTTCGCCGTTGCTTTTACCTCTCCTTAATTTCATTCAAAGTTCTATTCTTCACACTCATCTAATATCATTTCAAAATTATTCCAAAATCATCCAGGTTGTCAATTTTATGATGCTATTAACTGTGGCAAAACGTAGCAAACTGCTCCGATTTTTATTTTCAATGAAGTTATTGATCTTATTATTCATTCATTTTTGAAGCGTGTTTGAATGGTTTGAGTTGGTGTTTGGAATAAATGAGTTGAGCGCTGCATGAGCGATTTGGAATGGTTTTGATCGGAAAGAGAGTCAATTTCTCGATGTTGTTATCTGTACAATGCTTTTCTGTACTATACTTATTGCTGTTCAATTGATAGATGTAATTTACATCATGTAAAGATGTCTTTATTAGCCTTTCATACATAAAGGAATTATGTCCAATTTATCATAATTCAATGTGATCAAACAGAAATGTCTAGATATTGACAGATTGACATACACGTAGTTTCTAATAGAACGACTTGTAATTAGTGCAGAATAATTCACAATTCTTTCGTCCGCAAAAGTTTTTCGTGGAGATATGAAACTAAAAATTCAAATGATTAAGAAGATATGTTCTTAATATACACAACTGTAAATACACAACGGATTACACTCTTAGCGCTGTTACGGTTAGTAACAAAGTGGCATTGACAAGGTAAATGATTTTTGAATTAAATCCGAATGATTTTGAAAGTAAACGAGGAGTTAGATATTAATGAAATTGACGGGAGGAAATACGCTTTGCATTATTTCGGACGAAATAATCGTTTTTATTACCTCCCTTTAAAAAAATCAACGTATTTTTCTGTTTATTTATCTTTTCCGGTTATTTAAACTTTTGGAAATGTACATCTGATAATAGAGTATGAATGAAATGTTGGAATATATTAACGATTTTCGAGCAATCAAAAAAAATGTTTAATCATTTAAACGGGCTTCTTCACTATGACTTGGACTTTTAGCTTGGCTTATTTTGGTGTCACAGAAAGAGAAAAAAAAGCTAGTCCAGAGCTTGAACCAATGCCCTCTGGCTTCGGGGTGAGTACTCTTTATACCGAAATAACTCGTAGATTAAGTAGCTATTCGTACAATCCCGATACATTCCCGGGATCCGTTTTACTAATCTTTTACCAAGAAAAGTTATCGTAAGTCAAAATCACAGATCGTACCTGGTGTTCTCATTATATTTTAGTTCCTGCATAGCAATATCTCGTAGGAGACGATTTAAATGATGCATGACAGAATTCCATATTTAGTTACTACTGTAGAATCAACTCTAATTGCTGACTTGCACAAAAAATGATCATAAGACGTTTATCGAAGCAGGCCCTTGTGCTCACTAGACATAGATCCCCGAATTTAAAAATTAAAAAAACACCAATAATTGCAACGTCAATGCATCGGACAAAAGTCGGGTCTATATTCTCCGAATTACAGAATAGTAAAAACTACCCAAGTTGTAAATTATTGAGTATGGTTTTCCAATCTTGTAGTAAAAACAAGTCTCTATGCTTTGAAGCGTATGCAATGTCTTGGAAACAGTTTTCTATTAAACTCTAATCATTTTACCCTTCTAGATTATTTCGTTTATTTGAACAAAATATCGCAAAACTGACACTCAACTCAATCTGTTTAAAATGGAGCGATGGGCTAGGGTTTTAGAATGGTTTTGGATAGCGTTTGTTGTCAATTTTACGATTATCACTTGGGTGCTTTAAGTACTCAAATACAGCGTTAAATCGGTTATTGACATTTAAATAACCATTTTAACGCTGTATTTGAGTACTTAAACCCTAGCGCTCCATTTTAAACAGACAAAATACTCAACTTCAATAGTTAAAAATGCACAGAAGAAGTCAAAAACGCCTAGACACCGAACAAAAACGCTGCAAAACTTCATCTTAATCGAACAAATCATTCAGTAATTGTGCAGGTTGGCATGAATTTGGAGGTGTCTGATTTGTCCTTGAAGAAACACAAATATATTTATAAAATAGTGCGCGGGCTTTATTTAAAACATATATGAGACTGTGCGTGACATTTCCAACAATTTGAAATGTTCGTGAGGGGCGAAGATTGAGTAGCGTTGTCAGCAACATATTGCAATTATAAAGTTACCTGATGGTCTACCGCTATTTTAGCCCTTATCTATCTACTAAATGCATAGTTAAGACTCTGGTCAGACTGTGCGGATGCACAGGCTGTCCAGAGTCTTTGTTTTTCGCATTTTTCAAATTGTTGGAAATCTCACGCACAGGCTCATATATTTGTTGGCATGACTTTGAAGGCGTCTGATTTGTTCGTGAAGGTTTACAAATAGGAGATATTAAATGAGAGGTCATTGAATACCGAATTTATTAAACGAGTCATCTATAAACAGATAAAATCGAGACTACGCCGAGTTTTTATCTGTTTATAGATGACGAGTTTAACAAATTTGGTATTTGATGAGCACATATTTTATATTCAATTTATAGTATGACACTATATTTTGCGAAAAATTGTCAAAATCATTAAAATTCAACATTTCAATTTTCCGCGAAACATGTAACTGACCTATTTCAATAAAAATCTGTCAGGATGCTCCTTGGTTATCCTGCTGAAATCTTGTTATTTATTATTGTCTTGACATTAGATATGGGCGTGGCAGGGCGATTTTTTTTTACTATGAAATCTTTGAACAACTTTGCCCTTTTGATCACATAGCCCCTTTTCAATGGAACTTTGAAATAATGTTTCTTTGGTGACCCTTTTCAAAATTGTTCTAAATCTCGAGATTCTGTTGGACACGTATATACCAGAGTGGCGGGGCCGGCCTTTTTTCATTATGAAACGTTTGAATGACATTTCCTCCCTAGGCATTTTACAAATTTCAATGAAACTTTGTCAGGTCGTTGTGTGAGCCAAATCACATATTGTTCGAAAAATTCTGATCGGCCTTTAAAGATGCGCGAGGTAGGACAGGGCCCTTTTCACTTTAAAAGTTTTGAAAAACATCGAGATGTATGGCGTGTAATCGGTTGCAAAATTATATGATAAAAATAATTGTTCTATAATACGAATATTTATTTCAAAAATAAATAAATTATGGTAAAAAGAAAATATATATTCAATAAATTAAATTATTTGTTCTATAGTTATTTATATCTATTCAATAATGATAAATATTTATTCTATAATTATGATTATTTTTTTTAAAAAAATAAATAATTTATTCAATAATTAAAAATATTTATTCTATAATTGTTAATATTTGTTTTATAATGAAAAAAAATAGTTATTGTATAATTCAAAATATTTATTGTATAATTTAAAATATTTATTGTATAATCTAAAATATTTGTACAAAGATTGAACATAAATAATTATTTCTATAATTTAAAATAATTTATTCAATACCTCACACAAAATATTTATTCAATGATTAGCATTCTTGGAAGGAAGTGGCTAGCCATAGACTGGGAACATGATCGACTTTCACTATAGACTGGAAATCTCCCCAATCTACGTTACTTCCCTGAAGATTTTAACAGGCTCAATTATGAAGTTGACTGTGTTAATACTTTCAAAGAGAGAAAAAGTGACGAAATTCATCTACCCTTCAATTAAATTTAACTGATTTATCAATTTTTGGTGGTACTCCCCTTTGGCTGGCCAGTTGTTAAGAAAAATCAGTTTGGCGAAATCGTATTACTTAAAACTGTTCCTAAATGAAAGTCTTTTTAAGGAAAGGTGGGCTTTTGTGACCAATGAATGTCCTCCGTGCGTTTTGTGTCGTCCGGCATCAACAATTTAAGTGTTTACACCCAAGAGGCCACAAATATGGCCCAATCTTCATGAAACTTGGTCAGAATTTTGGCCAGGTCACAAGAATGAACCCTATTGAAAATGGGAGGGATCTATGCCATATCACGAGGAATGGGGCCTTGTTGACAATTTACTTGTTCACACTCTAGAAGCCATATAAATGACCCTATCTTAATGAACGTTGGTCAGAATAATGGTCTGGTCACAAGAATGAACCCAATTGAAAATAGGAAGAATCCATGTCATATCACGGGGAAAGGGGTCTTAATAAAAAATTCTGTTTACACTCTATAAGCCATAATTATGGCCCGATCTTTATGACGTTGGTCAAAATATTTGTCAGGTCTCAAGAAAGAACCCTATTGAAAATGGGAAGGATCCATGCCATATCACATGAAAAGGAGTCTAATGACAACTTTCTTGTTTTCACTCTAGAGGCCACACATATGGCCCAATTTTCATAAAATTTGGTCAGAATGTATAACGGGTATATAGTCAAAGTGATAATCCAATGTATTATCATATGAGAAAATACAGGAAAAATAGCCTTTATTCTCTTTATCAACTCTAGGGGTTATCAGTATTTCAATATATGTTTATCTTGTCAAAGGTTGAATCGCCCCCCCCCCTTTGTCGCTTTGTTCGTGTATTTAAAACACACGAAAGCATTTCTTAAAGATCCGATTAATTGTTTAAATATCAAACTGTAGCTATAAATCGAAAATATCCCGTAAAAAGATTTCAGAAAAATATTTACAGAAAACGAGCGTCAGCCTCTCTGGCAAAACCAGGCATAAATCAAAGCTGAATTTGCCAGATTTTGTTGTTGTTATCAAATGTACTTGTTGGTCTCATTTCTTAGTGATTTTGGAGCGTTTTAGAACGATTTGAGTGGATGCTTGGTTTGAATGAATGGAGCGATGAGTAAGCGACTGAGAATGTTTTTGATCGAAATGAGTGTCAATTTCACGATGTTTTGTACTGCATTTAAAAAAAACTCGATCGATTCTCTCATGGTTCATAGAACCCATCAAACTTCATCCCTTCAAACGGTTGAATTTTTTTGCAAATAATTCGCCGCTTTGCACGTGCACTTGTGTGCAAAGCGGGGTTTAAATTGAAAACATTTGCACCGTTTTGTCATATTGAACAAAGGATAGGTTTCTGGTTTATTAGAAAAGTTTAGATATTTTCATTCAAACGATTTCATTTTCAAACAGCATGCTTAATTATGCCAAATAACAGAACACGAGTTTGCACTTAACGAAATAATCAAATATAACATTGTCTTCATTGAAAAGAATTTATTTCGAAGGAATACTTTAGTATAAATATAGCTGAGATACCCTTTGTCGCTTTGTTCGTGTATTTAAAACACACGAAAGCATTTCTTAAAGATCCGATTAATTGTTTAAATATCAAACTGTAGCTATAAATCGAAAATATCCCGTAAAAAGATTTCAGAAAAATATTTACAGAAAACGAGCGTAAGCCTCTCTGGCAAAACCAGGCATAAATCAAAGTTGTATTTTCTCGATTTTGTTGTTGTTATCTTAATTATATTTGGGCCAGATGGATCTGTAAATCAATTCAAAGCGACTTTTGAATAAAATTGAATGAGTCTGTGGATCGAGTTTTGAGCGAAATTAAAACAAGGTAATCCAATATCGCTAATTTTGTTCAAAATGAACAAAATTAGCGATATTAATTACCTTCTTTTGATGAAATATATGAACTTTTTTGTTTGTGTGTTTTCGTGAACCAATCAGACACTTTAAATCCACTCCAGTCAATAAAATCGTAGCATAATTTGATCGATTGGAATAAAATATTGATCGTCTTGATCGATTTCGAAATGTTTTAAAATGCTTTCGGAGAATTTTTGTAGATTTGGGTGAGTGTTTTGAAAGAATGAAAGGAGCGCTGAGTGAAAAATTTAGAATTGTATTGATCGGAATTGTATACTGCAAGGGTGGTTAATCCTAATTGGAGCAGAGTTTCTATGATAACCAGAATTTAATGCCATATATATATCGTATATTCTTTGTATAAAGTAAGCATTTTTTCTGCGACTCGTAGTTTTATCAATGTAGTCCAACTATTGCTATTCTTGAAGGACCCCGTGTTGAAAATGTGGGAATTCTGAATTTCCACGACGTGTAAGTCACTTAATACTTTGCTGTCCTAAAAGCGGTCAGTTGTCAATGAGAACATGTTAAAGACAATTTAAATATACCAAAATTTGAAAGTAATCATTTATTGAAAGTTATATTTTCGTCGAAATGAAAACATTTTGAATATTTCATAAATGTTTTGGCGTTCATTCGAGAGTTGTAATTCCTATTATTCTTTTCTTGAATTAGCTGTCATCTTTTAGATACGCATTTTTAGCACACTTCTTGAAAGTGTCAATTTCTGTTTTCAAGAACGAAACTGCAACCGACATTTGGTCACACATGACTATAGTATATTTATGACTGCGTGTGTTATGCTTAATAATACGAATAAAACAATCTCAGTTCAATTACTTGATTAAGGAATTTATGAAAAAAGATTCGATTGACTCCCCGTAAATTGTAAAATTTTAAGAAATTTCGAGGCGATACATGTATACCGGTAATTGAGTTTTTTTTCTATTATCTTATAACTATAGGTTATAAGATAAATATAATACGCACTTACTGTATTGCATGAAAAAATATTAACTCGGTAGTAAGAATTGATTATTGTCTCGGCAGAGCCTCGACAATTTTCAATTCTCCCAACTTCGTTAGATATTTTTTTTTCATATAATACAATAAGTACGTATTATATATATCTATTCACTCAATTAGACTGGTGTCCATCAAAATTTAAATGTTCAACTGGGACGTGTTTAGTTTATGGTGTAAGGAACTCGTTTCTGAATTACATTTGAGAATCTTATCAATTTAAATGCCAGAACTAAATTACAATGGTAATTATCTAATTGATGCTCTCGTGGAAATGTTCTGTAAATTTGACGTCTGCTTGGAACCAGTCTAAATCAAGTGTTCGTCTGCTTCCAAAATCAACGGTTTTCCCATCTGCTTTTGTCGACTGTCATTTTTTATCATTCTTTAAATATTCTAACAGATATTTTATCAAAACAACACAAAATGGTAGTAAAAGTTTTTACCCTTTTTTTTTAATAAATATAGTGGGTTTGATAAATAATAATTAAATGAATAGATTAATTATTCGAATAATAATAATGATAGAACAAGATTTGTGATTGGTTTAAATCACATCAGGTGGAAAACTCCGTTGCACTTTATATCACATTTTCTCAAAACCACTTGTAAAGTAATCGGCATTTATACTTAGTCAAAAAAGTTTAGCAACACTTTATATTTTTCACAAAATGTTTTTCTGTATCAGAGGTAGATCTAATGTAGTTGAACGAAGCAAAACATTGAGTTCAATCTCTAAGCTATAGACTTGTGCTTTTCTATTGTTCCCATGGTGACTCAGCCGCCACCATAGCGCAGTTGGTTAGGCATAAGACTTCCAATCTGGAAGTCGTGGGTTCGATCCCCGGTGGCGGCAAATATCCTTACCGACGTTTGTCTCTCACCCATGGGTTGATATAATCGTAAACCTATGTGAGATAGCAGTCGGAGGCTAGGAAATTCGGATAGCCAATTGATATGCTCATCTCTCAGGTATCAACTCACTAAAGTGATACTAACACAGATTATTAAACATTACAACCAAATGTGTGACAAAAAATCTTTGACTATCATGTGTGTATGCCTTCAATTCTGAGATATGGGGTAGAAAATGGAGCGTTTTTTTTTAATGCTTTTCGGTGGATTACCGAGAAATAACGGTCGATTATCATTTGATAGACTTATCATCTAACCATTGAAATTATCAAAAACATACCCTCCCCCTTCGTTCTTTTTACCCAATCTGACGAAATCTAGGCGGATTTTAGAGATGAAAAGAGTATTTGTTAATTTCATTACGGTATGAAATTAAAAATCTTATCTTACTGAATGAATACGAAAAGCGGATTAGTATATGATTGTGAGTAGGTTTTTAGTTTCATACTGCCATGAAATAAACAAATACTATCTTCATATCTTATAATATAATACCACGAATCAAAAATGTAACAAATTTCTTATGAAATTATTTTCCTGGAAGCTTTCAAAATAGCTTCGTACACGAAATTGTTTTCATTTGGAAATAAAGCCGGTTTTTGTTTTCGTCCAATCATAATGCATGAATCTTGATGTACACAACTAAAATTAAATTATCTTCAATTGATTTCATAGAGGTATGAATATATCATTCTTAAAAAAAAGAACGGTTTATTTTAAAAGCTTAAATTTAAATTCAAACCATTAAAATGGATAATTTCATATTCATAGAATCTGTAAAACTTTTCAGATCAAGATTATCTGATTTTCTCATATTAGTATTTTTATTCAAATATACTACAATGAAATAAGGACGAACGTTTAATAAAAATAGCATACATATTTTTTTTGCTATGATCAGAAAAATGATTAAATGCCAGAGAAACGTTTCAAAAATGTTACCAAGATTGGCGCGTGTATTCACAATTGCGTTCGCAAACATTTCTTCATCCAACATGTAGGCGTTACAATTAAAGACATCGTGAAATTGACAAGATGAACTATTTTTCAATGATTTATGAATGAATTTGAAGGAGCGCGTGGAGCAAGTTTTTAGTGGAATTCAAGGGAGGTAAATCAATATCGCTTATTTTGTTCAAGATGAACAAAAATAGCTATATCTATTTCCTCCCTTTAATAAAATCTACGTTATTTTTTGTTTGTGTTTCTTCGTGGACCAATCAGACCCTTTAAAATCCATACCAGCCAATAAAATCGTAGACTAATTTGATAGACTTGAATAAAATTTTGATCTTCTTGGTCGATTTCGAAATGTTTTCTAAACATTTAGGAGCGTTTTGATCGATTTGAGTGAATGTTTGGAAAGAATGAATGGGGCGCTGACTGAGCGATTTTGATCGGAACGACAGTCAATTTCTCGATTTTTTTTTAATTATAAATCAGTTAGATTCGCTTAAATAAGTCGTGCCGTAACCTGTGAAATCTACAGTCAATCTTGCTCGAGCGACCACGTCTAATTAGCGATCATTTATATTAAGCGACCGTATTCAAATCCCCTTGTTTCAATCCAAAAATCAGAAAAGTAGATATTACTGGTATGAAAATTAATGTAAATGAATCCTATTTTGTAAAAACTCAAAAGAATCGTCTAATGAGACGATTCTATTGAGATTAAACAACAAAGGATTATTGAGAATTTCGCAATAAGATACTTATAAAATTAAAATGATGTTAATTAGTTGAAAACAAAGCGTGTATTAAGCGACCACTTTCTTAAACGGCCGCTTTCTGGCGGTCCCGTTCGTGGTCGCTTAAATAAGTTTTACAGTATATCATCCATTGGTACCCTCAAACCATTATGGTCATATCATACACTCCTCAAAACTCCTAAGCGGCCACTTGCTTTTTTGTTCATATGTTGTAACTGTTGCATGGTTTCAGCCCGTTTTCACTTGCATAATGTAGCAAAGTCATTTATGAAGTCCACAAGAAAAAGTCAGCAAAGAAATTCGACACGAAAATGTTTTAAAATTAAGCAAATGAAGGAGTACCCTCGATTTCAAAGTTAACATTGGTGGGTGGGTATTTTTGACATTTCTTGTTGGGGTAAAATAAAGTGAGGGAGGTTGTGACATTTCTTTTAATTTTTTTTAGGTTTACACGCGTTCTACCACTGATATCGGTACATAAATTTGATAGGATTGCGTTCTTCAAATGTCGAAAAATTTAAATTTCTCTAAAAATTGTCAATTTTGTGACTTTCGAATTTGAGGGTACAGGTACTTGTTTCGTTCTTTAGGATTTCCTGGTGCACGATTTTACAAAAGAATTAGACAGGATCATGTCTAAATGGCCACTCTTTCAAAAGGCAAAGTAAACATTTCGAAACAAAAGCGAAAAATATGTGAAAAATCGAATACTGTAAGGTGGCCGCTTAGAACTTTTGAGTAGTGTACATTTGAAATCGAGCTGAGTTTTTCTCGTTTTTCTTGTGCCGCTCAATGCCGGGCACCTGCCAACAGTTTCTTGGACACGAGCCATTCGGAAGTCTTTTGATTTGTCATCGGATTACTTGGTTTTATTCCTTGAAAATTGCTTTTGCAACGACGTGTTTTAAATAAATATTTACGCCAGATTGCAATTCCACCCTGCGTTCATTGAGAATCGATACAGATATGAAGATTTGATATTTTGAGTAAATCCCAAAATTTCTGCATATAAAATGATTTTTCGCTGTTTTTATTAAAATATTTTCCAAATAAATATGCAATTTACGAACAGGATAAAACGAGATAACATGGACATTTTATTCCTACATGCGAAATTCGTGAATAAATTAACGAATGAAAATGAAAATAAATGAATAAAACAAAGGAGAAATAAGATTAATAATTGAATAAGTTTATAATACATGTCAAAATATGTTAAGTGATAATAATCAAGAAAGTCCGTTTTTGTCAATAAAGTAGGAAAACCTTACTTAAATATCATTTAAGGGAGATGACTCATAATAGTTTCGCAATTTTTCGGATCTCATGATCTTTCACAATGTTGGCCGATGTTTCCTAGTGAAATCATTAAGAAACCTTAGTAAACACTGTTAAATTTCATTACATCGGAAACGTTTCGGAACTATTTCGACCCCACTACCTTAACTAGTAAATGAGCGATTGGATTTTTGTTTCCGTGGAAGATCGTTCAGTCTTTCATAAATGCAACTATAGCTATAGAGCATGACTTTTTCAAGGAGTTGGAACCTAAATCAAAATCAAAATCCTTTTCACTCGATTCATCGATGCATGAACAGTTAACAACAATCGTGAAATTGACAAGTTGAATGATTTTGGAACGATTTTTGGAATTATATTGAATGAGTGTGTGGAGCTAATTTTGAATGAAACTTAGGGGAAGTAATACATATCGCTAATTTCATCCGCATTTGATAAAAGTGTACAATGATTTGTTCGATTTGAATGAAACGTTGATCATTACGAAAGATTTTTTTTTTTTTGGGGGGGGGGGGTGAATTTGGATCGCCTTTGAATGGTTGAGTAAGATAAAATAAGATAAGATAAGATTAGATTAATTTGTAGTCGGCAAGACAGCATAACAAACAAACATAGGCTAACAATAGCTTTTGAACCGATTGTTTAGAATGAATGAATGAATGAATGAATGAATGAATGAATGAATGAATGAATGAATGAATGAATGAATGAATGAATGAATGAATGAATAGAGAGCTAAATGAGTGATTTAGAATGGTTTTGTTCGAGGTGAATGTCGATTTTAAGATGCTTCTAGCTGTAATGTCTTCTTCCCCAGGCGAGTGGGAATGTCTGGTATGTTGCTTGACTCATGACCTAGGGGAACGTGGTTTGAGCACATCGTCGCCAAGTGACTTTATAGGCAAACGAATTAATGGCAAACCAATGTGCACCTAATTGCAAAAAAGGTAGCAGTGGGTTTAAGTCACTGCCTTGTCTCTTTTAGAGACGTGAAAACAACGGGATTGGGTGTTCGATTGATTGATTGATTGGTTGAATGGAAATTAACGCCGCTTTCAAAATTTTTTTCAGTTACATCTCGGTGGCTGGAGCACCTAACAAAGGATTCCTGGTATTTCTCTCACCAGTACATACATCACATCCTTTCCTAGCCTCCAGCTACTATCTCACATAGGTATACGATTATCAACCCATTGGTGAAAGACAAATAGTCGGAAAGAATGAGTGCCGCCATTGGGGATCGAACCCAGAACCTTGAGTGTTTGAGACTTACTCCATATGCTAAGACTTTCATCGCAACCGAATTAAAATAAATCAGTATAAACATATTAATTTTGGGAGGAGAATTGATTCGCTGATAAGAATGAAAGCCATATTTCACAATACAATTAATTGACAATAGGGTGATCCTGTGGTATTTTATAACAGTAGTTTGCGTTAACGTTTGTTAAATGGGTGGTTAACCAAAAGATTCGGGTGGTTGCCATCTAAGCCGCCAACGTAATGGAATCGCCATGTTTATGATTGAAGTAAAGCTAGCATCTGTCAATTATCAATAGTTTCGTATTAAGATATATCCCAGCTGTTATTTATTTATCATCTTCGCTAATAACTAGAACAAACAAATATAATAACATCGTCGTGCAAATTACATTATCATGATAAATACCCATTATTTCTACTTCGAGTGGGGTTCATTCATTCTCAAGATGAAAAGTTTATGGTGTCGATATCAGTCCTGTGTTCAAGATGATAACGTTTGGGAGTTTTATAGTGCAATTGAACATGTGGTCTAAAGTCTGACATATGTTCAGCGTGCAAAATCGTTTTCGAACGTAAGGAAATGGTATCCGCCTTGCATGTGTAAGACGGGTAACATTTCTTAACGTTCGAAAACGATTTTTCATGCTGAACATAGGTCCGACTTTAGACCGTATGATCAATTGCATTTTTATACCCTTAAATTTATTGAAATAACATGTATAAATTTAATAAATAGATATATAGATAAATATAAAAGATAAATAATGTTAATTATAAGGTTCTTCGTTGCGTAAAATGACTTTTTGGTATACTGAAGGCAAAAAACTGTGTCAGATAAGCGAAAAGTTAAACATACTCTATCTTAGCAAAACAAGAGATTTCCCCTTTATAAATAATATTTACTACCATATCAAATAGCCTCAATTAAAATGGCAATTGAATTTTTTTTTAAAAGAATGCGTGAATACATCAACATAATACATGAACCCGTAAACTAAAAGCAAACACGTCTTAAATGAATATCATCGTCTGCCTTACGTATGAGTGCAAAAAAAGAAAAAAAAATCGATAAAGTCTAATGTTTTGCAACCCTTAAGGTTATTTGTACATGCATATTCAACATTCAAAAGTGTATCCATAAAATGGTACACGTGCGACACCCTCTCAGCGCGCCTGGATTCAATTTCATTTGTGCACGCCAGCGCGCGGGTTCAATGCCGACGAGACCCAAGAAAGGTCAGACTTAATTATGAGTATCAATCATGATATAAAATATAATTTGACTTACCTATTCTTTCTTCGAGGTCCCGTATTGTGTCCAATAATGTCTGTGTAACGCTAGTCTCTTTACGTGGCGTCACATGAGTGAAATCACATTTGACGTCATGCTCTGAGGAATCCGAAGAATTATCATTTGATTGTGAAACTAAGTTTCCGTCTATTTCATCAAACTGTTTTTTCGAAATATCTGAACTCTCCTCAGTGTCAACTACTTGATTCCCGTTTAGATGATGGCCATTTTGAATTTCGCCATTTGAACTGTCGCCGGTGTCGTCATCAATATCCGTTACCATAGTTACGTTTACAACCGGTGACGTGGACATGTTTGACAGATTTACATCTTGTAACATATCAACATTTTCCTCACACAAGAATAATTCCGACGCTTCCCTTATCTCCCTTTCGGGGAGAGAAGGGTTTTCCACTTCCGGTATTTTCTCTAAATAATCCATTTCCGGCGTATCACCACTTTGAAGTATGTTCATCTCTGTTTGGGGAACTACATTTTTATTACCACTGGAATCCATTTCTAACATTTGCACAAGTTTAGAGAATACATCATCTAAGGTAGATAATAGGTATCCTGCACCACGTGACTTTTTTCTCGTCTGTTCCGAATTACCTGTACGAGAACCACTTTTACTCTCTTCATTATCAAAGTTCGTCTGCTGAGAGGAATTACTGCGATTTTGAAGTTGTGTGTTTCGAAAGCTGTCGGCAGTGTTTGATTGATGAAATTCTTGTGAATGTAAATCTTCTCTCTCACTGGTACTTGGCTGGCGATCGTTAAGGTTAATGGAAAAATTAACGCAGCCATTTTGAAAATCGACGCAACCCTCTCGAGTATTGAAACATGCTTCCTCCTTACGAAAATTTGTATCTTGAGGAAGCGATGAAAGGTTTGTCGATTTAGTCCGGTCATTTGAACCTGGGTTGTCCGAAATTGAATCTTCTGTGAGATTCACTTCCTCGCTCGAAATACTCTCAGCTCGAGGAAGCAACGAACCCTTTTTACTACGTAATAAGTTTGATTCAGATGCGTTGGATAAGTATTCCCCCTTTACAATGTCATGTGTCAAAAATTGGACATGTATCCCTCTGCTTTTCGCAAACCATTCATATTTTTCTAGTAAACAGGTCGTCCCATCTCTAAAATCCTTTATAACTTTTTTTGCCTCGAATAACTCCTGTCTTAATTCATTTACTTCATCGGTTTCGACATAAGCCACCGCTAAGCCAGTTAAACACGTGGAATTACCACATAATCTATGTTCATCCCTCAATGACTCTAATTCATTTTTACATCCATCATTCCCAGGAACAATTTTACTTAATCGCTCTCTTAATTCAGTACATTCTTGCTGGCTTAGCTCTAATTGTCTTTTATAATCTACAACAGCATCGTACTCCGTCTCGTAATCGTGATCTAACGACTTGCTCTTTCTCAAATCGCACCCACGTTTAGGATTTGGTTTGACATTTCGTAATTGTGCATACAAACGCTCAATTTCTTTATCTTTATTCAAAAGTTTTGATCTAAACTCATTTGCTTCCATCTCGAGTTCTTTAATCTTGTCCTCATAATAAACACTCGGTGAAGTCGGTTCGGGGATTTCTAACAATTGCTTGTCTTTTTCTTTCAATTTCATTTCCATCGAAAATACTTCTTCGTGAAGCATTTCATTCTCCTCGTCCAAGTCTGCAAGTTTTCTCCGTAAAGAGGCCAACTCTTTTTCAGCCATATCAAATTGTATTCTAAGTTCTATATCCGTTTCCGGTTGCGTATTTCCGCTTCCGGTTTTGTTTCTATAAATAAATGTTTCCACTGAGAGTTTTTTAAGCTGTGAACTTAGATTGTCGTTCTCTTCCTCGAGATCTATTACCTGCAAAAACAAAAATTAGAAAAAATCAAACAAATGAACAAATAAATAAACGAAAAACACGATTGCTGTTGATTATACCAAAAGGGGCCATCTGAGAATTACGTTAAGCAATAATATGAATATGAGCATATGCGTGAGATTTCCAACAATTTCAAATATGCGCAAAGCAAATACTCTGTCCAGCCTGTGCATCCGCACAGTCTGACCAGAGTCTTCACTATACGCTTAGTTGGTAGATAATATCTCACAGTATTTTTAGACCATCAGGTAACTTTATATTTACAGTTTGTGGCTGTCTGGGCCTCTCAATTTTTATACGTCAAGAACATTTCAAATTATTGGAAATGACCAGCACAGCCTCATATGCGACTCGCCAGGCGAAAAGGGGCCATCTGGGTAGTGTGTAATGCCGATCATGGTCAGATTGTACAGTCTGACTAAGATAAAAAAAAAACTATGACACTCGGTTGATCAAGAATCTAGAAGGATCATTCTTCCTTCCTGTATGAACGTTTTTGTAAGGTTCAACCCATGTTCACATCTACTGAAGCAAATCTCCCATCCAAATGTTGGTTTATGGAATTCATAGATGGTCTCTTATGCACGACGGATCAAAAGTATGATTATAAACATAGGCATAACTAGGATTTTGAAATCATTCGCACTTAGAAGGCGACAATATAGAATATATAGGATAAAGGCGATATGTGAACTGTGCTAAAAGATGAATGTCCTCCATCCGCTCCCCTTTTCTATGATTTAAGCGTTGGTGAATAATCAAAACATCGTAACTACAGCTTGAATCAGCTGTAGTTTCGATGTTATGATCATTTATCAACGACATTTTTCGAAAGGGGATTTATTTCTATTACACACTTGCGTAATGTACGTTATTGTTACTTACGCTCTTGATTAAGTACAGGTCAATCAAACGTATAGTATGAACTATTAACAAGGCGTAAGGAAAATGACTTTTCTTTTTTTCAGAAAAATCAGAAAGAAGTTCGATTCACAAGGTCTGAGTAACGTCAGTAATTTTCGCACATTCTTCATAAACCCATCTTATGCATGGCAGAGTACAATTTATCGTGTGGGTTTTTTTTTTGTTTTTTTTTAAAGGGTTGGAGATCGATAGATCAAGATCAACTAGACTGCAGGGAATGAGCATTTTGGTTATCTTCTATGGAGCACAAAAATATAATCTTACGTAATTCCGACCCTGGGATCCGTTTTACTAATCTTCTTTCGAAAAAATCTATCGTAAATCAAAATCACAAATCGTACCTGCTGTTTCACTTCATTGCTAGGTTCTGCCTTGCAATATCTCATTTGAATCGTCTTTAAAAGACGATTCTAATGAGACAATGCCTGTCAGAATTCAATATTTAGATCATACTGTAGAAGCAACTTACGCAAAAACTATCGTAAGATGTTAAGTAAAACAGGCCCCTGGTAACACCACGTTACCTTTGCGGCATTTGTGTGAGAGGGGAGATACATGCCCCTCCCCCTCCCTTTGTATTTATGGGGTGATTCCCATACATGTACACGTACATATTCAGGATAATCTAAACATATTCTACCAATTCTAATACGACGGCTACAATTGAGATTTTTCTAAGTTTCGTTTAACGTAAGAGAAATAAAACTAGGATAAAACTATCAACAGAAATAGAGAATCATATCGTAATTCATTTATCATCGCAGACTAATTCCCTGTTATTTTAGAGCCAATTTTCATTACTGGGAGAGATCTTGTTGCGTTCAAAACTACAGGTGTTTGATAAAACCGCTCTACCTTTATAAATTACGAATCTTATTTTTGAAAGGAAAAAGTTGCAATAGAAGAAATGAAGAATTTATATATATCTAAATAAATAAGGTGGTAGACAAGAAAGAAGATACTACGAGATCTGATAGAATTATGGAGGAATTAGAACCTCGCTTAACAATGTTTCTTCATCTGGGGTTCAATAAGAATTTATGCTTTTAGCAAATATCCAAACTACTTTCACTGTTTGAATACAATTTATCTCAAATTTATTTCAAATATTCAGTATCCATGCATCCTTAGGGATCCAGTGTTTTAGAAAGTTATTACGTTGGTATTTTCTCTATCTCGTTTTGTTTATATATATATAAATATATATATATATGTGTGTGTGTGTGTGTGTGTGAGTGGCCATTGAATACCTAATTTATTAAACGAGTCTTCTTTAAACAGACAAAAAGACAAACAGACAAGGCTGTGGTATTTTATAAGCAAAAAATTATTATACTCTTTATAATATGACCTATTTTTGCGATTTATCGAAAAGTTCAGAAATTTATTGAATCAAGTTATTCCGCGAAACATATAATCAAATACAAATACATTATGACGCCATTTTCACAACAAAAAAATATCGCTGTTATACCTTCTTGGCGCATTTACATAGTAATGCCACTAGTGTAATTACACCCGTGTAATATCAAAAATATTCAACGGGGTTATTTCACTCCCGCGACGTTGGCAATATGTATATATTTTAAAAAAGATAAAATCGTTTCGAATTCGTTTGAAATTATCAATTTTTTATTCAAATCGATCAATAAATTGCATGTTTTTATTACTCTTTTTGATTTTTGTAGCGTTTGAGTTATCCCTGATAATTTCTGATAACTTATTTTTTGACGAAATTATTGATTATACTTTACTTCCATTGAAGAAAAAATCAAAATCGCTCACCACACTCACAGAATCATTCAATTTCATTCCAAAATTCTTCAAAATTCTTCAACATGTCAATTTTCACGATGTACCTAACTATAGTAAAGACGGCTATTAGTATTTTTTTCACAATATGCGGGTGTCTCTTTTTGGTGCTAAATAGTTGACAAACGATCCAAGTTGAAAAGGAATAAAAATCAGATAGAGTTATTCCCCTTTGATAGTAAACTTGACTTTTCATAGTGGTCATATATTTGAATTTTCAATTTTTATTGAATGTATTTAGTAATCCGGGAGATATAACGAAATATGAACGTGTTCGCAAGACAACGACACAGACCATAACAAGACCAACGTTATCATAGACAACAAGGGTGCCAAAGCGATAACTTGGTTTGTCTCCGAATATATTCTACCGAGCTGTTGCTAGTAGCCAAAACCGCAAGAATGTATTTTGTTTATAGACCTGCAATTTCAAGTGAGTGATTAAAGATCAATTTTATATTGAAAATTATAGGAGATAACGGTTTCTCGGACCTCACTCTTTCTCTTATACCTATAATCTTTTATTTCTTATCAAATTAAGAACAATGAGGGATATCGGTTGGTTACCTCCCTTGAAATAATCCCAAAGGAGGAAGGGTCCAAATCAGTAGTTACATTGGGTTTTATCCTTATTTCCTTTGCACTTTAAAATTTAAAGATAAGCTCTAAATCAAATATTGCGCAATTTATAAGATTCATTTGATGTAAAATAAAAATAGATTTTCTTCTTGGCTATTGAAAATTGTACCATAAATACGAATTGCATAAATAAGTATTTTATATTTACAAAAATAAAATTTGCAACTTCTCCAAAGAAATTATGGACAAAATCCAAGGAACATTTCTAAAAGGACCGCTAACGATTTTGGTACACCTCTGATTTAATCCACAGAGCAAACAAGGGAGATGATAACACACTAAAGTCTCCCATTGTTTCCCATCTTCTATCAATTATTAAGCCGTCGTCATAGCGGCGCAAGTGTTAGCGCGTCGGACGGTCTATCTAGAGCTCCCGGGCTCGATCCACGACGGCGACACTCGTCCTCACTGACTATTTGTCTCATTCGGAACATCGCTCGGACTTTTCCGTCACTTGAAAAGTACCTCGGACGTAAGTGTAGTAATTTTGGGTCATTTTTTAGGTAATTCGGCTCCTGGTGGTACTTCGGTTAATACGCATGAAGAAAATCACATTTTGTTAATTCTTTCCGATCGTCTTTCTAGATCTTTTAGGCATATTATAATTTAATAACAAAACGCAGTAAGACACTGCGTTTTGTTATCATATTATGATATGCCCATTTTTATTCTTTCCTTGATTTTGTTTTATGCAACGTCATCCTTAGCGGGATCGTTTATGTTTGTGACTTCATATAAACCGACGTGCGAAATGACGTGCTTTCATTACTGCGCCCGTATTATCCCGTTTAATCGCCGAAGGTTCCCGATTGTATTTGTCTCTCACCAATGGGTCAATAATGGTAGACCTATGTGGGATAGTAGATGGAGGCTAGGAAAGGATGTAATGGTAGTACTGGTGTGGAAATACCAGGAATCTGTTGTTATGTGCTCCAGCTGCTGCGATATGATTGAAAGATTATTAAAAACATCAAAGAGCTCCGCCCAAGCATACAAATCTTTCAATTGTTAGCATCGAGTCGAGCTATCGTTGTCACCTTGTCATCGTAAGCGTGTTTGTTTACGGTAGCGCTTTTGTGAACGTTGGCGTTTATATGGTAAATTTTAACCTTGGTCATATCTCTGTTGTTATTGAATGTGTTTCTTATGAACTTGGTATATGTGTTCATCATCACAAAAGCTATTCATACTAAAAAGGGCGAAAACTCTTGACGCATTTTTGTGAGAATTATTCACCCTTTTTTTTTCAGATATATTTTCATTATAGAGCGCCCGCAGCCAGGCTATGGTATACGCATGCGCTGCTATCGTTGTAATTAAGATGAAATTATATACACGAATGAGATAGATTTAACTTGGTTAATTAGAGTGAAACTTTTTATAGAAAGAACATCGTCTTCCCTTTTGATTTTGATGAGCTCACATTACTGCATTTTGTTAGACCTTGGGTGGAAATTGAAAATAGTTTTAGCCGATTTGAATGAATCCATTTAAAACTAACTTTTAACTACTGTTTTAAAAAATAAAGTTTGTTTTATCGTGAAATTATTCTTCAACTCGATCAAACATTCTAAATCGCTCACTCGACGCTCCACTCAATCAAACCATACAGAAGTACTCCAAAGTCGTTCAAATCACTTCGAATTCGTTCAAATTCATAGTTTTTAAATCAAATTTAATAAACTATTCCACTATTTAAGTGGTTGGTGTGCGATTTAAAGTTGGGCCACGAAGACACACAAGAACACACACAGAAACAGATTTTGATAAAAGAGGGTAATAGATATTCCTAATCACGTCCAATTGGACGAATTTATTGATATTGTATAACCTCTCCTTGCTCTTAATTCCACCGTGGTCATAATCTTTCCAGATCTTATCCTGCACATACAGAGAAAGGCAATAGGTCTTACCACTGCTACCCATTTTAATAATGGGTGGACTGGGGCTCTGTCTGAAAAGTGTCTTGCCAAAACACAAAATCCACCTCCGGTGGGACTCGGACCCGCAACCATCAGGTCAACGAGCCAGAAATAAACTGACAGAGTTATGGTCCGGACAAAGAAGTGAACGCCCCGCCCGCCCAGCCGTTCAGACGCCTGTGCGCCTTGTGTGATAACATAATACAATCTGTTTTCGACTGGCGTATACATATAGCATGGTGTTAGGAATGACTTACTCGTCTATTTGACGTTTTCGCACTGTCCTCCATATTTTGAAGCTGGTCTTTCAAATCCATTTCTCTCTCTTTACAGTCATACAGCTCCCGTTTTAGTTGCTTGATTTCATTTTCCTGGCTGCTTTGTCGACCAATCACCTCTAAATTCGCCTGAAATGGTAAAATGTTGGTCAGGCAGGGCAAAATAGTTTTTACCTTATAACTAAACAAATATCAGCGTGATAACATCCCATATGATATTTCTTATGATATCACATGGATATTTTTAGAACAATGACATAATATGGTTATTTTATGAAATTTGCATTGCTATTAGAAACATCGACCTAAGGGAAATAAAGGTTATAAGATAAATGTTATACGTCCGTAGTGTGTTGTATGAAAAAATATCAACTCGGTTGTGGGAATTGATAATTGTCTCGACAGAGCCACAGCAATTCTCGATTCTCCCAATATCGTTAGATATTTCTTCTCACACAATACACTAAGTACGTTTTATATATTCATTGGCTATTTTTTAAAGTGCTCACACATTTTTTTCTTTTATTTTATGTGTGGTTCCCCGATGTTAAAGGAGAGGAGAAATTGTTCTATATTGAAAACTCAATCAAAGTGAGATCCAGAAGAAAAAGACCAACAATTACAAACCCAATGAATGATCAAATTCGATGTTCCGTCAAATCATTTTCCTTCGATCTTAATTACAAATATTCAACCTTTTAATGCATAACCAGAAATCCAAGGAAAGAAGAAAAGAGGAAAAGAAAAAAACATAACGCGTATAGAATATGGTTTAATGTCTGATATTTGATGGCATGTTAGACATTTACACTTGTTTATTTAAATTCAAGAAGCCAGAAGGTCAGTCGCTACTGGGTAAACAGCCAGCCATCGAGCAACCAGAGAACATATATAAATGGTTGCTAGATGTTTGTTCTCTGGTTGCTTATATATACATCACCAATTCACCAGAAATGGTAATTATTTTCAAATGCTATGTTTAATCAAAACGTTGTAGTAAGAAGTTGGTGACAACATAGAAACTAGCAATGCGTAGCAACGAACCGGACAACTAGGCAACCAGCGACGTAGCAGCTATAAACTAGCATACAAAGAAGATTTCAGAAAGATGAAACAAGATTTTTATGCTGTGCTAGCGTAAACAGTTTGCTTTAGTTTCTAACAGTTGATGACATATACAGACAATGTTTGACATTAATGATTGTTTATTGCGTCAAAACAATGCTGCTTCAAGAATAGCTCCAGATAAACGTTAGCGATGAAAATATTAAGGTTCATGTAAAGTGTTTGAGGCCCAATTTTAAAACACTTCATTTGCCACGAAAAATCGATATGTCCAGGTATGTTATATATCAAAACGAAGCTTTTTATGTGCGTAAGCAGTTAAGCAACACAAGACAGCCATAGCTATAAGCGGTATAGCCAAAACATTGTGGAAAAGGGTCATTTTGTACAGAACAAGCAACTGCAAGACTTTTGGATAAAAATGGCCCATATTTGAACAAAGTACAGACGAAAGTTCTACCCAGGTACTACTATAAACGTTGGTATAAAACTCAAGCCCAAAACGTAGTTATGCAAGCAATTTATTTTGAATTATTTTATAAACACATATGTTATGTCATTCTAATTTTGTAAACGTGTAGATCCTTGTAAGGTATGGTGTATTATCACAACATAAATGGACATCAATAGTTTGTATACCTGTAAGGTTGTTTAGCAATATACCAATTTCTATTTCACTGAATGATAATTATATAGTAATTTTTTAAAGATCATTGAATTCAAAAACTCTAATTTGAAATAACTGGCAGGAAATATTTCACAGTATTATGGTGTGCTGTTGCACCATACCTAACATCTATTTTGAAAACAGAACAAACCGGTTTGACAAGTATGTTGACAAAATAAATGGAAATTGATTGTTTAAAAAAAAAACTTTGAGACTGAGTTTTTTTATCTAAGGTTGTAGTAATACCTGGGTAGTACTTTAGACTGTACTTTGTTAAAATATGAGCCAATTTTCTCTTACCGTCATGCAATTGCTTGTTTTGTACAAAATGACCCTTTCCACATTGTTTCGGCCTTACCGCTAAAGCTATGGCGGTCTTCTGTTGCTCAACTGCTTGTGCTCAAAAATAGCTTCATTTTGATATACAACATACCTGGACATACTGCTTTTTCTTGGCAAATGAAGTGTTATAAAATTGGGCCTCAAACACTTTACATGAACCTTAATCTGCCCTATGTTCAGGATGTAAAAACGTTTCGCGAGCGCTTTGAGATAATACCCCGCTTTGCACGTGCACAAACAGGAACATCGTGCAGTCTGATCAGGTTCAACACTTTACACATTACCCATATTGCCCCTTTTGCCCGAAGGATAAATTAATATCCGTAAAAACGTATACAGATGTTCATGGCTTACAAGTAAATTACTTGAGGCGGGGCCTGTGGTGCATGCAACTGCATTATGTCATTACGGACAGACTCATTTGAATGTAATTAAAATGGGGTAAAAATTGCAAACCATGCAACCAAACAAATAAAGAACTAATTAACTCCTGTGGTCTTCTTGCGTTTTGTACCTGTTTACTGTTATTTTATAACGTTTATTATAATTTGGTTAACTCATATCATGGCAACGACATATTTAAGGAAATTCGAACTTTTCATAAATAGCAATTACGTATACTTGTACACAAACTTACAAAAAAATCTGATGAAGAAATCTTCTAATCTTCACTTATGCATGAAACAAAAAAGGCTAATTTCATTGAATGAATATGCAAATCGCATTCGCTTATAAGTGGGGTTAAGTTTTTCCATAAGTACTTTAATGAAAACAAAAAAAAGTATTGTATTTATTTCTAATGATGAATGAATTATCAAGCAAAAGAGTATATGTTTCACTTATTTCAAACAAAAAGTTAAACTAAGTTTTAATCGGTCACTTAGACACTGCGCGAAAAAAATCTTTAGTCCGTTTGACTTCTATGTGGTCCAACCTTTTCATCAATTACATAAAATTCAAAGCATTCAAATGAAGGATTTGTATCTGGTAAAATCTTAATTTCAAAGTAATACCATTTCAAAAAATATTTTTTGGTGTCAAAATAATAATTTTGTCTATCTAGTTAATGTAAATATTTTTGCATTTTCTGCTCTTAAACTCGAGAGGTGATGGAGGCTGTTTAGTAGTTAGAAAATATAAACATATAGTAAAAACACGTGGCTTTATACTATACATTTGACAGAAGAAATGTCTATTTTCCTTATTTTGAAATGCTCATGAGCATATCAACGTTTATGTCATCTTTAACTTAAACAATACCTGATTTATACCGTTATTACTCGCCTGCTTATATAGTTTTCCTCGTAAAAATCCCAACAACTTCGTTCGATTGTGCTTTTTGATTTGTCTAAAAATGTGAATATGGGCTTATCTCAGAATACATAAGAACAATTATCAATTATCTGGTCAAACGCGTTTTGAACAAAGGGAGAATACACTCAGAATTGAGATCCTAAGTAAGTAAATAAATTTGACAAAATTAATTCTATAAAAAAAACCTTTTATACTCAAACGACTCACTTAAGATCATACAATTTTGACTCTGCCCCTATGCAAATCAGAACTACACTAAGTTCCATAAGAAAGTGTGCACTTTCACTTTTTGCATTTCTCTTAATATTCCAAAAGCGGAGGAAAATTAAGGAGTAGATTTGATACCATACTTTAGTCAAAACCTTTTGATTTTAAAAGTCGAATAAGATTTGGATACATGATCGCATGTTGCATACGCGCAGGCAGAAATAAAATTGTTAAGATTTGACCTCCTAACAACTTTTTCTTTGATAAGAGCTATGGGTTGATGTTGCCTTATTTTACTTTTAGAAATCATTCCAAGCCATTTCCAAACATAAGTTTTAATTTTTATGTAAACGTTACGTGTATGTCACCGTTAGACATTGCTACGTTGTTAGGAGAGTAACTTGTCGTTAAATGGTACTATGGCGTTCTATGACATCTCGATTTGCTTATCAAAGGCCTAACAAACTGATGACCTCGACTTCTATTTGAAAATGAATGCTCAATCAATTTTAATGGCGTTCTAAATCTGACATGATTCAGTTTTGTTCAACGTCGTTTATTTGTAGTCAAACTATGCTGTAACATCATGCCCATTTGAATTGAATATGTGATTTTATGCTTAGGAAAGCCGCAAAGATTCAACGGAATGCATTTTCAGACAAATTATTTGTCTAACACGTGATGCATATGCAAAACATGCAAAATCAAATGTCTCAATTAGCATAGAATTTTGGCTCATCTGGCGATTTTTAATTTCAAATATCGTTTGTACATGCTCTTGGGGATAGTCATACGACGTTTCATGGTGATATATTGTGTTATTTTAGAGATATTCAAAATACAAGAGTGCACACTTTCTTTTGGAACTAAGTATATTTTTGGATAGACATCTCGCTGTTCCTTTTAATAGACACAACAAAGTATGAAAGGCTAAGAGTGAACATGTAGGCTGACGGACAAAATCACTATTTTACAATAACAATTCTGAAAAACGAAATCCAATATGGTATTAGATGAAAAATACGATATGGCAAGAAAAGATGCGTTTCACTAATTCGATTCCGAGATTTTCAGCAAAATATTGGTCCATAAAGGAGTCAAACGGACTATAAATATATAATACGTACTTAGTGTATTATATGAAAAAAAAAAAAATCCAACGAGGTTGGGAGAACTGAATATTGTCGAGGCTCTGCCGAGACTATTGTCAATTCTCACAACCGAGTTAGATAAAAAAAATCATACAATACACTAGTACGTATTGTATTTATCGTATGACCTCTATTTGTCTTCTTTTATTCGATGTTTCTAACTGAAATGCAAGTTTCTAAAAATAATCTCATTATATCATTGTTCTAAAAATAAATATGTGATATCATAAGAAAATATCATACGGGATGTAATCGCACGGATATTTGTATAGTTATAAGATAAATAATGTTCAATGAGCATGTCCATGTTGAATTACAATAACGTGCGCTGCTTTCATGAAGACAAAACGGTACAAACGGTTTTTGTTTTTGTTGTTGTTGTTTTTTGTTTTTGTTTGTTTTCTTCAATTATATGCCGCTTTGCACGCAAGTGCATTTGCAAATCGGGGCTAACTATTTGCACCGTCTTGTCTTCTGAACGCAGAGTTGTTTACTTGGTTGACAGTTTAACTGAGATATTCGGGAAAAGTAAAGTAATTTGCATAAGAGTTTGAGCACCGCCAATTTCAAAATTAACATTGATGGGTGGAATAAACCTCAACAAATTCATCTCATTCACGCAAATGTTGACCCGAAACAAAATTTTCTTAGCTTATTTCTAGTCAAATACCTTAAAGAAACCAAAAAGCTTAGTGTTTTTCATCAACATAAAGGTATTTCCTCGTCAACTGTGGGTTTGCTAACTTTTTCAAAGAAGGCTTGGTGTCTTCTTTTTTTTCTGCTACACACATTCGAACGGTCCTTTTCATAAAATGATTTGTTTAAAAAATATTTTTGTTGAAGTTCTATTACATGCCTCTTGAATCCAAGATCGTATTTAAATAAGTGCTGAACAAAGACGTCTTCTTTTTAGAGACAGAGAACTTATTTGTAAGATTTGTTATGATTCAATTCCCTTCGACAAACACTATAAAGAAGAGTCTGGCGGACAGACTATCACCTTATCTGGGACGAACCGTGTTTATGCTCTGGTCGGACAGGGCAAAACTCGTGGAAGTTGCATGGTTTGCACTTTAACCCTTTCCTGATTTACAAAATTTTGGACCTGTCCAAATTCAATGGTTTTGCAGACGAAAAATTTAAAGTGGATTTAATTTGAAAAATAACTATTCTGTAGGGTAGAAAATAGTGTGGAAAAAGAAGAAATTGCTTGTCAGAAGCAATTTCTTCTTTTTACACAATATTTTCTCAATCATAAAATCACAGTCACGTAAAAAGCAGGGATTTAACAGCAAAGGGTTAACGGATGCGTCCTTGTCCGTGTAAAAGTGTTCAATAGCATGCTTAGTTTTTACGCGTGATTGCCCATATTGTGAATATGGACGATGATTAAACGCGAACATTTCATCAAAATATTGGCACAATACACGTAATAAACGTTGTATTTGCGTACATGTAATTAGCAGTATTACTCGTTTATGCACGACCATATTTTGATATAGCATCCTTCCATTTAATCGTAAGTAAAAGCTATAGACTCATAGGTTCAATAAGCTTTCGTGTACTTTTTGCATCACTTCGTATGAGGGGACGGTTTTAGGCCTTGTTTAGCAGGCCATAGGAAACAACTCTCTATCCTGGAAATTGCCCGGGAAAAAGATAATCTAGTAAAAACCGAACAACGTGTGTACTACGTACTTTTTTTGTGCTCACGCGCGCGCAAAAAATAGGACTAGTTTACGTCATCAACTTTTGTTCGACACAAAGTGCTTTGTGTGTTCAACGCAAGGCTGTCATATCACTACGCTGTGCTAAAATCAAATTACTGAAAGTACTAAAAGCGAGGGAACTGAACAGACAAAACAACACACGAGGTCAATTTTCTAAAGTAGAACCCTGATTATTCACACTGTCCTTATCATGTATACCAGATATTTTCTAACTTATCACTTCCAAAATCACGTCTGTGTTAAAGATACATAGCTTTTATGTTTGATCTTGACCTTGCTATTAGGTCTTGTAATGGATTAATCTAAAGTAGAAAAATTTAAAATCCTTGTCCATCCTTAAACCCTTTAACAGTCCTGGGCCAACTTGGAACAGGTTGCAGACAATAAATCAACATGAATGTAATTTGTTATATATCTAGGGTAGAAATTAAAAAAAAAAATAATTGGGCATGAGTATAAGGTGGACCATATTGTGGGAAAGGGAGAAATTGACCCCCACAGTAAAATACAACTCTTTTATGGAAATTCAATACAATATAAAAGAAAGAGCCGACGAGCTTGTGTCCCTAGTAAAACAGCATTACTACGATTGTTAGACGGAATTATCGAATGGATAAAATGACTGACTAGTAGAAAACCAATCAACTCAAATTAAATTTTAAAAAAGGCGAGTTGCACCTGACTGCAAAGCGGTATTGGGCGTAGTAATCTATTCCTTTGGAATTAGTTGTTTATGGCGGACTCAGTGCTATATAGTGAGCATACCGTTCGACATTTTTTCATTAATGTGAGTTCGGAATATGGCTTACGATCCCTATAGGTAAATGGAACCCTTGGTTTCCCTCGCCTGAAAAAGTCATTCTCAAAAGATTCGAAAAGTATGCATGCCTTCGAATGTCACCTTGCCTATAAATAAACCAGGCCTTCAGCGCCTTTAGCGCTTTTATTAGACCCACCAACGATAGAGCATAACTTAACATAGTGCTAAACATTCTTCATTACATTCTGATAGATTATCTATGATTATCGACAGATTATCATTTGGATTTTTAACGCCACACCAGTTAGATTACCAAAATATTTAACGCTGATTTCGCTTATTTCATCATAATTGCAATCCAATAAAATAAAGAATTCTGATTGGTTTAAATCGCATCACGTGGGGAAATCTATTGCACTTCATTTCTGTATAAAATGCAATAGGTCTTTCGGGAAACCCCCGAAATTTACAATTACAAGCATGCAGTTCTGATTCTTAGCCGACCTAAGCTTAGAAAACAGCGAGTCGACGAAGACCTTCAAGCAACCCTCTCAACTAAGACCGACCGCGCCGTTTTCGTTTAACAATACAGACTTACTTGGCAGAAACACGATTTTTAGTCATAAGTACTCTAAAGATTTTATTTGTGTATCATTTGTTTTACTGTCCGACATTTCACTTCGATAGCGAGATAAACAACACACGATCTAAAGATAGATTGTGTAATTTATACGCGCAGAAAGTAGACTTGAAGCTGCAATGTTTGGCCGAGTATTTTAATAGTTTCTTCGATCTAGATGATTGCAATTATAAGGGACGAGTGTCTTTTTCACTGCGTTCATTGGGGTATAAAGTGTAATTGCCTTAGCACATGGCTTAATCATAACGCCCTACGGGCGTTATTTGCCATGTGCTAAGGCAATTGCACTTTATACCCCAATAAACGCAGTGAAAAAGACACTCATCCCTATACTATTAGACGCAATCTAGGACAGGACCCCCATTACGTTGTCAACAATTCACGTGAAAACGATGCTCTTTAATAGAATTTATCCAAAAATGTCAACATTTCGTGTCATTCTTGCAAGAAATAGATCGTTTGTTTTTGTGTAAGATAGATTAATCATTCATTTTGTGAAAATCAATTTCAACAAGAAAAGAGATAGAGGATAATCGTTTGTTTCAGTGTAAGATCGATTTCATTGGGTTTAACAACAAAAGCTATATTTTCACGAGTGGTAGAGCCACGAGTGAAATTATAGCTTTTGTTGTTCACGAAATGAAATATAAATGGATCGTACTCGAATACAAACGAGTATTGTATTTCTTTTATGCAAAAATGAGACAAAATGTGAAATTTATAGGACATATTTTAATAAAGCGCGTCATTTTGCACGTGTTTGCTATGCAACGTTCATTGTGACGTCACTTATTTCGCACCGCTTAGATACTGTCTCATGGGGTGAAATGCACAAAAGCAGGTTATAAGTTTTTGATAATTTCACTGCTTTTGCGGTGAGATTATCAAGATTAGCGATAATCTACCGTTATTTCTCGATAAACCACCAAAAAGCATTAAAGAAAAAACGATCTTACACTGAATGAAATAATTATCCTCATTGTTTATTGTGTCTATCTCGAGACTTTATACAGAAATGTTATACTTTAATGGCATAGGTAAATAATAAGATAAGTTATGTTTTGCAATTCATGCAAAGTTTGAAATGTTGCACATTTGACCAATGCAATAATCAATGATCCCATCTCCGAACCTGCTTCGACAATATAATTATGATAGTACCTTAAATTATTAAAGGGAGATGATCGAAGTAAAAAAGCAATGTGAAAGTTTATAAAGTAAGCCCCCTTACTTTCGTCGGATTTCCCGCGAAAATAGAAAACAAATTGTACTAATAAAATCAGAATAGAGAATTGTCATCTATATAATAATGTGGTCCTATATACGTTTATCCTGTCACTAGCTATAAACATTGCCTGAAAAAAGGGGGTATGATAAACTTGTTGATATCAGGTCACTTGATCACGCGACAGCTTTATCATGTCACTTGGTCACGTGGCCTGCCGATTCTTCTTTTTGCGGCTTTTAGGTCTGAAAACAGTCATCTCTAACATTTTTTTCTTTTGAATTTTAGTGTCTTTTCCTGATAGAAAATATTTCACTCGATTCTCATATGTTTTTAAAATCAAATCGCGACCATATTAATGACGTAGTACATGACTGATAACGTAATCTATAAAATTGTGACGAAGCCTATCTCGGTGTTTACATTCCACCTCGAAAACTGTCAGGATTTTAAAACATGTATCTGAATGGATTTAACGCAGACTTATTAGACCGAGGAAGATTTCGGACATAGTAGCTTTGCATCTGATCTCAATCTATGTCCATCCTCTGATTAAGAGCAAGGAAGGCATTGGATTGAGATTTGCTTTTAGTTGCATGACATCAAAACTCCAGAGAAAAGGGACGTTTGAGATTGCGAAAATTTCCCGGTTCATATCTTCTTAATCATTAAGGTATGTATAGTCCGTTTGACTTCTATATGGACCAACACTTCGCCGAAAATCTCAGAATCGAATTAATGAAGCGTATTTTTTCTTGTGATATCATATTTTCCAACCTATACCATGAAGAATTTTGTTTTTCAGAATTTTTGAAGGTGTAATAATGGTTTTGTCCGTCCGTCTACATGTTAACTTTCTGCCTTTCTTACCTACTCGTGTCTGTAATAAACGGAACAGCGAATTGTCTATCCAAAAATGGCTCTGTTTTGTATAGAGGCCGAGTCAAAAGTGTATGAATTTTTGCAGGTCGTTGTAGTATAAAATCGAGTATCTTTGTAAAATTAATTTTGTATGGTCTTTACTACCTTAGGATATCAAATCTTAGTGTGTTTTGTATTTGTTACAAAAACTTACTGACCAGTTAATTGATAATAGTTTTTATCCATTCTGAGATGAACCCCATATTCGCTTATTTAGACCAATCAAAAATGATTATTTTACGAAGTCGTTGGGATTTTCACGAGGAAAACTAGTTAAGCAGGCGAGTAATAACGGTACAAATCACGAGATATTTAAGTTTAAGATGTCCTGACCGTCGATATGCTAATGAGCCTGTCCAAATATGGAATAATGGACATTTCTCCTGTCAAATGTTTACTATAAAACCACGTGTTTTTACTATTTATTTATTTATTTCTTACAACCAAACAGCCTTCAACACCCCTTGTGTTTAAGAGGAGAAAATGCGAAAATATTATCATTAACTAAATAGACAACATCATTATTTTAAAATCTTTTTGTTTCAAAAAAATAATTTTTGGAATCGTATTAAGCTGAAATTAATATTTTACCACATACAAATCCTTTATTCGAACGCAATTTTATGTAATTAATGAAAAGGTTGGTCCATATAGAAGTCAAACGGACTATACGTATTACTAAAGTTTCCTTTTGTTAAATATTTTCTTGCTACAGCATTAGAGATCCTCTCAATTATCGAGTTCTTTAGCCGTAAGCGATCACCCTTAACCTCTTCCACCCATTCATCCTTATATATTGAGGACTCGCCGAGTATCGGAGTTGTAATCGGGATCAGATTAAATTTGTAAATAAATAACGAACAGTCTTAAAAAAAGGTTGTAACAGGATAAATAGGATAGATGATAGGTGACTTGAGATGGAAAAGTTTATCGGGCTCGGCTGCGGAATTTATCCGGTTCGCTTCCGGCTCACCAGATAAATTCCTACGCCTTGCCCGATAAACTTTTCCATCTCAAGTCACCAACCATCTATTCTCTATATATAAGACAAGGATACATGCAACTGTTGGATGTTCGATATAGATAACAACTATATCCATATAAGAAGAATGATATACTCACGTTCGTTAGTTTTTTTTTTTATTATTATTTTATTCTTTTGCAATTAAGTCGTAAATATTTGTATACTTTATTCCTATTTAAAGCATCTGATCAATTTGATTGAATTACTGAATGTTCCGTTTCTTCAGCTAACTTTAATACACTGACACGTTCGGTAACTAGGTATAATTACTTTCTGAATGTTTAACAGTAGTCTCCCTTTGAAGAAGACGTCTTCCGTACTTTGATCTTAATTGATTATAAGATATGTTTCTTATGGGGTTTTAATGCTCATACCAAAAATGTAAAAAAGAAAAAAAATGTTTATATAGATAACGATATTCAACAATCACTTGACTCGAATAATATTAATGAGAATCTATATGCAGTGACATGCTTGTAGGAAGAAAGACTTGGAAGGAATTCTCAGCTGTAGACTATGTCATTCTATCACCCATCTTTATTCCATACTTGTCTGACTGATTACGGTTTTGTCTTGAGTAAATTTTGTAAAGAAAATTTGAAAACATTTACGGTCATATACATATGTATAACTAGTAAGCTGTTAAATGTGAATTTGATATAATTTGTAAAATGTTTTAACTCAACTCCTCTGAGATGAACCAGTGATTTGAACACACTGGCCAACAGACCTACATTTTCTATCAATTTTTATACTTAAAATCATAATGTTTCATCCTACTTAAGTCTAGCCTGATGCCATGTAGATTTGTGGAAGAAGGGCGATTCCCGTTACGGATGTATGTGAATTTGGACCCGTATAATAAGTGGCCATTTTTAACATAGTTAGACTTGACGCTCTGTCTCTTAAGCAAGATTTAGCTGGTCTAATACAAGCAATAACTATTTTAATATTTAAGTAAATGATATAAATATAAATTGTGTGTATACCATTGTCATCTGCAGTTTACTTAAAGTATGGTTTATCAGGAAATTCTCACTTTCAGATAATCTAGTAAACTTATTTTTAACTGGGGTTCTTATCTGCACTTCTTTTATTTATTCTTCATCACATCCCTTAATTGTCGTTTGTTAAATCTAGTCAGCTTCATTTGGAGCTTTCATCAAACTTTTCAAATGCTTTGTTAATATTGTTTCGATAGCCGTATGTTTCTATCGATACACCGACTTCTTTCTGAGTTGAACAAATTCTTCAAGCATTTTCTAAGAATAACATTTTTATACTAATTTTATACGGACGCAAGGATGGTCGGAACGCAAGGATGGCTGACGGACACAACGTCATAACAAAAGCCCAGTGGAAAGAAAGTAGAATTTGGATTTATTTATTTATTTATTTATTTATTTATTTATTTATTTATCTTTTGCTTCTATTTAAGAGACAGGTACCCAGTTATGTTTATATGAGTGGAGCTTATTCATCCCTCTATTGTCTGTTTTACTTTTTTACTATATATTGAAACACCGCTTACATGGCATAATCATCTTAGAAAAATTCTCATTCATCCATCCACAAGGTCAATCATGCAAGAAGAGAAAGAGGCAATATGGATCCTTCTTTATAATATGATCTACATCGCGGGAGTGAAATAAACCCGTTGAATATTTTTGATATTACACGGGTGTTATTACACTAGTGGAATAACTCTGCAAATAAGCTCAGAGCCAATAGCAACGCTATTTTGTAACCGCAAATATGACGTCATCATCTATATATTGTGACGTCAGTTTTAAACGGCGTTATAAGTTTCGCGGAAAATTGTCATAACCATGTTTTGGAAGTATTATTAGAGCAAGAATCATTCCCCTCTTTGTAGTTTAAAAATATCAACCATGTTGTTCACCAGTAAAATGTCATTCAGTATTTGTTATTTTCCGATGGTTCTATAGGCTAGTGAGATCGGTTAACAAAAGTGGTCCGTCAAGGAAAACTAATAGAGATCTGTCACAAAACATGGCATTTTATTACACAAAGGGGACCATCTGGAAACCACGTTAAAAAGTAGCTTGAATAGAAATAAGATCAACCAGAGTTACAATAAAGTTCAATAACAATGATACGCGGTGATAGAATAACGACTCTAGATTTAGAACAATCCATGAAAGCGAATCTTGTTGAAACTGGCCAGTCTGAAAAGAACGCGCAGTCTGACCATGGTCGGTTATGTACGCACTTTCCGGGGGCGGGGGTGAGGCTGGTGGGTCACACATATTTGAAAAAAAAGAAATTCTATTTGGCAGATATAGATCCAAGAAAAAATCTAAGAAAAAATACATCGCAATTTAGACTGGCTACTCTTGAATAATAATTTCTATACCAAAACAACGGGAGAAGAGATTTTCGACCATGGAAACATGCACACTTAACACAGTCTGACCAGCATAGACACTTTCAAAATAACTAGATTCGCATGGCGAGTCGCATACATTGAGGATCTATCATGTTTAACCCTTTCCTGTTTTACAAAATTTTGGACCTGTCCAAATTCAAAGGTTTTGCAGACGTTAAAAGTGGATTCAATTTGAAAGATAACCATTCAGTAGGGTAGAAAATAGTGTGGAAAAAGAAGACATTGCTTGTCACAAGCAATTTTTTCTTTTTTTTTCACAACGTTTTCTCAATCATAAAATCACAGGCACGTAAAAAGTAGGGATTAAACAGCAAAGGGTTAAGAGAAATTGATATAGACCGAGTCTATAATAGAAATGTTAAGCAGCGAGCCTTGGTGAGCTAAATTATTTTTCATTTCTAGACGAAAGATGACGTCTTGATTACGTCATTTAGAATGCGATACAACTTAATGAGAAGCAAACCTTTTTGTTTTGTATTTTTTTCTTTACCAAAACTATTTAAAGGCATTGAACCAGATTTTGTCCTATTAGATTTTGGTCATGAATGTTATAGATACAATTTGTTTAATTGAAATGAAGCATAGAAAATGGATCTGGCTAATTAAAAAGTATCAATGATTGATTTATTGAATGGGGTTTTACGCCGCTTTCATCATTTTTCAGTTATATCGCAGCGCCTGGAACACCTAACAATGATTCCTGGTATATCTCTCACCAGTACTACCATTACATCCTTTCCCAGGCTCCAGCTGCTATTCCACATAGGTCTACATAAGAAGTATCAAACAGACTTTGAAAATCTAAGTCAAACAAATGATATGTCCTCTTATTCAAATTTATTGCATGTAAGCATCGTCTGCCGATAAACGACAGGCTTTATAAAAGAAGATAAAATCCCGAAAAATATATCGCAAATTTTATTTACTCCTCCTTTCTTGTTCAACCTTGATTACGAAAGAATTAACAATTGATTACCAAAGGAACAACCCTGTTAAGTTTGGTCAAAATTGTTCCATTGCATTGGGATAATATGTTTAAAGAAACATTTTACCCACGGACACACGAATACGCGCCAGGCACAACGCATAAACAACAAGTTGCTGGTTTTGTGCTAATATCTAGCCATGATGGAGAACATCTGTACAAAGTTAGTTCGCATACTATCGCATACTTCCCACGGACACACGAATACGCGACGGGCACAACGCATAGACAATAAGTTGCTGGTTTTGTGCTAATATTTAGCTATGATGGAGAACATCTGTACAAAGTTAGTTCGCATACTTTTGCATACTACCGAAGGACACACGGATACGCGACGGGCACAATGCCTAGACAATAAGTTGCTGGTTTTGTGCTAATATCTAGCCATGATGGAGAACATCTGTACAAAGTTAGTTCGCATAATATCGCATACTACCCACGGACACACGAATACGCGACGGGCACAATGCCTAGACAATAAGTTGCTGGTTTTGTGCTAATATCTAGCCATGATGGAGAACATCTGTACAAAGTTAGTTCGAATACTATCCATAAGAGTACGATTAAGGTAGACAAAATAAAATGAAAAACATTGAGATCGGCATGGCTCGAGTTTTCTCGGATGATGTCCTTTTCCCTTTAAAAAGCTAGCGGAAGAATATGACGTAACATTTTCGTTACTGATTACGTCATAGCAGTATACTGAATAGGCACTTACGACATTTTAGAACTGCTACGACAACGACGTGTAAAAACAGAAATGATGTTTAAACCGATATATGGCGATGTCTTCCGACGATTCCCGACATCATTTCATTTATGTTGTGGGACCGTAATAGTTCCTCAATATTTCGGAACGTATGATCTTTCACAAAGTTGACCGAGATTTCCTAATGAAAATCATTAGGAAACCTCGATTAACACTGTTCAAGTTAATTACATCCAAACGTTGCGGAACTTTTACGGGTCCACTACCTTATGGGTGGACTATTTATAATGATAAGTTTTTCATTTAGCTAAAGCCTATAGTTACAACCGTCTGGTAAGCGGGATCGACAAAAACCAAGAAAGACTCGTGTAAGTTAGATTTCTAATAAATACAGCCTTTATTTACAATTTAACACTATGCTTTTTTATCACAATGTTTTGAACTCAACTCTACATTCAAACAAACTTAGACGAAAGTGATTTTCACACAATGAAGAGGATGTGGGGTAATACAAATGGTAATTTGGTGGGTAGGTTAAACTTACACTGCACAATTCACTCGAGAAACTGTAAAGACGTCATGATGCGTTAGTGATGAAACCATACGACTAACGAATTTTGCAATATTTCAATGTAAACGAATTCTACAGAAAAAAAGAGAAATATTTTCCATTGCAAAATCAGCCAATAAAAAATAGATAGACAAATAAATAAATGAATTAATATATAAATTAATCACTAAATTGATTAATTAATTAATTAAATAAATAGATAAATAAATAAATAAATATTGGTTATTTGATTCCATAATCTATTCATAAAAATAAGGTTTTATTTTTTTCCTTCATTTAATATTTGTAGGTAATTCTCGAACACTATAAGTCAATTTTAATATACAAACTTAGAAAGCGATTCGATAAAAAAATATATGAAAAGACATTTCAGATGACCATGTTTATCTGTCTATGCATCCGTCTGTCTGTTTATTCCACTGTCGTAAATAAAATTTTATATTGGTATAAGCAAGCGCGACGAAAGAAGGATAATGTTGAAACATTCAAGGGTTACGAGGAAATGACAAAATGGAAAAAATATTTCAACATATTACAATTTTTTCTAAAAACTATGTTCATAACAAAATTTAAAATTTATAAACAAGAGGTTCATGGTGGTCCTTAATCGCTAACCTGAACTCATAGTCCAGCAGTTAATTATAAGTCTCCTTCAAAATTGTATACGCGTCATTGAAAGGTCTTTCACTAAAAAAAACACTTAATGGTTTCTTGCATGTTCGTTAACATGCACTAAAATTTCGCTAATTGTCTTACTTTTAATAAAGAGTTCGATTTCTTGAGATTTTACCTAGTAGCCATTTTTCACCCGACATGACTCTATTTGGTTATTGGCCTATCTATATATCATCAATATAGACTGTATTCTGATAATACTAAGGTAAAAGTTTGTTTTCTATGGCAGAGAAAGGTCAGTTCAAAGGTTGGGCCAATCGACCCACTTTTTAACCAGATATCACACACCATTTTGATAAAGATATTTCATTAAAATTAATATTTAAAGCCATTTCGATACTAATTTCAGAATGTGCCACATTATAGGCAAAAAAGACCTTAATTTGCTTGGTATTGATCGGAATATCAATATTTTTTTGATTATTTAACATTTGTTGAGCATTAACTTTTGAACATTCCAGCAAAATTTGTCTTAAATAGTATAGAGGAAAAATATTTTGAAATAATTTGTAGACGAACGACAGACAATAAAAGATTATAATTGGTCACGTTGCGATTCGAGCAAAAGTGAGCGATCACGCGGCAAAACAATCGTTGTCTGCGCATGTCATATTCTCCGAAGATTGACCTGTCTTCGGGACCGTATCACTTATCCAGATTGGGATAAATATTACTACCTCGTACGTATAACTCCGTATTCTATCGCCAAAAAGTAGTAAATGAAGAATTTCAATTTAACTACATTTTTGTGGAAATCAAACTTAAATTTGCCTTAAATTAATTGACAAAAGTATTGGTTTAAATTGTGAAAGTATATATATTTTTTTTAAAAAAAAGTTGTTTGCTTGAGATCTTTTTATACTGTACACAGTTTCTTAATATAGATTTTGGGGAAAACCGATAAAATTAAAGCATTTCATGGCCGCTGACATTTTGAAAGTAGTTTGACGGAATCGGCCGAGTTGACACGAATAACACTACCCAGAATGCTCAAATCAGATAGGTCAGTATATGAAAAATGCCACCTATCGGAAGATAACGGCAAAACAATGTCAGGAAGAGAAGTGAAACGGAGAACAAATATAATTAAATCAATAATTAACTAAGACAGATACGGTAATGTAAAAAAGAATAATATTTATGTACATTAGGAAAATGAATCCAGCAATACAATGTAATGAATATGTTAATTATAGCCGATTATGTGATTTAATAAATTTCGTATTATAATGAAATTTACAAATATTTTCGATGAATACAAACGTTTTATCAATATATAAGACAAAGATTTATAAGCTTGAATAGCACATTGAGAATCGTGTACATACAGTTTTACCAAATTTAAGATAAAAACATTTCTAGCGCAAGAACGTTCGTCGATATCCAATAATCATGCGTCTATGGGCATAATTATGCAAACTAACTGCAAGTGACTTGTAGGAAAGAAGTAACAGTGTATTAGATTTAGAACCTTTGACATCCTTTCTTGTACTCCTCTACCTCACACGGCATTTTAATACCAATTAAAAATAGATATTGCCAAACAAACAAAACATATGACTTATAATGAACGAAAATTAGAAATACAATAATTCCATTCATTAATTCATACAAACGCATTGAAAAAAATACTGCACATCTTTGGGAGAACATTCTTCAACCAATTTTTCTCAAATTACTTATATTTTTTATGTTGAGGAGAATCTGGTATATTCCCAACCTTTTTGACGATCATTTTAATAAAATTGCAAACAGATTATCCAAGGGATAGCCATCGGAGTTATTCATCCGATTGAAGAGAAATATTGTACAGCTAGTAACATCGTGAAATTGACATTCATCTCAATCAAAACCATTCTAAATCGCTCATTTAGCGCTTCATTCATTCATTCCAAACACAAACTCAAACCCTTCAAAAACCCAATGAAAAATATAAAATTAACAATGTCATTAATAATAAATTTTGACAGACAAAAATCGCGATTTCACTGACATAATTCAAATTGTTAGCGTCTTATTGGTTCTTGGTCAAATAGGAAGCTATGTATAGAACTTGTATGCATTTTTTTTCATTATAGGGAGATAATCAATATCGCTAATTTTGTTCATCCTGAACAAAATTAGCGACATTGGATTACCTCCCTTTAATATCACTCAAAAGTCGCTCCACACACGCATTCAATATAATTCAGAAAACATTCCAAAATCATTCATCTTGTTAAATTCACGACGTTGTAAACTGTATGAGACACAAGCATACACAATTTACAAATTTTCATTTCAGACTGTTTCATGATATGTCATCTCAATATTTAGATATTTCTTCTCAACTAGCTGACTTTACGGCTTGATAGACCGCAAAATTGCTTCTTGGGATTAGGAAAAAATAGCTGACCCGGGGCCGTATTCACCAACGCATTTTGCATCAATTTAGCACACTAAATCCCAAGAATAAAGAATTTAGAATTTAGTACGTATTCACCAACCCATTCTAAATTACGGAATGGACTAAATTCTTAAGAATAAAGTCGGTTTTCCAAGTCTAATACCTACCGTGCTAAATGTGAAAAAAATGGCGACTGTCCACCTCGCTTCGGATGGAAAACATGGTTTTATATCAACGTAATGACAAATAAAATGTCAAAATAGAAAGAATTTCCCATTAATTTTCCTTTCTGACACATAATTTATGTTTTGGGTCGAATTATTTATCGAATGACGTCAAACACATTTGTGACGCAATTTAACCTTGAAGTGTATGTTTACATATCGACAGAACGTTAAATTTAACAACATTCTCGGCGAGATTTCAGGGATTTCACATTGGATTTACATTTACAAGGGAGGAGGATGGTTAAGGTGTAGATCTAATATATTTTGAGCGAAGTCAAGTTTTCAGGGTTTGTGGTGTATTGATAGGAACAAGACAGATGGAGGAAAGAAGACGAAGGCAGATTGTCATTTCAACTCGAGCAATAGAAAACTTTGTGCATTTTAACTCAAGATTCTATTTGTTCGGGTGCCGATACTTTCTGCAAAGCAACATTATGAATATGGGACAAGTTAAAGGAGAGGGATTGTAATTCTCACATCTTCAAAAGCGACTTGTTTTTATTGAAAAGTTGGAAAGCTCTCTCGGATTTAGGTAGGAATAATGTTGATCTCTTTACAAAGTTTGTGTTGAATTTAGTTTTTTTTTTCTTGTTCAATGTTTTATTTCTTATTGTAAAGTCTAATTTTGGTATCGGAACAGCCATGCTGGCGTACATCACTTATAACTACTCATAAATAATAGGCGTATTTACTCTATAAAAATGATTCACAGTTTGTCAATCGAAAATCTAAATCCCGTAACTACAGCGAGTAGTTTCACGTTTTATCGATTGCCAAATAAACACATTTGTTTCTGTAAACAGTTATCAAAGTTATCATAGCTAATTTGATTGATCTTTGCATTCAACCAATCAAATGTCTCAATTGAATATTTAAATGATAGATATGACAATTTATCCCGACTGCCAAAAGTATATGAAAATGCCATTTGGTAGCAAGGCAGGGGGGGGGGATTAGAATGAAGGACAGAAACTCAATGGGTACCCTTTTTATTTGTGCCTCGTCAAATTTGGGGAACCATCCTAAGTCTGTGGCCGCTTAAGCGCTGTACAAACCGTTCCCAATTGAGACTGTTCTAAATTGCGTTGGTGAATACGTACTTTAGTCTATTCTTGGGAAAGTCCAGACTTGGCAATTTAGCCTAGACTAAATTCTAAAATTTAGAATAGGTTGGTGAATACGACCCCTGATATAACTTTATATTCGATAATAAAGTGTCAAAAACTTACTTTAAATAATTAGAGCAATTAAAGAAAATATGATTATTAAAATTAAAAAAAAAAACCCACAAATTTAAAGTAGCAGAAAAGGAAAAACAAAAGTCTCATGATGTTCATATACCGCTCAGCTGAAAAGCCAAAGATCTTTTCGGTCCTATTTTGACCCTGATTCTACTCTTTGAAGTATTTTGAAAATTCATGACCTAATTTCTGTGATATTTGACTATATTCTGCCAGGTAGGTAAGGATGAGAAGGTTTTGTTTTTTTTTAATTTGATCTTTTGGCCCTGTTTTGACTCTGCTATAAGATCTTTGAAGTATTTTGAAAAGTCATGTCGTAAAGATCCCTTTATTTTATTATTTGATCGTTTGTCCCTCTTTTGCACTTTTTGGACCCCGATTCAAAATCTTTTAAATATTTTTTTTTTCTTATTTTTCTTTTTAATTTCATGAAGAAGACATCATATCTGAGGAATTTATTTGAAAACTGCCGAGTGGTTTAGGCGGAGAAGATTTTTTTTTAAATGTGACAATTCTACCCCGTTTTGACATCGATTCAAAATTCTTAAGGTATTTTGAAAAATATTAACAAATGATTAATTCTGAAGAATGCTGAAATTCTATCCAGTAATTTTAGAGGAAGAGATTTTTTTAAGATTTATTACGGACAGACATACGGACAACGGGCATTTATCGGTCACAATATTTCACCTTGAGTAAGTGAACTAAAAAGCAGTCGAGTTGGTATGATTTTCACAACATGCATGGTTCGAGAAGGCGATATGTCTGGCGATGACGTCATGATGGTGTTGTTTTCTGATTGGTTGATTCTGTATGATGGCGTTTGTTGGTGATTCAAATGACTTCACGATGAAGGGCAAGGAACTCCGCACAATTCAACTGTAAAGAGAAAGTAGAGCAGTATTTACTGTTTGTTAATTTTGATTTTTGTTGAAAACAGATTTAAACCATTACAAAAGAACACGTATAACAGGGCTTGAGTTAGTGTTTGACATTTGGGAGTCATTGACTCCTCACCTAAGAAATTCTAGGGGTCAAATCTGAATTTAAAGGGGTCAAAATGACAGAGAAAGCAAATCATAAGTAGAATTTTGCATATCTAAGTGTAATTTTAACTGTTTCTTGTAATGATATGAATCAAGTAATTAATTTGTAGAACTTTAGATGGTAATTTGTGAATATCTTAGGTATAAAACCATGTTTTAACCCTTAGTAATTCCTCTCAAGGGGGTCAACATGACCCCCTTGGGAGAAATTTCTAGGGATCAAATGAAGATAATTACAAATTGTTGGGGGTCAAAACCCTAGTTTAAGGGTCAAACACGAGCCCTGGTATAACGTGTATGCGCCAAAAGCAGATAAGCGGGCATGCATTAATGACCAGTCAAGTGTGAATTATACGAAGCTTTCATTTTATTCATTCACAAATCATCAACATGTTGTTCAATGCCATCATTCTGAATAAGCATCTGATTCAATTTCTAAAATGCATCTCTATATGCCGAGTTGCCAGTTTTTAATGAAACGTTAGAGCAAAACTGAAACGTTCTTCAAAGAGTTACGATTTTTCTCTTTCCCATAAAAATAACAAAGCAATTCCTTCAAAATAAATATATATAAAATATTATACAAGATATTATAAATTAGCTCAATTTTAAAAAGTTGAGATGGAAATTGCCATTTTTGTCTGCGCCAAGTAAAAATATGGTAAAATGAATAATTATAAAACATTTAATAATATAAAAAATCGGGATATCAATTAGGAAAAAGAGAATAAAGAATATAGATTCAATCTTCTTGTCAAATCCATATAACTAACCAATCTCAATAGTTACACATAAATAAATCGTTGCATAAAAAACTGCTCTACTTTCGCAAATTAAAGGTATGATAGCAGCATTGCATGCAAACAATAACAAGAACAAACAAACAAAAGGGAGAAAGACAAAGCTAAGCAAATTAATATATAATAATAATAATTTAAGAGAATTCCTACAAAGATTCATGCATCCATGCTGAAACAGAACAAGATGACCATGATGGTCCTATATCGCTCACCTGAGTAAGTCAACTCATAACTTGTCAACCATGTTATAAATACCAAAGATCGTTTGATGTACATTTAGGGTGGTTTTGAAAAAAACATCAACAGTCCTTCTGCACTTTCATCTTTTTTTTAGATTTTTGTAAATTTTCAATCTTTCTTTTACCATGGCAAAGTTATTGATGGAATTGAATTCTTTATACAACTTTGGTAAACCTACACCTAAACTAGAAAGCCATGAATGGCTTGAGTCGCTCCACAGGCTTGAAATTCTTGAAATAGCAAATCTAAGGTTTGACTAGATTTTAAGATATTTTGGGTCCTACTGATGTTGAAATGGTTTTCAAAAATGCCACTATATAACATATAGAAAAATGACCTCCACCCATAAAATACATATTTTTCATCCTATCACAATAACATTTGGCAGACAAATAAAGCTTCACTCAAGGATCATTCCAGTGAAATTTGGTTGATATCCATCAATTACATTCTGAGAAAATGATTTTCAAAATTTGCACTATATAACATATAGAAAAACAACCTCCGCCCATAAAATGCATATTTATCATTCGACCACAATAATTTTTGGTACACTGATAAAGGGTCACCCAAGGATCATTCCAGTGAAATTTGGTTGATATCCATCAATGACATTCTGAGAAAATGAGTTTCAAAGTTTCCACTTTATAACATATAGAGAAATGACCTCTGCCCATAAAATGCATATTTATCATCCAATCACAATAATTTTTGGTACACTGATAAAGGGTCACCCAAGGATTATTCATGTAAAATTTAATTGGCATCCATCAATTAGAATCTGAGAAAAGTCACTTTTTACCATATTTGGAAATTAGCCACGCCCATTAAATCCATGTTTTTCATTGGATCAAAATTTCTTGAACAACTCATTCCTGTGAAGTTTGGTTGAAATTCATCCAGTAGTTTCTGAGGAGAAGATTTTTAAAGAAAAAGTTTACGACCGCACGCACGCACGCACGGACGGACGGACGGACGCACGACGGACACAACGCCATGACAATAGCCCCAGTGGCTTTCAGCCAGTGGAGCTAAAAACATCCCGGCCAGTTACAATTGATTGGTCGAATGGTTTAGAAGAAGATGAATTTCTTCTAAGATTTTGGACAATTTTTGGCATTTGATCACCTTGGTAACCAGAGTTTTTGATGGAATTATATTCTTTTAACAACTTTAGTAGAACTATGACCTAAAAACATCCTTTTCAGGTTTCAGCTTAATTGGCCCAGGAGTTTAGGAAAAGAATAAGTTTTCTATATTTTTTGGCCATTTTTCAGCCTTTCTGTTACAATGGAAACCAGAGGTTTTAATTAAATTGAATTCTTTTAACAACTTTAAAAGAGCTTCAACAAAGGAACATCTCTGCCAAGTTTCATCTTGATTAAGTGGTTCAGGATTAGAAGAAGATTTTTTCAATTTTCGGCCATTTTGTTGCCATGGCAACCAAATGTTTTGATAGAATTACATTCTTCTAACAACTTTTTATGAGCTTCACCCAAGGAGCATCCCTGCAAAGTTTCAGCTTGATTGGCCAAGTGGTTTAGGAGGAAAAGAAAAGTTGACGGACGGACGGACGGACGAGCTTCAACAAAGGAACATCTTTGCCAAGTTTCACCTTGATTGAGTGGTTCAGGATTAGAAGATTTTTCAATTTTCGGCCATTTTGTTGCCATGGCAATCAAATGTTTTGATAGAATTACTTTCTTCTAAAAACTTTTTATAAGCTTCACCCAAGGAGCATCCCTGCCAAGTTTCAGCTTGATTGGCCAAGTGGTTTAGGAGGAGAAGATGTTAAAGAAATAGTTGACGGACGGACGGACGGACGGACGGTGAGTGATCACAATAGCTCACCTTGAGCACTTTGTGCTCAGGTGAGCTAAAATATTGGTTTATAGCATAGTTAATTTCGTGAGACATTTACCTTTTTTAACAAGTTGTCTATACAGCAATAACGGACATTTTTTAAAGTTAGATACAGTAAGTAGATACAGGAGAAATTCGTATGGTAGTCCGGAAGTCGAAAGAGATGATCAAATGATTTTAAAAAATAACTGAAATAAGCATGCACAGAGAGGACATCCATGCGAACGCAGTTATCTATTGTCGGGAGTAAACATGATTATAAAATACCGCTACAATAATGAACTAGTATAGTAGAATGCCTTTATTCCTTTGACCCACTCAGCGCCCCATTTAGTCATTAAAATCACTCACTAAAAAAGCTCGGAAATCATTCGAAAAAAGTTCGAATCGTTCAAGCCGATCAACATTGAATTTAAATCGGTTGAATTATTCTACGATTTCATTGATTCTGGACCAAAAGTATCTGATGAGTCTACAAACAGAAAATTACGTACATTTTAGGAAAGGTAGGTAATATATCCCTAATTTTGTTCATCTTGAACAAATTAGCGATATGCGATTACCTGTCTATATTTTCACTCAAGACTCGTTCCACACACTCATTAAATTTCAATCCAAAAACATCCCATAATCAATCATCTTGTCAATTACACGATGTTCTTAACTGTACCATGATCAGGACCTGACCAGTGTTATCGCTTATTGATATTCAGCTATGACCTTCACCTAGGGCGTATCTTGCGTGCCGCAAATACTCCCAAAGAAAAGCAACTTTGCAAAAAGTTACTTGGAAATCCATTCATACATGTTTGACATATTGATCTTGGATGCTTACAAACAATTTTGAAACTATTACTTGTTTAGGGGGACAAGTGTGTAAAGTTATTATGAAATCCATTCCTATTAGTGGTAAAATATTTCTGACAATTCCATTTTTATCATTTAACCTAGAGCTGTGACTTTGAGATTGGGCGTATATTGGTCAAACTTCGTCCTTAACAAAATTAGAGATATTTGAAAACTTTCCTGTAATTTCACTAAAAACTCAATCCTTGCACTCATTTAAATTCATTTCAAAACCATTCTTAAATCACTCACCCTGGTTTTTTTCACGATGTTGCTTACTGTTCATTTGAATATATACTCAAACAAAATGATAACGCACCACCCAAAAAACATGCACTCACTGTTCTTAATAATAAAATTTTCAATTGACTCCTTTTTAATAGTCTTTCATAAAGGAACATATTGACCCTGCATGTCTCAACATAAAGCATATAACAATAATTTAGTGGCATATGAAAGGCCCTTTTGGGCTAGTTTTTTTTTTTTTTTTTTTCATTAAGGTTACCGTGTCGTATATAGTCATTTGGTACTCATGTTGTCGTGTGATTTAAACCCAGAACGACATGTTTATGACCATTAGGGGCGGTGAGGGTGCGGTGTAGACCTAAAGATAAAAGAGCATTAACGTATGCTCGAATCAACTATCAGAACTATGGCAATCGTTCCAAAACGTCGTAGCCAGCATATTGTACTGAGTAAATGGTTATGTTATCAATGTTATCATACATCGAACGATTGAAAGGGTTTGGGAAAGCGCTTTGTAGATTTTAGACTTATGATTTTTAACTTTTTTCTTAGGCCATAGGTTCAGAATACTACAACCGTTTATAAGGTTACTTCTACAGTTAACAAGATCAATGAATTGACTGTTATTCCGATCAAAATCATTCTTAATCGCTCACCCAGCGCTCCATTCATTCATTCCTAAACACTCACTCATACCATTCAAAAAACGCAAAATGACTGACAAAAGATGAGATCAATTACTTCATTGAAAATAAATATGGCTTGAAAAAAATCGCGATTTCTCTGACATAATTGGAGTTATTAGCGTGAAATTGGTTATTAGAATAACAGAAAGCTTTTTTATATAACTTGTAAGCATATTTTTATTAAAGGAAGGGGGGTAATAATAATAGCGATATTAGCGATATTGAATACCGCTCTTTAATTTCACGCAAAACCCACACAACGCACTCATTCAATTTCATTCCAAAAAAATTGAAAAAATCAATCACCTTGACAATTTCACGATGTTGATAACTGTGCATTATTGTTTAATGAACGGTCCACTTTAAATTTATATGTGGGTATACATTGAATGAAAAAAGATATTTGAACAAAAACTTTTGAAATTGGGTTGCCTGTTTTGAGAGTTCTAATGTATATCTGAAACGCCTTTCGTTTTCAGTTAAGATGCTACTTTTCAGAATATTACAACTCTTGAATTCTCTGACAGCTTCTAGATTATGAGAAAGTGTCATATGTTTTTAAGCAGCAATCACATTTGCATTTTCTTGTTATTTAGAAAATTATCAATAGATCGAGTTATTTACTTCACCTGCGGGGATATTTCAATACCAACACAACATTTTCTTTGATGCATCTTGGCGGATTATAGAGAAATTACAGTCGATTATCATTAGATAAACTCACCGCCTAATCAGGGAAATGATAAAAAAATGTACCCCGTTTTCGGTCATTTCACCCTTTCAGACGTTATCTAAGCGGGGACAAATAAATGAGTCATCATGAAGGTTGTATAGCAAACGCGTGAAAAATGACGCGCTTCAAAAAAGTCTGCCTAAATTTTTCACAATTCTGCTCATTTTTGTATTAAATAAATAGAATAATCGTTTGTCTTTCGAATGAGATCGGATAATATTTAATTTTGAGAACAACTCCGCTACTCGTGAAAATACATGTATAGCTTTTGTTTTGCACTCAATGAAATATTAGTCGATTTAACACTTAAACAAACGAGTATCCCCTATAAAGTTATTACCAAAGGAAAACTATATTTATTCTGGTATGTGCATAAGCTTTCTGTCCATTTTTTCCGCCATTTCTCGTGTGCCATATTCCATTCTCCCTCTTTCTCCGCTCCCAACCCCGATTCCCCTCTCTTTCTCTCTCGCTTCTTCTGCTTTTCTCCTAAAATCTGCGTAATAAAGCTAATGTCTTGTTTTTCATATCCTTTCCTTTGTTAGTCCCCACTCTCTCTCTCTCATATCATTTTAATATTTCAAGTTCATGTCAAAAACACTTTTTTAAGCAATAGAATCGTATGTTTATTTCAGGTAGAAATCTACAAATTGCAGGCACAACATAATCGTCCGTATATGAATATGAATAATATTTTTGTACATTTACATTCTACTACCTTTAGATATGTGGTATACATGCCAAAATGATATAAATTAATTTATTAATTAATCTAAAGACCCGTTAAAGCAATAATGAAGGGATACCTCCTCCTTTGATCAACGTTTTGAAGGCCACTTTAGATTTTGAAACCTCCTTTGACAACACATATGGTATTGCCAATATAACAACACTACGTGTCACCAATTTAATCTAAAAACATCGTTATTATAGCTTCATTATTCAAGCTATAGTTATGCTGATTGAAAAAATAGCCTGTGCCACCCAAGGCAGTTACATCTAACATGAAAACAAGCAAGAAAAGAAAGCTTCAAATTTCGATAAAGTGTTTATCTACAACATAGGTGAACAAGAAAATATATCATTGGACTGAAAAAATGACCCAATGGGTCCATACCCACCTTAATGCTTCTTAAAATTCGAAAAATATTATTCTTAAAACCATTCGAAATACTAATGCCGTAAAACTGTAAAGATATTCTTATTCGTCTAGGATAGATAACTTGTATAAGAATTAGTGATATAAAACATGAGTTACCTTTCTTGGCTCAGTTGAGTTTGGATCTTTGGCGGCGCTCAGTTCTGTACGAAGCTGCATGACCTAAAAATAGAATTTGAAATAACTCTGACACCATGCGCGGATCCAGACTGTTTAATTGGGGTGGGATGGGGGGCGGGATCGGGACGGGGGTTTGGAAGGCCGGAAGATTCAACAGACAAATTTTCTTACTCATCAATTCCTTAGCGGCGAGCAAAGTAACGATATTTTATGACCCACTAACCGGCAAATGATACAATGCTTGTGGTGGTTGTACTGATGAGAGAAATACTTTGGATCCATTGTTAGGTGTTCCAGCCGCCGAGATATAACTGAAATAATTTTGAAAGCGGCATAAAACTCCATTCAATCAATCAATCAATTCAACTCAATTAGGCTACTGTGGGAAAATCTTAAGTCATACTGCAAAAATGTCCAAAACATTGGGAATTTGATTGAAACAAAAATAAATTGAACATAATAAGTTTTTTTACAGACGTACAATCGACAAAAAAATCTTCTCGATAGTTAGAAAAGCGTATTCAAAAATCAAAGATAATCAGAAAACTCATTCCGTCTGTATGTATTAATATCTACGGTAATAACACATTATCAGTGGAGTAAAGGAAATAGCTTGACATTTTTCCTGTATAAATCACCGTGGGTATCTATCATTCTATCTTCCGCCTCCGAAATTATTTTGGCATGATCTGGCATTTCCCTTGTAAACAATCCATGTAAAATTAATGGTTTTTGCTGCTATAATTATAGTTTTAGTTGTGAGATTCGTGTTTGTATTTTCAATGATAGCAGAATTAGTTAGAGAAAGTTTCCATCCTAGAAAATAGACAAATGGAGATAGTTTCTAAATAAGATCAATACCATGGATTTTTTCAGCAAAAAGTAAAAAGGATAGACCTGGGTACAGCCTTCACATGAACATATCAGCATCTAACGAATAAACTTCATGAAATATATACACGAGACAATTAAGAACAGTCCTTGCCTTCTGGTTTCAGAGACTAAGTTTTTAAGATTTCCTCCTTTGTATCTATGTGAAATAGGTTGGGTTCATTCAGAGCCCAAATATGACCCCATGACATGAACACATTAGTAGAAGTCAACTATATAATATCAAAATTCAAATATGGAAGATGTCTGCCTTTTGGTGTCAGAGAAGAATATATTTTTGATATTTTATTTGATCTTTGAATCTATGTAAAAAGTTCTACACGCGTGGAGCCCAAATATTATCCAACGGTTTTGACATAAACAAACTTCGTAGTGGTCTACTAGATGATGCTTCACATAAAATATGGAAGCTGCATGTGTTCTAAAGAAATTGTGGACGACAGACAACGGACGACGCACGACGGACATTGAACGATCACAATAGCTCACCTTGAGCACTTCGAGCTCAGGTGAGCTAAAAATAAGATGTTTGTGTGGCTTAATGGACCAAACAAATGATACCAGATCTTTCCAAATGAATATAAAATGATATGATTTAATCGGTTTGAATTGAGTTATTGGTATTTTGAACGGATTCGAACATGTTTTTGCACAATTTCGAAGCGTTTGAACGATGGCCAGGAGGGAATGTTCGACTTAGTGAATACTAAGCAATTGCTCAGGAATGCTGTTGATCGAGTAAGTTCGAATGTCACGATATTCTTAATAATACAATGTACAGAAAAAGATATTTTACAATTTTAACTCGAACCCTCTGGGGTTTTAGTGGCTTTTTTGTAATTTTCATAGTAAGAAAAACAAATAAGCATCGCAATAGATACATATTAGTAGATATCAATAGGTTACTGCTTTCTTAGAGATAAGGTAAAAACAGAAACAATAAAATGCAATTCATTACTAGATTTACTGCGCAGATAAGATAACTCATGGGGTATGCTAGATAACACTGCTCTACTTCTGCTTGTATTACAAGAACCGACACTTACGTAATTTGGCAAATGTTGTAAGCCTTCCCGGCCATATAATCTAACCTTTTTGGGACCATGATCAAAATTACGAGGAAAACATTGTTAAAGTGAAAAAAAATGCACGATTGTACCGGGTATGGAGTCGATAATTTAATGTAAAATCTTAATAAATAAAATCGTCAAATCTAATTTTCATATTTTGTATTTATGGGACTACTTCTGCGTACAAATGATAGAAATCCCTTAATCTAAGGTGTTACTAATTTTAGAAGCTATTTACCTAACTGATAACTCGTACTGTAACAAAATACTACTGGTCATAAATAAAATAAACACAGGGTCCAAGCTGACGGCTTATCAGTCTTGGTTTCAGATTACCTGTGATTCTCTTGGTACAACAAGAGGATCATTCTGCCTTCACTTCTGTTCAGAGCTTTTCTGGTTTAATCATGGAAAAAAACAAGAGACCCAAGAGGGCCTTATCACTCAAATGGCTTTAATATCTCTAGACTTTCATTAAACAATGCTTACACTGACTTAAAACAACACTTTGAAATCATTTTTGAACTATTTCAGAATGATTTACCCTCATGTATATGCCCACCAAAATTTCACGACCAATTTAAGGAAAAGTGCACCTACTAAAGAATATTCATGCATAGTTTAATTGATTTTGGCCCAAAGAGAGGGGAGAAGAATTTTAAAGATTTAAATATGAAAAAAGCCTTATCCTGCCACACCCATATTTAGGGTATTTTGGAACAATTAAAGTCAAGGGTCACCCAAGGAACATTCAAGCAAAGTTTTGCTGGGATTGTCTTAAGGTAGCAATGGACACATGGCGCCATTTTTTTCCGCCCAATGATTTTTTTCTTTTTCACATATGTTGTAGATTAACATTGTATTATCATTATATCAAAATTTGAAGGTACCTTTCCATGCTCGTTTTCATGCTAGAGTTATCGGCCCTTGAGTGGTAATGGCCATTTTTAAGTAAAACGGGTATATTTGTTTCAGGTCTTTTGTAGCCTCAGTACCAGCTGAAAGCTATAAAACACATACATGTTGATAGACCTTATACATGTACACAATGGATTTTGGCAAGGAAATTTCTCTTTGATCAATTGCATTTGCATGATGTGCCTTCAAAAATTAAAAATGCACTATTTTTTGTGATTTTAAGGGGGGAAAATGCCACTAAAACCTAAATTTTGAAGAAAATACCCTATTGATTTTTCTTATTTTCCAATATGTTAAAAAACCACATTTTTCCTTTATTTGGTAAAAAATTCAGCATACCTTTCCATGCAGATAAGAAAGATTCTCGTTATTTTATAGTGACCCCTTCCTAATTTAATGACACTTATAAAGTATTTACATTGTTAAATTAAATAATCCTGTCATTCAATTGATATCAAATGTTGAAAAAAAGCTTAGTTATGAATTTTTACAATAATTATTCCACGTTATTTCCATAAGTAGAATCTTATGAAAACCGCTCTTTTCAACAATGCGCAAAAAGAGCCGTAAAAAAACGAAAACCAACTTCCGGTTTATAGAGTCGGGAGGCCGCTGTCCATTGCCACCTTAATGGTTTGGCCGGAAATGATTTTTAAATATTTTATAAAGAAGAGCCCCCACCCTGCCACACCGGTATATGGAGGTTGGGGGTGGGGTGTCAATATATATTTTTTTAACAATTTAAGTAATTTGTCAACCAAGGAACATCCATGCCAAGTATCACTGAAAGTAGTACTGAAATTGGCCCAATGGTTTGGTATGAGAAGTTTTTTAAGGATTTTATAGAGAAAAAAAGCCACCGTCCTGCCAAGCCCAACAATTTATTTTACTTAAACTATGTAAAGGTTCGCCCAAGGAGCATCCATGCCAAGTTCCATTGAAATTGGCCCAATGGTAAGGGCAGAGAAGATTTTTAAAGATCTTTTATACGCCTGAAGGGTCGTATTATGTTATCGTCTGCACCGTCTGTCTGTCTGTCTGTCTGTCCGTTAGCAAATTATTGTCCGGTCCATAACTTTAAAACTATAAGGCCTATGGTCTTGAAACTTCACAGGTGTATAGATCTCATAGCTAGGGTGTGCAGAGCGCAAGAACCACAACTCTACCATTTGTTATTTTTGAGTTATTGCCCTTACTTTTATTCAGTTACCAAATTCCTGTCTGGTCCATAACTTTGAAACTATAAGGCCTATGGTCTTGAAACTGCACAGGTGTATAGATCTCATAGCTAGGATGTGCAGAGCGCAATAACCCTAACTCTACCATTTATAATTTTTGAGTTATTGCCCTTTGTTTGATTCAGTTTGCAAATTCGTGTCCGGTCCATTACTTTCAAAATACAAGGACTACGATGTTGAAACTTCACACGTATGTAGAACTCATAGTGAGGGTGTTTGATTACATTATCTCAATCTGATTGAATTTGTGAATATTTTAGTAGTACTTGGGTACATATAATTACTTGAAGAATAGTGATGACATCCATAAGTAATCCACAGTTCTTTAAATGCCTAGGAACACATTTTCCCAAAGACAAATAGGAAAAGTAAACAAACACTACCATCATAATAAATACAATATACTATAGTGTTTGCTAGAAAATACATCCGAAGGATCAATAAAAAGTTCAAAACATTATCTATTTATTTCTGAGCTTCGGGCGTATAATGCCACGCCCAGCGTTGCTTCTGTTAGTGAAATAAGCCCTGCCCTGGCACCCCCATATTTTGGGGTCAATCAAAATTTCTTTAACAATTTAAGTAAAGGGTCACCAAAGGAACATCCATACAAAGTTTCATTACAATCAGTCCAGGCAAATGGTTTATGAAGAAAGTAATTTTAAAGATTTTCAAGTGAAAATTGCTTTGCTCTGCCTCGCAAATATTTGGGGGTCAATTAAAATTTCTTAAACAATTTAAGAAGAGGGTCACCGAAGGATCATTTCTACCAAGTTTCATTTAAATCTGCTGATTTGTTTGGGGATGGGAGATGGTAGTCATCAGATTTTGAGAGCACAGCTCATCATTTAGTTTCCAAATGAATGACCTAAAACTTTCCTAAATGATTCTCTATGACTTAGGGTTTTGCAACTGACCTTTTAAATTCAATCACTGTGGACAATTATTTCTGAATTGTCTGCATTTGGATTAATAAAAAAATTCACCTTTTACTTTTTCATATTCACAAGTCATTTGATTTGAAAATACTTTTCTGTTGGTACTTTTTTAAGGTTATTAATCAAGGTCTTTTTCAATGCCAAATGAATGAAAAATATAGATTTCATCATTGTTTATTAAAGCATTCAATAAAAGGGGATAAAGTTTATCCCGATTGTTTTGCTTGTAACAAAATCTTTCTCTTAGGACATTTTTAAGCAAATCAGCTTAGTATAATGGTCAAGGTCGTTTTAACTGAAACTATGTTCTCATGTTTAAAATGCAAGTTCAGTTTTACCTCAGCTGTTTTTGGATAAAGGCATCTATAGTGCTTTCTATAGTTATAGTGTAATTATGTCATTGCTGATCAATGTAATTATCTTAAGTCAGAGCTGAATACCTTAACATTTTATGAAACCTTTGGTATTATTTACTTAAAACCCAGCTAAATTTCACCAAATCGCAATAATATGCAAAGGTCAGGAAAAAAAGAACAATTTGTCAAAGTGTCATCTCAATCGGTCCATAAATGAAGGAGTTCCATTCACAAGAAATTTGACATTAAGGCCTCTTTTTCCATGACTTGGCTGAATTTCACAAAACCTGTATGATATGTGCAAGGTCAGGTGGCTAGGAACATTTTGTGAAAGTTTCATCCAAGTTGGTCGATAAGTAAAGGAGGAGGAGCACTCATAAGAACTTTGACATAAAGGCCCCTTTTTCCATGATGCAGCTGAATCTCACCAAAACACGATAATGCACGTAAAATCATGTGACAAGGACAATTTTGGTACCAACATACGACCACCTTCAACCACCCGTTAAAAATGAAACAAGAGGACCAAGATGGTCCTAGATCGCTCACCTGAGTCTCTTTGACCCCTGGGACATCACATTAGTTAGATAGGCAGATGTCAAAAAGAAGATAATAGATAAGATCAATACCATGGAACGTTTTCAGCAAAGAGCAAGACAGATATGCCTCTTTGATTCTATGTAAAAAGGGATGCACCCGGGTGGACCCCAAATGAAACCCCAGGGTCTTGATATGAACAAACTTGGAAGAGGTCCATAAGATGATGCTACATACTAAATATGAAAGCTGTCTGCCTACTGGTTTCAGAGAAGAAGATTTTTGAAGATTTTCCTATTTTCACCCTTTGTGCTCAGATGAGCTGAAAGGGATGCGCCCAGGTGGAGCCCAAATATGACCCAAAGGTCTTGATATGAACAAACTTGGTAGGGGCCCACTAGATGATGCTACATACCAAAAATGAAAGCAGTGTGCCCTCTGGTTTCGATTAAAGAAGATTTTAAAAAAAAATTCGCTCTTTGATTCTATGTAAAAAGGGTTGCGCCCAGGTGGAGCCCAAATATGATCCTAGGGTCTTGATATGAACAAACTTGGTAGAGGTCTACTAGATGATGCTACATACCAAATATGAAAGCTGTCTGCCTTCTGGTTTCATAGGAGAAGATTTTTGAAGATTTTCATTTTTTTACCCTTCGTGCTCATAAGAGATAAAGGGATGCACCCGTGCAAAGCCTAAATATGACCCAAGGGTCTTGATATGAACAAACTTGGTAGAGGCCCACTAGGTGATGCTACATACCAAATATGAAAGCTGTGTGCCATCTGGTTTCAGAGAAGAAGATTTTTACAGATTTTCGCTCTTTGATTCTATGTAAAAAGGGTTGGGCCCGGGCAAAGCCCAAATATGACCCCAGGGTCTTGATATGAACAAACTTGGTAGAGGTCTACTAGATGATGCTTCATACCAAATATGAAAGCTGTCTGCCTTCTGGTTTCAGAGAAGAAGATTTTTAAAGATTTTCGTATTTTCACCCTTTTTGTTAAGGGTAAAGGGAAAGTTAAGGGTGGATTTCATTCATTTGAACAACTTTGGTAGAGCTTGTCCTAAGGAACATCCCTGCCAAGTTTCATCAAGATTGGCCCACTGGTTTAGGAGGAGAAGATGTTTAAAGAAATTGTGGACGACGCACGACGGACGACGCACGACGGACGACGCACGACGCACGACTGACGACGGACGACGGACATTCTACGATCACAATAGCTCACCTTGAGCACTTTGTGCTCAGGTGAGCTAAAAATAAGAAACAATTCATCTACAGGTTGGCATCTTAAGCTAATAATTTGAAGTGTTTACAGGGTCAAAAGGTTGTTCAGTCAAAATCATCGTTAAATAGACCATCACTGCGATCAAAACCATTCAATATCACTCACTCAACACTCCATGCCTTCCATACACTCATTCAAAAAGGGTCCAAAATTGAAATCGCTCAAATTATTCTACGATTTTATTGGCTTGAATGGATTTTAAAGTGTCTGATAGTTCAAAGAAGTCGCACAAACAGAAATTATGTATATTTTATGAAAGGGAGGTGATTACTAATTAGTATCGCCAATTTTGAACATCCTGGACAAAATTAGCGATATTGGATTACCCCCCTCGAATTTCACTAAAAACTGGCTCCACACACACACTCATTTTCATTCCACAATCATTCCAAAATCATTCATCTTATTAATTTCACGATTTTCTTAACTGTATATATCTGTATTTACTGCAACTTGAAAAGTTGTAGTTACAAGGTTTCGAAAAATGCTAATAAATATACCCAATTCTAAACAGTGTGCACTGAATTAATTTGTTTGTTTTTCTTTTTTGCTTAACAACAATTATAGTAGATAGAATTGATGCTATACTTTAGTTAAGACAAAGTACAAACACCAGATCAGATTAGTCTGCAAAATTTGACATTACTTTGAACAATCATTTAGTCATTGGGAAATGATTTAAGCTTGGTTCTTTTTGTATCAGCCCTAATTCTTAATATACAAATATCTCACAATATCAATGTTTTGCTTGTTTGCATGAGGTTTCAAACCATTTTCATGAGAAACTTATTGCAGTTCTTTTGTGGAAGCTAATGCACCTATTCATTGCTTTAAGTTTGTCTTCACATAGGCAGATGTTTTCACATGTAAATGGCACTGATGATAGGCCTTCAATTCTAACAATAAAAATTTGACAGTGTTAGAAATATGGAAATGATTAAATTTAACACTGAAAATGAGAGGAGAATCTATGAGTTATCTCTCTACAGTAAAACTTCTCGGTGAAAGTTTATGTATGTAACTGTTAATATCTTATCAGCAGTCAAGTGTTGGCTATCAGGTTACCGTAGTGAAAAAGCTGGAAGGGGGAGGAGGATGCCACTTATTCCTATAAGTAGGACCCTAGCTCACTGCCACCTGGCCAGATCCCTGAAAGATAATTGTCCTTGAAATGGTGCTTTTCATGGACGTATCTTCGCTCTTTCCTTTAATTTGCATTGATTTTTTTCATAAAAAAATAACCCAAGAAGAGATGATGGTATCATATCGCCCACCTTAGTCCCCTTGACTCCTGTCTTATTAAATTGAATTGTCTTCAAATATAATATAAATGTCAATTAAAGGCCGTTTCTCATCAAAATCTTTTTGTTGGCGTATACACTTTAAAAATACAATATCTTTTTTTTTTCAATACATAGAAATATAAAACGATTGCCCTAGATTCATCTCAGAAAATCGGACGCTTTCGAAAAGCTTTGACCTTATCCAGCCTGCGCATTCCGCGCAGCCTGATTAAGTTGCCAGTTTTACGTACTGCCAGGATGGTCCTTTTTTGCGTGACGGGACACTGGCACTTCCAACAATGTTATTCTAAAGTAAAGCACAGATGTTTTTGGGAATGATATCAGAATTTGGTTGAATGAGTGGGAAAAGCGAACTTTGAATGAAATTAAGAGGAGGTAATACTTTTTCGATAATTTCGTCCAATTCGATAATTCATTTTATCATGCAATAAAGCCTGTATTGACCTACTATCGCCTATCTGATAACATTACATGATATCAGGTAGTCTATTTTTAGAAAGAATTTGCACATAAATTTCTTCAATTTTTAAGGGTTTATTATGATTAAGTGCTGAAAAATGATTGCATGATAAATAGAATAACATTTAAATGTCTTAAAATATCAATGTTATCTGGTCTCGGCTGCGAAAAATTATCAAGACTTGGCAAAGCCTCGTCCTGATAAATTCTCCCAACCTTGACCAGATAACACTGATATTGTAAAACACTAACATATTATTCTTAATACCCCCATTTAAAAATCAAAGGTATATTCCTGTATGTGTAACTTTTCAAGTTAATCAGAAATCTACATTCGATACTAGAATTTGGCACTGATTATAATTGTGTTTCTGAACGATTTTGGAGCGTTTTAGAGTGAGTGTTCGGAATGAATGATTTGGTTGCTGAGACAGTGTTTTTGAATGGTTTGATCGAGGTGAATGTCAATTTCATGATGTCAGTAACTGTTCCGGTTGAGAGAGTGCCTGTATTTCATGCAAGCCTTTCCTAGGCTTTGACAGCATCCCTGCCTCTCTCCATATACCACAGAGCTAAATCCTTTTCCTGCGGAATATACTTTGTTTTAAACAAAAAGAAAAAAATCTGAGAGATATTTTAGTCTGGATCAAGTTTAACAGTAACAATAAACAAGAAAGCATGCCGATGTATGTGAAGACCAGACTGCATGTTTGTGCAGACTGATCTTAGCTTAAACTGTCTGCCAAAGCTTTGTGTTCAACACAAATTTTTCGTTAACGGCATTAGAAGGATTTAACATTATCTTTGAAGCATGGAACAGACATTACAGTCAACCTTTCCGGTGTAGACGTGAAGGGCGAGGCCTTTTTCTTAGGCGTAACTAGGACTTTGAAAATTATACGCACTCAGAAGGCAATCAACATAGAATATATAGGATAAAGGCGATTTGCAGACTGACAACAGATAAAAGTCCACCGTCCGCTCCCCTTTTCTATGATTTGAGCGTTGGTGAATAATCAAAGCATCGTAACTACAGCTTGAAAAAGCTGTAGTTTCGATGTTATGATCATTCATTAACGACATCTTTCGAAAGAGGATTTATTCGTATTACGCACTTGCGTAATATGCGTAATGGGAGCTACGCCCTTGTTTTTCCGTAGAATTTCTATAGATAAGCATCAAACAACCTAATACACAGACTCCCCCATGGCAGGTATATAGTGTATTAGACTGATAACGAAATTAACATGAATTGTAACATGTGTTGTAGGAAACTGTATACATGTATGCAAATATGCCCTGTATCTCTTTTCGCCCTTTCTGTGTAGTAAGGGCAAAAATCTCAGGGGTAATTATGAGCAGATAATATGTGTGTGGGGGGTGGGGGGGGGGGTTAGTTCCTTACGATGAACATCTGTAAAACTAATTCATAGATGCATAGGTCCAGGTCAATTTGAATTACAATTAAACCTGCAAAAACTCCATTTGAAAACTCGATGGGTCTTTGTTTAAGACAGGTTGCTTGGTGAATACAGGTGGCCGCTAAGATAAGTTTGACTGTATAGGTAAATGGTCTCATAACCAAATACCCATTACTGTTAATCGAGTTTTACAAGCGAGATTTTAATGTTCGCTAAATTTTGATTCGCGACAAATTAAAAATGTGAAATAAAGGACGTCGCTTTTTATTATATGATGAAGAATAAATGCATGTCTAAGTGCAACGTGTAAAAAGTCGGAAATGGCACATAAGACCTTGTTGTACTGGTGTGTCTTAATATTATTTTCGCTGAAATACGAACTTGTGAATAAGGGCGGGGTAATCACGTGACACGTTTTTTTCCGAGTTTTCTCAAAAATTTGTAAATAATTAACCAATTTAAGAACTCTTTAAAACAGAGAATGCGAAAGAACGTCAATGTTTTTCTGGTTGTGGAAGATCTTATAGAAATAAGGTGATAAAAGTTATTGACGACCAAGTTTTTTTTTATTTTATTTTATTATTATTATTATTATTTTTTTCATCAACAACTTTTCTAACGGCAGATTTTTGAAAGATTTGTCAAATCCAGCAAATTCACAAAATTCTCCAACCTTCTTTAACCTTCTCTGCTTCAATCCAAATGCAGCAGTGTTATGTATGTATTTTGTATATTATGTCGATTAACATGTATGTTCAAGTCTTACGAATATACATATGTTCTTTTGTGTTCTGTTTAGTGTTACGGGCATATCTTCTAACAACATGCCACTTTCTTCTTAATTGACTAATCAAAAGATTTAAACGAGAGCTGCTTGATTATGATTACATGAGAAATTAAGTGAACGAATGGATGCTTTTTCATTTCAAGTAATTTTTCTGTTTTGTTGTTTTTTTCTGTTTTTAAATGTCACATGCCGAAATATTTCTATGTATACACAAAGAAAAAAGTATTGCAATACCTATATCATCTAGACATATAAAAGTACTTTCAATAAAGCCAGATCCAAACAAAATTGAGCTTGTGTGGAACATCATTTTGGCCGCCGAATATGTGAACTAGTTCTTCCAATTCAAAACTTGGCATTGTTGTGACAGGTGCTTCAACAGTACTTGTGGCATTGGTATGCGTATATATAATACGTACTAAGTGTATTGTATGAAAGAAATATCTAACGAGGTTGGGAGAATTGAAAATTGTCGAGGCTCTGCTGAGACAATTACCAATGCTCACAACCAAAATTGTCATATTACCTTATATGGAAATTAACCATGCCCAATTAAAGCCTTGTTTTTCATTGTATCAAAATCATTGAACAACTTTGAAAGAGGGTCATCCAAGGATCATTCCAGTGAAGATTGCTTGAAATTCATCAATTCTGAAGAGACGATTTTTAAATAATGAATTTACGACCGGACGCACGGACGGATAGACGCACAACCGACACATCGCCTGACAACAGCCAAAATGGTATTGGGCCAGTGGAGCTAAAATTATTTCAATATTTTGACAGATATTTAAGGTACTGGTCTGATAACATGAAAAGCACGACTTCTAAAATTCTTTTCATGGATTTAGATTAATCGATCCTATACTTATAAATCCAGCTTGATACCTCGATATTCTTCAGAGCTCATGCTTTCAACAGTAAGGTAGAATGCTTTTCTTCAATCAAAATCTTCCTCGATATACCATTGAAAAGGAAAGATCCTGCTTGTCCTAAGCAATAGTAGAAATGTTAATCAGTCCCGCGTTCAGACAAAACGGTGCAAACTGTTTGCGAATAATACCCCGCTTTGCACACAAGTGCACGCGCAAAGCGGGGTATTTTTCGCAAACAGTTTGTGCCGTTTTGTAATCTTGAACGCAGGGGCAGATTGGCACCTCCTGTAATTTCCCAAAGACTTATTTTAGAGTGATTATTGGCACAAATAAACCATTCTTAAGTGACATCTTTCATTTATTCTTTCTTTGATTATTAATATGAAAATTCGACCTTAACAGGGACAGTATGACAGTATTCTCATTGAAACTTATCCATGGAAACATGTATATGTGTGTAAACCATTAACGTCCCAAGTCTTCATTAACCTAATTAACTACTCGCGTGTGTATGGGATTTTTGTTACTCTGGTAGGCATATATACATGTACATGAGAGGTAAATAACTCGTTACTAAGTGATATGAGATTGATTGATTGTGATTGTATGAAAAGTTAAAAACTCCAATGGTTAATATTTCAACTAAAATACGTAACCGGCTTTACGTCAAACCAGCCCTACGTCCAGGATAACAAAACGTTGCAAACTGCCCTGTGTTCATTCAAGATATAACAGCGTTTCGCGAGCGCTTTGAGATGATACCCCGCTTTGCACGTGCACATACGTGCAAAGCGAGGTATCATTTCGAAAGCGCTTCGCAAACGTTTTCATCCTGAACGCAGGGCTGTTTGCAGATTATACCCCACTTTGCACGCATTCCGTTTGCGTGCAAAGCGGGTATAACTTGCAATTAGTCTTGCTAATGGCATTCTAATGGTTTTCATTGGGAAACCGCGGTCACAATTGTGAAAGATCATGAGTTCCGAAAGGTTGCGGAACTATTAGGGATCCACAACCTTAATCTCAAATCAAAAAACAAGTATATTACCTTGTCCCTCAGTTTATCAACCTCTAGTTCTAATCGAAATTGTTTTCTATCTGCTTGTTCTAGAAGTTCAGTTAAGTGGCGATTTTCCTCCTCCATTTTCCCGCGCTTTTCCTCCAGTAGATCCAGCTCGTCGTGCAGCCTGACGGACACATCTTTAGCCATCTGGAATAAAAGATAACCACTGTAAGTTTTTAAGATCTATGACTAGATACATGTTAATCTTAACTTCCAGAGCTACAAATACAGGGTGTATTCTTGGTTTGAAATTAAATATCTTAAATAATTATTGCACAAACCCTATGTTGTTGGTACTCATTGGAATCGTCTTGTCAAGACGATTCCAATGAGTACCAACAACATAGGGTTTCATTCAGAAATAAAGATTTCAAAATGGCTTAACCCCCTTCTTATCTTCACTTCTGACTAAGCGACCGTCGAGCCTTGATTGACTCTGTATATAACGCTCCATGCTCTTCTCTTACATGCAGAAAGAGAGGATTGCAACGGACCTTAGATCTTAATGTTACAGTTAATAACATCGTGAAATTAACAATCTGAATGATTTCGGAATTATTTCTTTTGAATAAGTATCAGGAGCAAGATTTGAATGAAAATAAGAGGAGGTAAAATCATTTCCGAAGTTATCGATTTTTTAAACCTTCCCTTAATAAAGTCAACATATTTTTCTGTTTTGTTTCTTCACTTTCAAATCAGGCACAAGTCAATAAAATCGTACAACGATTTAACCGAAATGTTGATCATTTCGACCTATTTCGATGGGTACACTAACGATTTCGAAGCGTTTTTGGTGACTTGGGTGAGATTATTGAATGAATGAATGAATGAATGAATGAATGAAGTTCTGAGTTTGTGATTTAGAATGGATTTGATCGAGTTGAATGTCAATTTATCAAAAGGAGGTAATCAATATCGTTAATATGTCAAGCCAGACGAAATTATTAATATTGTTTTACCTCCCCTTATTTCTTTCAAAAGCTCGATCTTCACACTCATTCAATATTGTTCCGAACTCATTCCAAAACCATTCAGCTTGTAAATTCTACAATGTTATAACTGCATGCATGGCAAATACGTGGAATACTTTTTCAAAGGAATATGCACCCAAAACACTTCGTCCGTAGTTAACTGGTCTTCGGATAACGAAGGAATGACGCCATTCAAAATCAATTATTTCTTATCTAAAACCCATGATGTGAGTTGATGGACGTCTGACTTTTTTATTTTCATTTATAAATGAAAAAGTAACCGCCCAATTTTGCAGCCTTATAAACCACGTGTATAGTACATTCAAAGATGAGCTTTTTTATGTTTTATCACACCATGCAGTATTAATAAGTGTTATATTAAATGTTTTTATAACAGCTTGTTATAATAATGGATATTACATTTACTCTATGGGATTTTTTTTATCAGTCACCTACTATGCCGAGAGAAGTCCTACAATCAGGAAGCAGGCGTTACACGTTGAAAAATGAAACCCAACTTTGCACGTGGGTACACGTGCAAAGTGGGGTATCATTTCTAAACCCTTATCCTGTTAAACTTACTGTAAAAAACGTCGTGAAAAATACAGAAAAGTATAGTTCCGCAAGAAAGAGTGAGGTCCGAAAAACCGCTATCTCCTATCATTTTCAATGTAAAATTGATCTTTGATCACTCACTTGAAATTTCAGGTCGATACGTATATTCAATTCAAGGGAGGTTATAAATATCACTAATTTTGTTCATCCTGAATAAAATTAGCGATAGTGCAGAATGAGATCACGTTTGTACAGGCTGATCTCAGTCTATGCTGTCCACGAAAGATATGCTTAGAGCAGGAATGTGCCGTAGACAGCATGAAAATGGTGAATTGTCCAAAAAACGTTTTAAACTTCCATTACCGCATCTCTAGACGGTTTGTAAAAGGTTCGTCGGTCATTTTGTCTGACGTTCAAGAACAGTTTACTTTTCGAAAGATTTACATGTTTAGCTCACCTGAGCACAACGAGCTCAATGGGATCATTTAGGATCATTCTGAGTCCGTCGTCCTGAGACCTTTCTTAAATCTTCTTCCCTCCCGAACCTCTGGGCCGATTTCATTGAAACTTTGCCAGAATGTTCCTTTTGTGTTACCCTTAAAAATGTTGGTGAAATTTTTAATGATCCTCATTTTGTGTTCCCCTTAAAAAATGTTGGTGAAATCTTTAATGATTCTCAGTTATGCGTGTGGTAAGACGTGTCTAATTTTGACCATGAAACTTACCGTTCATTTGAACTTTGAGACTTCCTCAAAATTTTGTATGTTAACTAAAGCCATCAAAGCTGACGCTTTATTATCTAAAAAGTCATTAGCCGGTATATGACATTTCCAACAGTTTTATGAATGTGAGATGGACAAACATTACAGTAATTAACATCGTGAAATTGACAATCACTCCAGTCAAACCCATTCAATATCACTCACTCACCGCTCCATGTATTCACCCCAACCACTCACTCAAAGCACCCAGAAACGCTCCGAATTTGCTCAAAAACGATTCGAAATCGTTCGTAACAATCAACATTTCCTACAAATCGGTCAAATGAAAGCCGCTGATTTCCGTTTTTTCGGATGTTGATTTCGAAGTGTCTGACTGGGCAGCAAAGATATACAAGCAAGGAAAAAAAACTTGACCTTTTAAATCGACTATTTCGTCTAATTGGACGGATTAATGATTTCTTACGTCCCTTGAAAAATATTCAAAATTAGTTCCACAAACTCAGTCAATTTCATTCCCATATTATTCTAAAAACGTTCACCTTGTCAATTATAACTCGAATACGGTATTGTGACTTGTGATTACAATGTATTTGTATAGAAACGGCGAGTTAGAATAGCGAATTCTACTTATACACGATGTTTTTAACTGTTTTTATCTTAAACCAATATATAAAAATCCGTGTGATAATATCCCGTATGATATTTTTTATGATATCACATAGTTATTTTTAGAACAAAGATAAAATGCGGTTATCTTCAGAAACTTGCATTTCTGTTAGAAACATCGACGAAATGAAGACAAAAAGAGGTTATAAGATAAATATAATACGTACTTAGTGAATTGTATGAAAAAAATATCTAACTCGGTTGTGAGAATTTATAAATGTCTCGGCAGAGCCTCGACAATTTTCAATTCTCCCAACCTAGTTAGATATTTGTTTCATACAATACACTAGGTACGTATAATATATGTAGCCTATGCAACACATATAGAAATTCAGTATTACCTGACCACCTGAATAGGGTTTCCAGACACCGTCTCCAATCGGTATATCGTGATATTGATAAGTTGAATGATTTTTGAATGGTTTTCGAAAGAGTTTGTGGAGCGAATTTTGAAGTATTTTGAAGGGGATGTAAAACATTATCGATAATTTCGGCCAAGTTGGACGAAATTATCAATAATTTTTTTACCTCCCTTTAATACAATCTAAGTGATTTGCAGAATTGTTATCGACACGGTCAAATCAGACACTTAAAAGTCAACACCTGCTAATACAGCCATGCAATTATGTCATCGATTGATCATTTCAAACAATTTCGAAGCATATTTCAACTATTTCGAAGCGTTATAGTATAATTGTAATGAGTTTATGGAAAAAATCAATAGAGCGCTGAGCGAGTGACTTTGAATGGTTTTGATCGAGATGAGTTCCAATTTTATGATGTGATTAACTGTATCTACATAGTGCAAATCGTATATTCTAGTGAAATAAACGTTCTATTGCGCATGTGTGAAATAGTTGGAAATACCACGCTTATGCTCATACGATATCCCAGCTTGAGTCCTCTAATTATTTTGTATGGGATTTCAAAAACAAGACGCAGACTTTAATTGTAAAGAACATTCGGCATTTAAGAATTAAATAAATTAGAACAAAATCTCTCACCCTGAGTTCGTCCTCTAGCGAGTGTATATGGGACACAGCATCTCGATCCTGGAACTGATCTTGTAATCTCCGTAATCGATTTTCAAACTCATTCCTGTCGTGTTCAACTTGGTCGTTATGTCTTTCGAGTTTTCTGAGCTTAAACTGGAGAATTCGACAATTTTTAGCGGTAATTTCAAGCTCCTTTTGAAGCTCACGAAATTCTTCCGCTTCTTGGTCTCTGAAACTGTCGTACATTTCGTCCATTTCTAGTTTTAGCTCAGCAATTTCTTGCTTTAATTGTTCGTTTTCTTCCATGATTTCCTCCAAATCGTTTTCGTTTTCTGATATTCCGTTTGTTTCACTTACAGATTTAATTCCCTTTTGTGTGTCTTTATTTAATTCGCTTTTATCGACATGATCTATGAGAGAATTTTTCAAGTTTTTATTGTCATATTCTAACTGTTCACATATATCTTCCATCGACTGTATTTTTCCCTGAAGTCCTTTGATAACGTTTTCAACTTCATCTTTTTGTTGCTTCAATTTTATTTGATCACTATCTTTCCTATCCAAGCCGTCGCGAAGAGTCGTGTTCTCTTTTTCTAAATTTGAGCATCTTTCAGTCATCAATAAAAGTTCCCGTCTAAGACGCGTAATTTCATCTTCATTAATAATGGAACCTTTATCTCCAAAAATATCTTTCTGAACACCAGAATCGTTTTCAATTTCACTAGATATGTAAACTGATACGGGTGAAGGCGACCTGTTTCCATTTTTAAAATTTTTGGATCGCTCCTGATCTTTTGAAAGATTATCCCCGTGTGAAAAGTTAAAACTATCGCCCTCTTTGGATCCACGCTTAGAAAGAATAAAGTCCAAATCTTTCGTTCCAGAAATACTGAGATCAGTTCTGTCCTCCCCTGTGACTTCCGCGGTTTTGTTTCTACTGCTGGTAAATACTTGAGTATCAACGTGCAGAAAATTATCATCGCTCGCGCTGTCATTCGCGCATGCGTAGTCCTCGTCAGTTATTCTACCATCAATATCGGCCGAAATCGATTCGAAATTTTCGGTGCCGATAGTCGTGGTCGACGAGGCGTCGATCGATTTCGTTTTGTCGACTACAGTAGACACCGAGCTTTCCCTTTCGTCTTCTCCTTTGTGCTTTTCCTGAAAGGTTTCCTTCGGGTCTTTTGATATCTTTTCCTTTGAAGAGTCGTTAAAATCACTTTGAAATTTACTCTTTGTGTCCTCTGTCTTAGACTTAATGGCAGCAGACTTAAATTCGGAATCGGATTTTGACTTTTCATCTTGCTTGTTTTTATCTAAAGTAATATGTTTTTCAACTTCTTCTGTTTTCTCGTCCGTTTTGCCTTTTTCATTCAAAACTTTGTGGTCTTTAGTGGATTTTAGTTTAGGTCTTTCGAATGTATTTGAACTTTGTTTTTCGATTTCAAACGAGTTTTTCTTGGGATCTTTTACAGCTAAAGAATCAGCTTTCTCATCTTTAGCTGATTTTAGATTAAGTCTGTCTAGTACCTTGTTTTTCGGTTCCTCTGGCTGAGATTTTATTCCCTGTTTCTCATTTTGTTTTGATTTATCATCTTGTTTCGACGATTTCAGGTTTGGTAATTCGAATTTCTTTTTCGGTTCGTCTTTCTTTGAAAAAGTATTAAGCTTTTCGTCTTTCTTTTCTGTCTCTTTTACCTTAGATGATTTCAGTTTGGGAACTTCAAAAGCTTTCTTCTTGTCGTCTGATTTTGAATCTGCTTTGTCCAAATTTTTACTCTTGTCCTTATCATCTTGCTTTGATTTCAAATTTGGAAGTTCAAACTTCTTCTTAGGTTCCTCTTGTTTCAATCCCCATTTCCTGTCATCCTTTTTGTCTTTGTCATCTTTGTTTGACTTGAGGCTTGGAACATCAAATTTACGTTTAGGCTCTTCCGTTTTACCAAATTTAGACTCAGGCTTCGAAAACTTACTATCTTTTTCGTCAGATTTCGCTGATTTTAATTTCGGCACTTCAAATGTTTTATTTGACTTCGTCTCTAAAGGTTTCTTTTTATCATCGATAGGAGTTTTCTTATCTTCCTCTGAAACTTTATTCGATTTTAAAAATGGACTCTCGACCTTTCGTTTCGGTTCAATTTTCATTTTTGAATCTTTTGGTTGCAATTTATCTTCGATTTCGTTTGCCTTTTTACTTTTATTTTCTTGTACATTAATCGGATCGTTCTTTTTGAAACTTGATCGATCATCCTCCTTTTTACTGCCATCTTTTGAATTTAATTTTGAAAGCTCAAACTGTCCTTTTCTCTCAGTATTTTCTTTCGAAGCTTTATTTTTCATTGCACTATCTTTTTTGTCTTTTTCATGTCTGTCGATATCGATTTTAGTTGTTTCTACGTGAGTTCCATTTTTATCTTTATTTTCGGCTTCCGTTTTTAAAGAAAGACTATCACGGAATTCTTTGCCCTTTTCTTGATTTTGTTTATCATGTATTAAAACTTTGTCAGCCTCGTTGTTTTCTTTTTCCTTTTCATTCTGATTAAGTTGAATTGATTCTTTTTCAGACATATTGATTTTTTCAACACTTTGAAAATCTTTCTTATTTTCTGTCTCTTCACTTGGAGGTTTATTGTTTTTATTGCTTATTACTAATGGCTTTTCTTCAATATTATCTTTCTGTGGGCTCATATTTTCAATTGAAATTGTTTTACCAATTTCATCTGCTGTTTTAGATACAAGTTTGTTCTCTGAGTCTTGGTCAGTGATTCTATTTCTTGTCTCCTTTTGTTCATCAGTAAGAGACTCTGATTTTGATTTATCATTACTTATTTTGCTATCAGTTTTAACCCCGACGTTTATTGAAACCTCAATAGGTGATTTAGATTTAACATTTGAATCGTTAACGACAGCTTTAACTTCAACGTCTTTTACATCTGCATTCAACTTTTCATTCTCAGATTTTGGAGATATTGTTTCTATCGGTATTTCAGAGTCCACTACTTTAGGTTTGAAAGTTTCTGTTGTTTTCTCACTTGAAATTTTTAATGTCTCAGTTTTATCATTGAGACCAACCTTTTTGATATCAAAATCTATTGTTTTTCCCTTGGAATCAGACAATGGAGATTTGATTGAGGAATTAAAGTTTTTATTTGTTGATTGTTCAGTTTCAGATGTTTTGATTGAGTCTTTGTGTTTATTATCACAGAAAAAGTCTTTTTTCGGTTCATCTTTTCTTTCTTTTGAAGATTTCAAAAACGGTAATTCAAACTTTTGCTTCCCTTCGGATTTATCGCTTTTTGAGGTTTCATTTTGTTTGCTTTCTGCTTTCTTTAGAGCACTTCTCAAATCAAGCTTAGATTTATCATCTAAATTGACAATCTCTTTAGTTGGACTAGGACTTAAATTTAACTTAAATCCGCTTTTCCTTTCTCCGGGATCCTTTGTTGGACTTTCACTTTTATCAAAATTCATTTTTAACCCACTCTTCTTTTCTGGTGATTTTCGCAGAGGTTCCTTTGTAGGACTTTCATTTTTTTCAAACTCGAGCTTAAATCCACTATTTCTACGCTTCGGGTCTTTCGTCGGACTATCACTCTTTTTGAAGTCAATCTTAAATCCAGGTTTGATTTCTGGTGATTCGTTTGGAGTGCCTATGTCTAATTTGAAACCACTATTTCTGCGCACTAATTGTCTATTTTCACCACTTTCATCTGATTTTCCTAAATCTATTTTTAATCCTAGCTTCCTATCTGGGGAAACATTTTTAGTTGGAGAAGATTCGTGTCTTAAAGAACCCGATTGTTTTGCATCTGCTTGCCCATGTTTCGATACAAGTTCTTGCTTAGATTGTTTATCATTTTGAGGTTTAATTTGGCCACTCTTGTCCCCTATACGGGACATTTTTAGCTCATTCATTTCATTCTGTAATGCTTCATTATCTATCGGTTTAGGAGTGCTCGATTTTTTCGGAATAGGAATCACGTCAATGTTGCCATCGGATTGTTTATGTATAACGGTCGACCCGGCCTTTGAGGTAGCGCCTGCTTTAAGCTCGTTACTGAAATCATCGAGTTTGTTTAATAAAGTTCGTTTAGCTAAGTCTGAATGTGAGACATTTTTGTTTGATTTATCAGTTGACAAACTCTCAACAGAACCACCGAATTTACTCCTTTGTATAGGTATTTGTATTGGTTCTTTCGTTTTTTCAGCACCGGAAACATTCTCCATTGATCCGAACTTTGATTTCGATGTTAACCGGAAATCTACTTTCTGTTTTTCGTCCGTTTTGGACAAATTTTCGACGGATCCAAATTTTGATTTATTCAAAGATTTTGGACGTTCTGTTGAGTCATCTTTCTTTCCTGGAAATTTAGATCCAAATAAAGAGTCTTTTTTACTTTGAGTAGAAGTAGGAATGTTTTCGTTTGTTTTTGATTCACCCTTAAATTTTGCACTGTCCGCCATCTTGGAATCGTCTTTCAGTTTTTCATATTTATCCGTGATCGATGACAAACCCGGCTTTGGTTTGTTTGCAGTCTTTGGTGCAACCTTTGGGGCTTCTTTCGGACCATATTTATCCTTTTCTAGTTGTTCGTATTTATCCTTAATTGAATGAGCTAAAGAAGTACCTGTTTTGTCCTTATCACTTTTTTGAGCTACATTTTTCTCGTCTACACCCGTTTTCATTCCTGGTTTGGGTTTTTCCGGAACAGCCGGAGGCTTGTTTTCCTTCCCAGCAGGCCCAGGGGCACCTGTCGTCTCCCCGGGAACATGTTTATCCGGAGGTTGGAAGCAGTTTTTGCATATCGTTTTCCGCCATGCTTGCGGTTCGAAGTGCTCACACACGGACGGCTTCGGCTTTTCGCCCTCAGCACTCATATTTACACGTATTTTGATAAATGCCACTTATACTCCAAAGGACTTGTAAAATATATTTCCAAACTTTATACAAATTCAATAAAACAAACCGCGGAAGTCCATTTTACACCACTGTTATTCCATTATTTACACAAAGGTTACTAAACTTCATTCTAAAATTCTGGAGACATTTTTACTAATTTTTGCGTTCTACGTAATCATTTCTTGTGTACTTTCTTCCCATATTAAGCAAAAATACATGACGTTTTACGCGTATTTCTGGGTAAAAAGATACATCTTACACATACACACCTTGGTTCTATGTTTCCAGACAGGTAGAATTATACACCTCATTAGTAAGACTGTTTTGACATTTTTTGTAACGAAGCTCTCCGCAAACTACGGAAATATCCGACCATGCACATAGTTTTCACGAATATTCACGAGTGTCACAAAAATTTATTCGTCGTGCATTTCCGTAATTCCGAATAATAACATCCAGTAAATAGTAATAAAATTCTGCGTTTCTGAAAAGTTTTACGAGTTATGTTCGAGCCAACGACTAATAACGTATGTAAAACATATTCCGTAGCGAAAACAAGAAAGCTCCAGATATAAATGGTGGTTATGAGTCCAAATAGTTTTTGTTCAAACTATAAGTTATAAACATTTTCTTACAAGCCCCTACATTTTTGAAACGTTTAAGACTCGTATCAATAAGATGAATAAGGCGATACCACTTTCATATCGTTTCGTTAACAAATAGCTATTACAGATTCTCACAATCTAGTTATTTCTATTCGGTACACCGAATTCTTAGCTTACAGTAGGCCCCGGGCGTAAAGGTAGTAAGTGCCTATACAATGTATAGGCACTTACTGTCTTAACGCACTGGGACCGTTCAATCATGATTATCGCCACATCAAAGCGGCATGCGGCGTGTTTTGTGTATTGCCTGCGCTGCGGAGATGTGTATTGATGGAATCACGTGTATTCCAACTCACGTATCTGGAATGTATATAACATAGATAATGAAAATGTTGCCAAGCTTTATCTCGGGTCTTCTATCAAACCCTTTAAACAAGATGGAATTTCTGTAATTTTCATGCAGATTTGATCGATCACTGTAAAGCGACCATTTGTATTAGGCTTACATTACTTTGAATCTAAATTCGCTCACCAAACACAAAACTGATCCGCCAAAAAGCAAACGTCTTTATTTTAAAATCCATCGCCGTAATTGAATTCTGTTGTTGGAATGCACTACAATAATCTTATTGAGTTTGTTTGAAAAATTCTCTTTAATCATTTACAGAACGCCTTTTCTCACACTGGATATATACATGTATAGCATAATGCTCGTGCAATAAAACACTATGGAATGCAAACCCTTTGATAATCAAATTCTAAACTTTTTTTTTAAATTTCATTTTTAAAATTCACCGATTTGTCCGATTATTTGATGGAATGGTATGTAAACTTGAACAAATTTAGCGATATTGGGTTACCTTCCTTTAATTTCATTCAAAACTCGCTCTACACTCATTCGATTTCATACCAAAATCATTCATCATGTCAATTTCATTATGTTATTCACTATAGTACTGGTAAGAGATAATACCAGGAATCGATGGTCTCTTGTTTTGTATGGAGTGATATCAAATATTTTATATCTTTGAAATTAACCCTTGTCATGCTGAACCCGGAATATTACTGCTTTGGCAGGAGCTAAAGACAAACATCAGCCTGCACAAATGTGCAGTCTGAGATTAGTCTATATCACCTGTTTCTCACTTTCAAACCAGAATTTTCAATAGATTTAGTTTTTCGAATAAAAATTGACCTACAGTTGGAACTTTTAGTGCTTTTTTCCCTTTGATTTTGATGCAAATTTTTAGCCAAAATTTATGCAACATGACAAGGGTTAAAGAGTTTAAATATATTCATATGGCTCTACAGTATTTATTCAGGTTATAGCCAACTCAATCCTTATTAAATAACGTTTCTAAACATATCACGAGTCTGAACTCTATAAAGTTGGTGTTTGATCGTTCGCATATGCCAGATTATGCATGGCACATTTTGCCAGGGGGTATATAGATAGAATGATAAAAGACCTGGAAATATTTCATGTTGATGTATGGCATATTGTCTTTTACCCTTATCGGTACGACAACTTGCAATTACATTGTGAAATTGACATTCATATCAATGAAAACCATTCTTACTCGCTCACTCAGCGGTCCATTCATTCATTCCAAACACTCATCCAAACCGCTAAAAAACCGCTCAAAAGTTACTTAAAATATACAATCAACAGAATTCATTCCAAAATCATTCCAAAATTATTTACTTTGTCAATTTTACGATGTTGTTAACTGTAAAGATCAATTACTCGTAAAAAGCATTTAGTCGTTTTCTTCCCATTCTTTCTACCAAAACATTTGTAATTTGACGATAATAATAATTGTTGTTCGTATTTTGTTTATTATTCCTTTAATATTTGGCAATTAATTATATTGTCAAGTGAAAAAATATTTGATTTTGTTTGAATGGGTTTTATGCCGCTTTCAACAATTTCGCAGTTATATCGCGGCGGCCGGAGCACCTAACATTGGATTCCTGGTATTTCTTACACCTGTACTACCATTAAACCCTTTCCTAGCCTCCGACTACTATCTCACATAAGCTTACGATTATCTACCAATTGGTGAGAGACAAACGTCGGAAAGGATATTTTTCCGCCACCGGGGATCGAACCCACGACTTCCAGATTTGAAGTCTTATGCCTAACCAACTGCGCTATGGTGGCGGCTAGTAAAAGATATACGTGAACCAAGTTCTGTCTTTTTTACATGTAATTACGACCCATTAAGGTAGTCGACCCGTAATAACCAACGAACATATCTCAAGTCTTGTGCAGCCAATTTTTTCTTCTAGTCGACCCGTAATAGTTCCGCAACATTTTGGACCACATATTCTTTCACAATGTAAACCGAGGTTTCCTAATGAAACTCATTAGGAAACCTCGGTTAACACTGTTAAAGTTCGATACCTCTGAGATGTTGCAAAACTATTGCGGGTCCACTACCTTAAGGCTATGAAAGGATGTAATATACAGTTAACAACGACGTGAATTGTCATGGTGAATGATTTTGGAATGATTTCGGATTGATATTGAATGAGTGTGTTGAGCGACTTTTATGTGAAATTAAAGGGAGGTAGTCCAATATCGCTAATTTTGTTCAGGATGAACAAATTATCGATATTGATTACCTCCCTTTAATAAAATATGCATACAAGTTCTATAGATAGCTTCCTATTTCTTTAAGAAGCTATTAAACGCTTACAATTTAAATTTTGTCATTGAAATCGCGATTTTTCTTTATCCAACTTGATTTATTTCGGATGACCTTGTTGATTCTTTTTTTTTTTCAATAGGTATGAGCGTTATTGGATTGTATGAGTGAGTGTTTGGAACGAATGAATGGAGCGCTGAGTGAGCGATTTAGACTGGTTTTGATCGAGGTGAATGTATATTTCACGATGTAACTAACTGTAAAAGGATCTTCGAGTGAGCTCGTTAGAATGATTTTGTATCGGGATGAATGTCAATTTCACGATGTAACTAGCTGTATGTAATATGATGTATTCAGTACTGGTGAGAGAAATACCAGAAATCAATTAATTGTTATTCACTCAATGATAGATAAATCGCTCTAACACTTACACCTACAATTATCCTCTATCTATCGCATATATAGAATTGTTTAAACATGTCTGGCATCTAGACCGGCCTCAGTCGTCTTTGTTTTAGAAAATAATTTTCTTTTATAGATAAGTTCTATCACAAGTCTCTTTAACCCAAGTTCATATTAACAAGTGTTGAACAAAAACCCTCTACTTGAAAAAAAATACTGTAAAGAAGTGTCTTGCAGTCAAAATATTTGGTATCGTATGTTCGTAAAACGGAATAGAAAGGGAGGTAATTGTATTGCTGTATCTAATTGTTTACAGGAATTATTTCCCTTGTATTGATACCAAACCTCTAACGCCGAGGTCTATGGCGCGCGAACGGGGTCAAAAGTCACGATAGCGCTATACCCACTAAATAATGGAGGTATACCTCTAATATTATATCGGTATACCGATAAAAAATGTGGGTAAACCTATAAAATATGTTAAACCTATAAAAAATGGAAGTATACCGATAAAAAATGGAGGTTTACCGTTATTTTACAGGTATACCCTCATTATTTTTGACCCCTTTCATGGAAATCTCATTATCCAATCAGAATGCGCGTTACATCCCGGCCCTTCGGTACTTTCCCTACTTTTCCGCTGCGGCGCTGTTTTGTTTACACTGGAGACCGACGACCGGTTTTTAACCCCGAAAAATCAGTTTAACTGACATTTAAACAACGATTTCGGTAATTTACGGTAAGATTTAAAGATTAAAAACTATTTCGCGATAACAATTGTTAAACGTTGCAAAAAATTTGTATCAATGAAAAACTGAATTCGTCCCATCGAATTTCGTTCCAATCTTGACAGTGACATAAAAACACACTCCTACTATAGTACACTTGTTATACACATGTGTTAAATGATAGAATTATAGAAACTAGGTAAATAGTGCTGCTCCTGTCAACGAATACAAAGAACCTGGCAAGCTCAGCCAGTAATGCATTTGGCTGACTTTCAACAGCATGGGGCTGTGAGTTTGAACAAAGTGTAGTGATCGACAGTGGGTAGACTCATGACCAGGTACCCAGTTGTTAGAGGGCTGTGCTAGTGTTCTGTGGGTCATGGGTTTGAGTACCATGTAGGGCACATTTTTCTTCCTTAGTTAACTTTCAAGACTCAGCTAACTTTCATGTGACATTTGACATGATAAGTGGATGACACAAGTCATATGTCTGCCAACAATTAGTATCCAAGATTACTCAGTTCTCAATAGGGTAAAACCTGGTATGAATATCTCTGTTGTTTTCCAGCAACATGATTGAGCACATGCTTTTTAATTCCAATCAAGTCATTGGGTAATCCTGTGTATGGTCTAAAGCTGCACAGCTATTTGACACCATGAAACACAAGAAACTGACCATTAAACCTGAAAACAAAATAACCTAATTTTTTTTCCATGTTCAGCATGTTCATGCTCAGTTAAGTTTAAACACCAACTTAAGTTTGCATGTGAATTATACAGAAAAAAGATTCCTAACCTTTATCAATGCTTTTCTTTTATGGTTATTAAAGTTAGGTTCTTTTTTGAACTGTACATGTCTAGCCGACAAAAAGTGTGTTAATAAAACCTATGATCATCACCTCATTCTGTAATTTAAGGGACAGTTTGTTCAAGATAAAATGTCATGTACATTGCCAAAATAGTTAATAATTTCAGTCGTGTATTGACTTTTTGTGTATATGAGATATATGTACATGATTGATGTACTTATTTTTCTTATGTGTCCAATGTTAACCAATAGGACTGTATATGATTGTTGAAAAATTTGAGCAAATAACACATACTCCCTTTTATGTCCTTGATAAATTATTTTTCAGCCAGATTGTATTGACTTCATTTCAATAAAAGTTACCGTATAAGTCATTATAAATGTCCCTGGCAGGGCAGAACAAAAGTAATGTGTTGTTGCACTTAAGGTTAAGGAAGATCATCTTTTATTTATAGATAGTGGACATGAATAACTTGGGACCTTTTATCAGCTTGTCCAAGCCGAAGTTATGAGCCTTTGTTAACCAAACGATGAAATGTGTTCACTTACTCTTAGCACGCGAATTGTTTTGGGTTTTAGGTTACAGTTAATTGCACTCGTAAACGATAATTGCGTACTAACTTTTGAACGAACCAAAAATATTAAAAAGTAAAATTGCCAAATTACGTCAATGCTAAGCCACGACCTGCCAGGTCATTTACACCGCAGAATACCTTATCCAATATTGACATCTGTTTTAAGACTTGAATGTTAGATGATTTTAATAGAATAGAAAAAGATAGCTGAGGTAGAGACATAAGAGTGATATTGAAAATCTTATTGTACATGGATAATGAAGGGTTTTAAGCTCTACTTACCAAACCCAGCAAGTTAAATTATCATTGCATTGTGTTCATCGTGTGTCTGTCGGTACATGCATTGACTTCCTTTAAACATCATTTCCCACTAAAGCAATTGGTGGATTTTAAAGTTATTTGACAGAAATGTTCCTGGGGTGAGCCTTTTCTTAAATTGTTAAAAAAAATATTGCCCTCCTCTCTTCCTCAGACTTGTGCCTGAATGTTCCTCGTGTGACATTTTACTGAAATTGTTCAAGAATTTAAGTTTCACCTTTAATATCGGTGTGGCATGGATAGCTTCCATTTTTATCGGTATGTAGATATACCCTCATTTTTATGGGAATACCTCCATTATTTTGTGGGTATAGCGGTAGTTTGACTTTTGACCCCGTTCGCGCGCCATAGAGATCTGTGGCGAACTAGACGGGTCATAAGTCTTCATTTAGTCCTGGGTCCGAGATTATCAAACTTTTCTCATGCTCAACTGAGAATTTTCTCAAATTTTGAATTTAAATAAATGTATGAAAATAAATGATAATTTTAATAAGTTGTTATTTATAACAACTTATTAATATTATCTTCTATGTTAATACATGTACATTAAAATGAGTATTAAAATAGAATTACGGTTGTAATCTCAAATTGATAATTGAGAAAATTCTGAATCAAAGGATAAAAGTTTCATAACCTCCGGCCCTGAACGTTTATAAATATTTAGGCGAGCACTCCTTTATTTTACGGGTACACGTCCGAGAATGAAAGTGCGTTTGTGAAATTTACGGTTCCCCTGTACTCATTGCATTTGACACCCTTTATTCGGATGATCTTCACCAAATCGGATTTTTTCCATTTTGTTAGCCTCGATATTAGTACTTCATAGGAAACGTTTTTGCGACATGGTTTGCCATTTAACAAGATCGAGTACAATACTACATTCATTGGATTCGTACCTCGCAAAACCAGTCTATCTTTTGACTCGGTTGTCGCCTAAACTGGTAGCACGCCGTCTTGTATCGATATATCTAGGGGACGTTACCCGGTCTACCAAAAAATGATTTTAAGATGCTGAGTAAAACAGGCCAAAGAAGTGCCAAACGAAAAATTAGAGCTTACATAACCCGGTTATTTAAAAAAAAAAAAGATAAATGAAATCCATAATAAATGCAGCAATACATGTGTTAAGCGATCACTAAGTGAACAACCAAAAAGCTGTCGGATATGGAAATGGTCGCTCAAACACAGTTTTCCATGATAAATCAGATGTTAAGGTTGTGGTAAATTCTATCAGAATAACATGATGTTCGGACCCCTTAGAATAGTCTCATTGAGACGATACTAATGGGTTCAAACAACGCCAGATTCAATAATAAACAGTTTTCGTTTTTGATAGAACGTCCTTTTTCAGACGAAGGGACGGTTTAACGGATAGTCCCTTAATAAAAACGGTCTCTTAATAGAAGCGGTTGCCCGTGCAATATCTACTGTATATATAGAGAATAACATGTTAATGCTTAAAATATTAATGTCATCGGGTCGAGGTTGGGAGAATTTAAAATGACGAGGCTTTGCCGAGTCATTATATTTTCTCACAGCCGAGACCGGATAACATGAGACTTACATGTTTTTCTATTTTTCATACAATCATTTTTTAGCGCTTTATTACAATAAACCCTTAAAATCAAAGATTTTCAGGTGAAAGAGTATGCAATTTATGTCTAAAATTAGAATGTCTGATATCATGTTATGTTATTAGACAGGTGATATAAGATCAACACAGGCTTCATTCATGATAAACAGATTGTTCACCACGGAATCACATCTAGATGCGGTAACAAATTAGAATCTTTCCAGTCGTACCAGTTGATTTTATGCGATTCTATGTAGTCTCTGGCTCGTTCCTTAAAGTTAATCGCAAAGTGCTCAATATCTGGAAATGACAGAACACTTATTTGAAAAAAAGCCAAAAATATTTTTACTTAATCATGTTTAACTGGAAGGGAGATAACGTGATTGGAACGTACTATAGATGCGAGTTATTTCCCTTAAAATTGACCTAGCTCGTGTGTTTAACATGGCGAGAGACAACGTGAATATCACAAGCTTGAAACACGCATTTAATTAGCCACCCGATAAGCTCGGTCGGTAGTTGTTGGTTCGATTCCCGGGCTAGCACACTAACAAACATATTGTCTTTTGGATGTCTTTTGTGGCGATGCTATACATATATCACGTTAAAGAACTAGAATGGATCTTAGTAGAAGTTGCGTCATGTTTCCTTGCACTATCCCCCGTCTTCTGTGGGCGTCGCTTATATTGGCAGGGGCTTTAAAAATATACAGAAATACACACATGCAGGGTTTCATAGTAGGTCGCTTGCGGCGTGGATAGCGCACAAGCTGGTGTCCTCAAAAAGTCCGACCAAGTAAGCTTCGCTGGCTTCCTGGAGGGCTATAACGGCAGAGCTCTGGAATCGGAGATCAGTCTTGATTGTCATTGTGGTTTTATATTGTCGGCGGGACAGCAAAACTAAAGAACCAGGTACAACAGCTTTTTGTAAGGTGTAGTTACGAGAATCTCCCATAAACGAATTATGTTATTTACTCTAACTTGGGATCCTATTTCTTCAGTAGAGCTAAAGTTAGGAAAATTGTGAAATTGAAAGGTTGAATGTTTTCGGAATGATTTTGGAATGCAAATTGAATAAGTGTGATGGGCGAAGTTTTGAACTATTTTCAAGGGAGTTAAAACAAAATCGAAAATTTCGTCAAAATCGGACGAAATTATCGATATTTTTTACCTCCCTTTAATAAAATCTACATATTTTTCTGATTTTGTGTCATCGCGGACAAGCCAAACGCTTAAAAATCAACACCAGCCAATAAAATCGTGCAATTATTTGATCGATTTGATTGAAATATTGATCGTTTGGTTTAAACAAATTTTATTTGCAAATAATAATCACGTACATAATAATTCACAGTGATAACATGCAAAACGGATTAGAACGGAAGCAAAGCTTATACATGTATAGCTCTTCTCCTTGTTGACAGTTTAAACGATTTCTAAGCGTTATTGAAGATTGGGGAGCTTTTTTGAGTAATTGGAGTGAGTGTGCGAAATGATTGAAGCGCTGAGCAAATTATTCTAAATGGTTGCGATCGAAACGAGTGTCAATTTCACGATGTGGTTAACTTTATAGCTGCACGGTAATGCTCACCTTAGCATGGCTTCCATGTTGTCAGTTAGTGTCGAATTAGAAATAAATAATGTACACTACTCATGTTTCACTTTTTTATTTCCAATTACCCCCCATATTCTCAAAAACTCACCGACCGATAGGTCAGAGGAATGTAAGCTTATAAGAAATTATCTTTCTCTAGTTTAATTTTGCTCATTTCACAACACTTCAGATTAGTGGGACGGGAGCCAGTCTACAGGTCGCCTACATACACGTGTATAGTTTTATGCAAGAGCTATTCTTTTTTTTTTTTTTTTTTACTTAATTCTGGGGTGAGAGATTCTCCATGAAATTGAGATCCGTCACGCGAAAGGGAAACTTCTAGAAACTCCGTAGAATATATATTTTAAAAAGAGATTGGTCTCAGTAGATGTCAATCAGAGCTAGCATTTCAAAAATTCTTTCTCAGGAAGGGAGATTACTCATTCCGGATTAGGCAAATGGGTAAAGTGCACAATCAGCCTGTGCAGTCCGCGTTGTCTGACAAGGGTCGACAGTTTACGCACTACGCAGATGGTCTCTTTTCACAAGGCGGGTCAAATTCATAAGAACAGTTCGAAAATCAAGTATCGGCACAAAGCTACGAAAATGTTGTAGCTACATTTTATTTCGTAAATACCTAGGGCGTTCTGAAGTCTACCTTAGCGTTATAGATATAAATGTGACCCATCACGCGAAAAGGGAACATCCGGGAATTTAGTAAATTTCAGTATTGAAACAGATATTTGATCCAGCAAAGGTCAACCAGAGGTCGCATTTCAAAAATTCTTTTACTGGAAGGTAGATTGATCATTCTAGATTCAGAAAATAAGCACGGTGCACAAGAGTTCGACCCTAGTCAGTCTGCGCCGTCCGCGCAGTCTGACTAGGGTCGAAACTTTACGCACTTTCTAGATTGTCCCTTTTCGCGTGATGGGTCACAAATATAAATGCAAATAATCCCATAAGTTTTATTGCTTCAATATGTAAATATCTATCAATCACATGATGTTACCCAGGAAACACGCCTCTTTGTTACTGAATAGATGAAACTTATTAGGATTCAATGGATTGCAATAAGTGCTTCCCCCAATTTACATATTTAATGTTCTATGTAATCAAAATCGGTATAGGTGCTCGAAGATTGCAATCGACTTTATATAGAATTGAAGTTTTGGCGTAAAAGATCGCTTTGTCGTAGATTGTTCGATTTGGGTAAAGCACTGAGGGAAATATAATGAAAATGTGATAATAAACAATTTCTCTTTTTCAAAAAAATCTTTCTGCAACACGCTTTATGTTTAAACATATCAATTCATTTGAGCTTGTCAGACCGATCGTTGGCCGAGTGAATAGCGCGCTCGACTCGTAACCTGGTGGTTGCGGGTTCGAGCCCCACCGCAGGCGAGTAGTGTATTTGGGCAGGACACTTTACAGACAGGGCCCCAGTCCAGCCCAACTGTAAAAGTGGGTAGCAGTGGTTAGAACCCATTGCCTCTCTTTCACTGTGTAGGATAAGAACTGGAATGAGTTAGGACCACGATGGAAATAAGAGTCATTAGACCCTTTATCATGTTATCCTCGAGGAAAAAAATATTGACGAAATGAATGAATTTGGAGAAATAAATTTGAAATATATTACATGTCTATTTTGTATTTCTTTTTCTACTCATAAAAGACCATTTCGGAATTCATGACGTTGAACAAAAACCATGTCCGAAATTTAAGAAATGTCGGTCTGTACTAGATATCCCTAACTTCATAAATCGTCCCAAAATTTCTGAACCATCAATCAGTATTAAATCGTCTAACTTTTCCACTAATGTACGAACTTATCGCGGGCCGCATAAATATTGTTCTTGTGAAGAGCCACTTATGTGTTATCTATCAAAAACGCGACGGATATCACTCTTTACTTGTAATTACCATCCCTTATTTGATTTTTAATTTTGAAGGTGATGTTAAGGTTTTGGGCGGAGGGGAATTTATTAATTCTTGTATTTTTATTAGCAGAAAAAGAGCGTTGCTAAGCAACATTAATGCTAGACTAGGACCTAAACCCCTCAGAAATCACAAGAACTACATATTTGATTTAAACACTCAAGAAAACAATGTTATTTAGAAATTTCGTCTATTTCATTTTTAAATCAAAATTAGTAAAAAGATATCCCATTTTTTCTCGTAAGAGTTAAGTTACTAGCCGTCTTAGTTTTTCTATGCTAGTCATCATGTCAAGTCGCACCTAAATCTCGCGAGTACTCAAGTCAATCGAGTCTAGCGAGTACCCAAGTCAATCGGGAAACTTCGCCAATTCTACGGAATAGACCTCGGGAATAATGAGGGTGGTGACATTAAAGCGTCAAATCACACATTGGCTTTTATGACATCACAAACATTACTGAAGATGACGTTGCGAAAAAACAAAATAAACGAAAGGAAAACATGTGCGTATTATAATTTGATAAAAAACAACGTTTTTTCATCAAATTTTTATTTGTCGAAAAGAAGCCCACAGATGATCGGAAATATTTAACAAATGTGTTTTTTCTTCATGTGTATAAAAATAACCAAAGTACCACCCGAAGCCGATATACCACAAAAAAACCAAAATTACTTCCATCGTGTCCGAGGTAATATCCAGTTTACGGAAAAGTCCGAGCGATGTTCAGAATGCAAGCAAGTACAACGTTCAACTTCGGAAAAACATAACCCGCTCGGTAATGTTCGCTCAAAATTTCGATCCTTCTCTAACTACAGTTAAGAACATCGTGAAATTGACAGTGTAATAGATTTTGAAATGATTTTTGTATGAAATTGAATAAGTGCAGTTTCGAGTTTCGAGATTCGAGTGATATTTAAGGGAGGGAATATTTGGACGAAACTGGCGATGTTTTATTTAACCCCCCTTTATTAAATCTACGCAATTTTGAAGTTGTTTGTCAGACCAATCACGCGCTTTAAAAACCATCCTAGCCATTAAAATTGCAGAAAGAATTTGAATTAAATGCCGATCGTTGTCAACAATTTCAAAGTGTTTTGAACAAATTCGGAGCGTTTTTGAATGGTTTGAGTGAGTGTTTGAAAGAATAATATAAAACGTTGAGTGATAAGGAATTGTTATGATCGGATTGATTGTCAATATCAAGATGTTTTAACTGTACAGATCTAACAAATATTCAGCGATCGACGCTAACACCAGTTCTCGGGTCCGATACCTGCGGATTTTGGGAAGGATTGGAAGATGTTTCCATGTTGCAGGTCCTTTAGGCCTGTAGTTAATGGCAGAACTGAGTAGATTCTTCTATTTCTAATCTGTCCAGTTTAAATAAGAGTTGACTTTCCAATACTACTTTTGCATTACTCAATGTGAAACATTGTTGATTGAAGAAATTGCTTATCAAAAGCATTTTTTTCTTTTCAAACAATGTTTTCCTTGTTATTTATCCCTTAAATTGCTAAAAATCAAACATAGTTTTCTAACAGGACCTGTTTTAACAAGAAGGACATGTAATATGTATGGTAAACAGGCTCTACAGGCTGGTGGCAAACAGTAGTAAGTTTCTTTCATGCTTTTCGGTGGTTTATCGAGAAATAACGGTATATTATCACTCGATAATCTCACCGCAAAAGCAGTGAAATTATCAAAAAACTTACACCCTGCTTTTGTGCATTTCATCCTATCTAATTATCCATGCGGGGCGAAATATGTGACGTCACAATGAACGTTTCATCGCAATCACGTGCACAATGACTTGCTTTACGAAAATAGGTCCTAGAAATTTCACATTTTGTCTCATTTTTGTAATAAAGAAATAGAATAATCGTTTTTTTCAGTGTAAGATCGATATATATTTCATTTCGTGAACAACAAAAGCTATATTTTCCCTCTCGTGAAAATATAGCTTTTGTTGTTCACTCAATGAAATATAAATCGATCTTACACTGAAACAAACGATTATTCTCTATATCAAACCCTGAATATAGAAATGGATCATAACCTTTTCCTACAATCTCTGTCCCCGTTTTGTGACAATACTTTTATAACGAACTCATGTCATACCAATCTAGTTAATAAATACCGCCATTATCTCTACCGTAGACGCCCAAACTTTCAGTGTCATCTCAGACAAAGATATGTATAAAATCAAAGCACTGAAAGTACTGATGGTGAACGAATCTGTTGGCATTCTAAAGTGATATATTGAATTCGTTGAGAAAAGAGAAATTATAAATGTAAAAAATAATAAAGGGAAAGTGTCTCGTCAAAATTATAAATTCAAATAAAGAGAAAGAGAGGAAAAGAAAGGTAGAGAGAGTGACAGACAGAGACAGACCGATAGACAGAGAGCGATAAGCCTAGAGAAAAGAAAAAAGGCAACTATAGTGTCTAGACTAATGATTTTTTTCTTAACTCAAAAAATAGCAGTCAGAAAGGTAATTCAATTTCCACATGCGGAACCCATATTTTAGCAGATTAAACAGCAGTCTTTCTGCATATTGACTTTTAAACGTTATCCGCTATGGCTCTGGTGCGACCTGAATGGGGCCCCCCCATCCTCCGAATTAAAAGACCGCTGTTTCGTAATTGTAATTAAAGGGTTTTGCTCTCTTTCGGTAGTATTCAGTCTTGTGAAAGAATAATTATCTGATGCCATTGCGTAAAAAATAATTAAAACAACAACACACACCAACAAAAAACCACTCCAATAAAATCTATGTAGGAAGGTATTTTGTACAGCTAATGAATTGTCCAAATATAGTCGTTGTTTAAATTCTATTGCTCCTACTAAACGGCGGAAAATCGTAAACCTAAGAGGATAGAAGATGGCAGCTACGAACGGATGTATGCTAATTATAGTTCTGGTGCGAGAAATACCAATTTCCATGTTAAGGTAAAGGTGCTCCAGTCCACAGGCGATTGATTCACAATCCAAATTTCGTTTTTTGTAATATTTTACATACTTACGGCAAAACAAATTGATGAATGATTGTATTGAGGAAATTCTAGAGCCATCCGAGGGATAGAAGCGCTACTATACAGTTGTAGTTAAGAGGTCAAGTACTTTGAAAAAAATCCATTCGATGTTAAAATTTGAAATTAGGTCTATCGTGCTGGGATATTTGTTCATTTGATTCCTTTATTTATTTATCTATTCACGACATTCATATATTAATAGTAAATCGTATCGAGATTGCTATATCCCCTGTTTTCCGGCCTTGTTTGAAACGAAAAAAAAAAAACAAAAAAAACAGGGAACGGGATTTGAGTAATTTGATACAAAAATACCCGTAACCGAAGATATTTACATTACACAAGTATGCAATGGGTTAAATTATACTTCATATCAAGGTTGGTCACGGTCAAGTGGTGCGTGTTTATGTTTCAATGAGAATTTGGAATAAATATACCGTATTCACCTTTTAGACGCGCCCTCCCTAATAAACGCGCTCCCCCATAAATACGATTCCCAGGCCCTTGACTATACGATCAACAACATCCAACCGTCCACGGTCCGTGGTGAAAAATCCGGTCTCGAATTTAATTTCAATAGCTGCTACTCCACGACGTAATGTTCAATAGAGTAAGTAAGTAAGTAAGTAAGTAAATTTTATTATTATAGTAACGTGTGTTATGACAAAGTTATGTTTATAATAAATAGATACATATTTTTAATTATAAACTTATTATACGAAACACCCGGCCCCATGGACCTATATGTCACCTTGATCTTTCTTTGTTGGTACTGCGTGAGTGAAGCTATCTAGAATTATAATCGTTGACGTAGACTGAATTATGACTACGAGTCCGGTGGCCATGATTCGCTCTTTCTTTTAGGAAAGGACTAATTAGGCCATCTGACTCGCAGACTCGCAACAAAATGCTCAATAAAGTGCAGCTATCCCTTACCCAAAATGAAACAGAAAGGGGTAAACTGTCCTTCTTGAACAATGAATGATTCAAATGTATTTTCCGGATTAATGAGCTTTGCTTAGAAGTATTCAGCAAATATATATATTTGGTTAATTTAAACATACATATATATATTTTAAATGAAGGTTAATAAATGAAAATTCATGTTGAAATAAAAATGAATAAGAATTAAATATTGATGAAATATTGGCGAATGAATGGATGGATGGATGGATGGATGGATGGATGGATGGATGGATGGATGGATGGATGGATGGATGGATGGATGGATGGATGGATGGATGGATGGATGGATGGATGGATGGATGGATGGATGGATGGATGGATGGATGGATGGATGGATGGATAGATTGTGGGTTAACTATCTTAAATTCCTATCAGGATAAGGCTGGTTGCGTCATTTAAGATCGTTCAACATCTGAAAAACTAGCGCGTCCTAAATCTCACAGTCTTCCGGAAGCGCGAAAGGTTAAAATTTAACACAAAATTAAAACTGTTTCTCGCAATTCTTCATAAGTCACATGCGAACAAAATTCCCTTTCGTTGTTACGAAAATATTTCTGAAATCATTTCACCTTCTGCAAATATACAAAATATCCGAGTCAAATGGTTAAATCCTAGTCACAATTCATACTGATAAAATAGGAAAAACCCCGTAAAATCTCGTGTGTGACTTATTTCAAAAGCGACGTCGCCGCTTGCAAGAATCTGGGGACTTCAAAGGGTGCCGACACGCTGTGACCCAGCTAGCTCCAGACGTGTTGTGTTTTCACTACGAAACACTTGCATTTACACATCACGAAATTTTAGAATTTAATACAGGATTATTTATTTCAAACGTGAATAGGTAATGATTAATTAGACCGCTTTGTCCATCGGTAGCGGAACATTGAATATTGCATCGTCTGGAGGCTTCCTATCTTGTACAAATAGTAACAATAATAATAATCTCGGCTTCTGCTAACACAATCACTTGCTTTTGAAAGCTGCAATTAATGGTCGAGGGTGACCGTATTTCGATAGATGACTTTAAATGACAGAATTACTATTCATTAGCTAACATTTTATTTTATTTTTCAAATCTATAACCTTAATAGATAAATAGAAAAGCGTATTGGGTAGCGTACGTATTTCAATCGATAATTACGAACATGTTAACAGTTTGCTTCTTTAATGTACCAAAATACGTATTTTTTTTTTTTTTTTTTTTTTTTTTTTTAATTAAGGAAAAGGGTCCGAAATAATAGCGCCTCCACGACGTTTTGCATCGCGCTCGGGCGTGTTTAATAGGAGAAATACGGCAGGAACATTCCATTCGTCTGTAAACTTGACCTTTCGTAACTTATAAGCAAAGACTTCATTCATGAGAAGGCAGGTAAAATCGTAGTAGGTCATCACGTGTGGTATGGCAAATTACGTGTGTAGAAGTTCAAGAGTTCACGACCTCAATAAACACACATTTCCGGCAAATTACTACAAATTACAATAGCGAAGGTTTAAATCCAAAACATAGTATCTGTCTATACAGTATACAGACACAAACTTTGTTTTTGCTCTCAAGTCTCGAGAATCTTACGCAGATCAAAAATTCGCACTTATAGACATTCCAAGATAATTTTGTGTTTTAAAAGGGTAATTTTCATTATCTTCACTTGATGAAGAATGCTAGTATCATGCATTTAACGAAAGAAACAGTGATTTTGTAGAGAGAAGTATCTAGAGATACTAAATTGAATCTAAAGAGGTATTGCTTTATTTAAAACCTATTAAGATCCTACAGGATTTTCCATACACTGGTGAACGAAAATTTCGTAGTGGACCCGTAATAGTTCCGTAACACATTACGGACGCAAAATGTAGTAACTTCTCTTGTGTGATTAGACTTCTGGTAGTACTCCGGTCAATAAGCTTGAAGAAAAGCATGTTTCTTTTATCATCTCCGATAGTCAATGGAGATTTTTTGGGCATTTCACGATTTTTGACAAAACGCAATTGATATGCCCAGTTTTGAATCAGATTTTGTTGATTTCATTGATTTAGATTTACGCAATGTCATCTCTAGCGGGAACGTCGATGCTTTTTACGTCACCAAACCCACATGCAAAATAATGCGATCTCCTGACTGCGTCCTTATTTTTTCCCGCGGTCTATTCCATAAAATCGCCGATGGGTCCCGACTGTAAGGCTATGGCAATTCATACATATATAAAACATACTTATTGTTTTGTATGAGAAAAAGTATCATAAGAGGTTGGGAGAATTGATCATTGTCGAGGCTATGCCGAGACAATTATCAATTCTCACAACCGAGTTAGATATTTTTTCATACAATACAATAAGTACGTATTATATTTATCTTATAACCTCTTTTTGTCTTCTTTTCGTCGATGTTTCTAACAGAAATGCAAGTTTCTAAAAATAACCGCATTATATCATTGTTCTAAAAATAGCTATGTGATATCATAAATGATATCACACGGGGTGTTATCACACGGATATTTGCATAATTATAAGACAAAGTTTTAACCGGAATAGCCGAGCCAGGAAATAAGTTCTTTGACTTTTCCGGGATGATAATACAATGGGGAATTTCGTGTATGACGCGTTTGATAATGCTCTTGTCCCTTTATCAGACAATATCTTCAACAAAAGGACAATAATTCAACATAAAAGCAATAAATCTGATTGAACTTTTAAATTGAAACTTGCCTTATCACACTATAAGATTGGGACATCTTCAAATTCGAAAACCTGCCCGAGTTCATCTCGAAGTTAATTCATTGGTTCGCGCATGTTGAACTTAAATTCGTATGTTTTTACCCTTTTTATTTTACATCGTTTTATATTGTGACCCGTCACGCTAAAAGGGACCATCCGGGAACTCTGTAAAATAAATATTTAAAAAAGAGATTTGGTCCAGCATAGATCAACCAGAGGTCGCATTTCAAAAATTCTTGTACTGGAAGGCAGATTGATCATTTTAGATTAAGAAAATAAGCAAAGTGTGAAAAGATTCGACCCTAGTCAGTCTGCGCAACCCGCGCAGTCTAACTAGGGTCGACACTTTACGCACTACCCAGATGGTCCCTTTTCGCGTGACGGGTCACATATACATTGCCTTTCAACTCAGGTTGAAATCTTTATATTCTGCTTCATAGAAATGATTCGGTGCTCAAGTCGATTTTATTGACAATGGAAAGGGCAAAAATCGACAGGCGCTCCCGAGAATCGATCTCTGGACCTCGAGAAGCTAACATTCGACCAGAGCCACAATTACTGTTTTCTGGACCCGACATTTCAAAACTATTGTTCATTCTCTACTGAGAATTTTCTCAAAATCAGAATTTGAATAAAGGATGATCATAAAAGATTATATGAATTAATTGTTATTTATGATTATGTTAATATCACCTTTGATGTCCATTATGTCATTATTTAAAGTATTACAACAGAATTAAAATCGGATTGAATCTCAATTTGAAATTGGAGAAAATTCTAAATTGATCATAGAAAGTGTTATGACCTCGGGCCTTGGTCTTTCGAAAATGGACAGTTGTAACTACTTGTGTGTATTTCCGTTTATTTATCGTCGCTGCCCATATGAAATAATTCCCCCCCCCCCTCTAAAAGGGTGGATGTGAGATAGCACAAGGATACAGGGCGAAACCACTGCTGAAATTCCCCATTGTTCTTTAACTTGCTCGGTGTAAAGCACCGTCTCACGGGACCTCGGTTTAACGTCTCATCAGAAAGACAATTAGTTTTGTTAGTGTACCATATCGAACACACGATATCCAACTTTGAAGTCAGCCCTGCGTTCAGAATGCAAACGTTAGCCAAGCGCTTTCGAAATGATACCCCGCCTTGCACGTATGTACACGTGCAAATCGGGGTATCATCTCAAAGCGCTCGCGAAACGTTTTTACATTCTGAACGCAGGGAAGGTGCTCTACCGACTGATCGAATAACGTTGATCGACAAGGGTGGTTACCTTTTTAAGCCAACGGATACGTAAAGGGAAAGGTTTTGTGTATACGAGTCGGGTTTTACGCCGCTTTCAACAATGTTTCAGTTATACCGCGGCGGTTGGAGCACCTAACACTAGCTCCTGGTATTTCTCTCACCAGTACTACCATAACATCCTTTCCTAGCCTCTAGCTGCTTTCTCACATAGATCTACGATTTTCAACCCATTGGTGGTAGACAAATAGTCGGAAAGAATAAATGCCGCCGTTTGGAAAATGTACAACGGATTTCAGCTCCACTTCCGCTTTCGGGATTTATACTTCAATTTATTAATCAAGAATCTTTTTTTTTTCATACTAATGTATTGGTGTTCGTTTGCGACAAAAGCTTTAAGCTTATATACATTGTATAAGCTCTAGAAATTAAGCCCTGAGTTCTGGATAAAAAAAAAACGTTTGTGAACACCCATAGAACGGTATCTTTCGTTGCACGTTGAATTTTCTTTAACATTTCCCGAACACAGGAACACAGGACATGCATTTTCACAACGATAAAGCCATCGTAGAACCACAAAATAAGGGATAAGGACTCCAAATCGAAGTTATTTTGTACATTCCGAAGTGTTTTTACCAAACCGTCCATTAAGAAGTTAATTTACATAATCCCGTTTACACAGACATAAAATGATGTTTGTTCTTTACTTTTTACGTCAATGATTTTATAATTCAACCTAATTTTTGCTCAATAGAATATGTTATGAGTCTCTAGAACATTACAGTTACACATTACCGTATCCAGAGAGGGTATGGGGGATTCAAACGAACCTCCGTTTTTAGCCTGCTTTAGCAGGCCATAGGAACCAACCCTGCATCCTGGGAATTGCCTAGGAAAAAGATCATCGAGTCAAAAACCGAACAAAGAGTGAACTACGTAGCTTTCTTGTGCGCGCAAAAAAGGGCTATTATACGTCATCAACTTTTGTGCGACACGATGTGCTTTGTGTGTTCAACGCAGTGCTTGAATATCACTACGCTGTGCTAAAATCAAAGAACTGATAGTACTGAAGGCGAGGGAACTGAATAGACGAAACAACACACGAGGTCAATTTTCTGGAATATAACCTTGATTATTCACCTTGTCCTTATCATGTATAACAGATATTTTCTTACTTATCACTGCCAAAATCACTGCTGTGTAAAAGATAGATAGCTTTTATATTTTATCGTGACGGAAGAATTTGCTAATAGGGAAAAGAAGACAATGATGCTAAATAACACTTTCTCCTTTCTCCCATATATTATCTACCCTTTCTGCTACAAATTTTACTTATTTTACCACATATTGTATATAACCTTGGACCGGTCTAAACATGAGTTGTCTTGTAATGGATTAATCTAAATTAGAAACAGTTAAAAGCCTTGTCCCATCCTTAAACCCTTCAACAGACGACAATAGACTGGACCAACTTGGAACAGGTTGCAGACAATACATTATTATGAGTGTAATTTGATATATATCTAGGGTAAAAAATAAAAAAATAATGGGGTATGAGTATAAGGTGGACCATATTGTGGGAAAGGGAGAATTGTACCCTATAAATTTCTTGTGTTTCCACAGTAAAATACAACTTTATGGAATTCAATTTAATGTGAAAGAAGGGCCGACGAGCTTATGTCCCTAGAAAAACAGCATAACTACGATTATTAGACGGAATTGTCGAAAGTATAAATTGACAGACTAGTAGCAATCCAATCAACTCAACTAAACTCAACTAAAATTATAAAAACGAGAGGTGCGCCTGTAGGCGAAGCGGTATCGGGCGTAGTAATCTATACCTTGGGATTTACTTAATTTTGGCGGACCCAGCGCTATATAGAGAGCATACCGTTCGACATTTTTCCTTTGAAGTGAGTTCGGAATGTGGCTTACGATCTCTATAGGTAAAATGGAACCCTTGGTTTCCCTCGCCTAAAAAGGCCTTGCTAAAAAGATTCAAAAATTGGAGTGCATGCCTTCGAATGTCATCTTACCTCTTTATAAACCAGGCCTTCTGCGCTTTTAGCGCCTTGGTTTTCATGGGGAATTCAATCAGGATTGTGTAATAATACGACAAGGACCACTCAAATTTGTAAATTCGAACCTTCGTAGAAACCATGCATCCATCACAGGAAATAAACAGCTACTAGCGCTTAGAGTAATATTGAACTACAATAAATCGTGTCTTGTAAGAGAACTTTTTCTTTAAGCTACAATTCGCGACATCTTGAACAGGCGATATGAAGAATATAGCTTTACTTTTATAAAATATATAATGAGGAACAATTAAGTAATCCTTTTGGGAAAATCAACCACATGTATTTGCTAGATAGGATAGTTCTAGATGAAAGAGCTCATTAGTAATGTTGCTGTTAAGCCATCCCTGTGTTCAGGATGCGAAAAGGCTTGTGAACGTTTTGAAATCACATCCCGCTTTGTACGTATGTACACATACAAAGCGGGGTATAAATTCCTAATCGTTTCATGAACGTTTTCATCCTTAAGGTAGTGGACCCGTAATAGATCTGCAACATTTCGGAACGCATAGGCTTCAGCTATGTTGACCGAGGTTTCCTAATGAAAATCATTGGGAAACCTCAGTTAACATAGTTGAAGACTGTGTTTCCGAATCGTTGCGGAACTATTACGGGTCCACTACCTTAACGCAGGACTGGTATGTGTCTGACAGGATTTTTAGTCCTTTGCCGGCTAAGCCGAAGGATGCTTAAAAGGTTTGCCCTCCGTCCACATGTTCGCCCGTCCGTCCATTTGGCAATCAGTTAAATCATTTTCTCCATTTTTTTTTTTCAAAAAAGAGAGAGATAGTAAGCTTTTTGTTCGTTTCTGATCTGCAGCAATGAGTCCAGAACAAGTCAGAGTTTAGTTCATCCATTGTCTTTTGAGGAAGTGAGTTATGTTCTTAAATTTAAGTTTTCCCGGATTTTCCCAGGCGCTTGTTTAATTTTAGCCTATTTTTGGGATTCGAACTCACATTAATGAGTTGCAGAACAGGCTGGACTTTTGTCATGATTCAATGATTTTTTAGGAAGGTACGGAATCATTGATAATTGGAATTTCCATCCGGGTGGGCACTTTGTATTATCAAGCAGAATTATCGAAAGTTTGTTATTCTTATATTCCTACAGCAATGGTATAGTATTATTCTTTGGTTACGATATGAATTCGACAATCCATCTGTCTGTCCTTAATCTGCGATAATTAACCGAAGCGCAAATGACACAAACATAAAGTAACAAATTGACAAACGCTTAGGATGTTTGGAAAAGTACAAAACAAAAAGGGGCAGGAAATAGCGTTTTTAAAACGTCAATATTTGACTAAACGTTTTTATATTTGGAAACTTTTCCCCATTGTTCGAAATGCCATTGTTTGTCTTCTAATTGTATGTATATCCCCCGCAAGTCAATCGCCAATTCCATACATTAATCACATATTTGTCTATTCCATTATATAGCCAGCTTGTGTAAAGCAATTATTAAAAAGTTCTAAATCAGTTTGAACATGGAATTGTGTGAGGGCTCTGCAATAAATATTTGAAACTGTATGCAAAAGATGCCTGTTTTTCTAATTGATTAAAAACAATTTGTCCTTCGATGGTTATAATCCACGATTTTTCCTCTGGCAGGGCGGAGTCTTAGTAACGAGTCTTTGCACTTTAAGTTAAGGTAAATCAGCTTTTTTATCATTACGTGTACTTACTACGACATAAATAATTTTAAACCTTAAATTTTAAGTTGGTTACCAAACCCTCGTAACTAGTTACGAGGGTTTGGTAACCAAACGATGAAATGTGTTCACTTTCTCCAAGCACGAGAATCCTTTTGATTTTTAGATACAGTTTTTTGCACGCGTTTACGATAATTGCCGACTTACAACCCCAAATAATGAAAAGTAAACTCGCCAAATTACGTCACGGCTTAACCACGCACTACCATGCAGTTGAAAAATAACGCAGAATATTTGTGTGGACGCGTTACATAGGCTACCAATGTATGTTGAATCCAAAACGGGTAGTAATTACTTGCGATGGGTGTTCAAATGTTTGAGATCTAGCTAACCAGCCATCTACCCTACGTTCAGAATGATAAAATAGTGCAAACTGTTTGCCAATTTTACCCCGATTTGTACGCGAGTGCACGTACAAAGCGGTGTATAGTTGACAATCTGTTGGTACCATTTTTGTCATCCTGAAGAAAGGCTGGATCCATAACTTGGTGCTCGTAAACGTAAATGTACCGTGAAATATATGTATTTTCAAGACTGAGGTCTGACGTAGTTTGATTGCTCTGAGAAAAAGGTGCTCAAGCACTTTTGGTTACACTGGATTGATTGAATAGAGTTTTACACCGCTTTCAACATTTTTTGCAGTTATATCGCGGCGGATGAAGCACCTAGCAATGGATTCCTGGTATTTCTCTCAACAGTGCATCCAACACACCCTCTCCTAGCCTCCAGCTACTATCTCACATAGGTCTACGATTATCAACCCATTGGTGAGAGGCAAATAGTAGGAAAGAATGATTGCCACCGTCGGGGATCGAACCCGGGACCCTTAGATTGACAACCCGACGCGCTTCCAACTGCGCTATGACGGCGGCTTGGTTACACTAAACGAAAGACTGAATACCATTTACTTGATTTTATCAACAGTCTCACTTTGACAGTGAAATGACTTATTAAAATTTTCAATCAATTTTTATTGGTCTATTTTTGGACGACAATAACATAACACTTCAAGGTTTAGAAACGCCCCCATTTAGATAGATAAAACAACCGTCCGGAGAGAGGGCATCTAAGAAATCTTCCAGGTTTTACAATCATTATTTTTAGTTTGACTTCTTGTAACTTAAAAAGGGATAAAATAAATGCCTTATTCATGCGAAATCTAAAATATTTTTTATAAGTTTGAATTAAGTTTTGCATTCGTGCGAGTATCAGCACTGTAAAATTAGTATTTAAAGACCACACAAAGGAGCATCTTCCATTTAACAAAACGCCATCATGGCGTAGTGGTAGTGTGTCGGACTATCATTTTAAAGTTCCTGGGTTTGATTCCCAACGGCGGCACTCATCTTTTCCGAAAATTTGTCTTCCAACAGTGGGTAAATAATCGCAGACGTATGTAGGATAGCAACTGGAGGCTAGGAACGGATATAATGGTTGTACTTGTGTGAGAAATACCAGGAAGCCATTGTTAGTTGCTCCAGTCGCCGGGATATGACCGGAACGTTGTTGTAAGCGGCGTAAACCCTATTCAAACAAATCAAAACTAGACAAGAGACTGAATAGACTGTATAGACTGAATTGTAATTCGAGAGAAGTGGAAGATGGTGGATTTAAATACCGGCCCATTCGGAACATCACTCGGACTTTTCCGTAAACTGGAAAGTACCCGGACATTATCGGAACATCACTCGGACTTTTCCATCAATTGGCAGGTAACTCGGACGTAAGTGTAGTAATTTTGGGTCATTTTTCAGGTAATTCGGTTTCTAGTGATTCTTCGGTTATTCAATACGCGTGTAGAAAATTACATTTTGTTAATTCTTTCCAATCGTCTATTTAGAAATTTCGGGCATATTATAATTTGATAACAAAACGCAGTAACATACTGCGTTTTGTTATCAAATCATAATATACCCACTTTTAGTCTTTCATTGATTTGTTTTATGCCTCGTCATCCTTAGAAGGATCGTTGATGTTTATGACGTCATGTAAACACACCTTCGAAATGACGCAATTTCATAGCAACGCCCGTATTTTTCCCGTAGTCTTTTCCGTAGAATCGACGAGGGTTCCCCATTGCCTCGGACGTAAGTGTAGTAATTTTTTTTATCATTTTTAGGTAATTTGGCTTCTGGTGATACTTCGGCTTTTTCGTTACATACCCATCCGCCTTACATACATCCGAGGTATGTTGCAGTTTACGGAAATGACCCAGTGATCCTGAGCGGGATCGTTAGTGTTTGTGACGTCATATAAACCCACGTGCGATATGACGCGCTTTCATGGTTGCGCCCTTATTATTCCAGAGGTCTATTCCATAGAATCGCCGAGAATTCCCGATTGATCCCGGCCGTGTCACTAGGCATGGCGGTATGTCTGTGGGCAAGGGATTTCAGGGCACCGGCCTAGAAAGCACATGAAGGAGAGAATTCGTCACGATATTAGTAAGAGATTGTTGAAAGTGGTGTTAAAAACAATTAAATCTAAACAGACAATGCAATAAATGTATAAGCCGCCGTCATAGCGCAGTGGTTAAGCGCCGGACTATTAATTTAAAGGTACCCGGTTCGATCCCCGACGGCGGCACTCATCCTTTCCGACTATTTGTCATCCACCGATGGGTTAATAATGGTAGATCTATGTTGGATAACAGCTGGAAGCTAGGAAAGGATGTGATGGTAGTACTTGTGTGAGAAATACTTGGAATCCATTGTTAGGTGCCTCAATCGCCGCGATTTGACTTTGAAAGCGGCGTCAATCGTATACATCCAAAAGCAATAAACGTACAAGTATAGTTTTGAGGCTCATTTTTGTCATGGCGCTACTGGATTATAATGGATTTAAATTGATTTGTTGTAAAATTGGCCCTGAGTTAAACAACGGGTGTCCATCTATCAAGAGGGGGTTATTTGGTTTGGGTCGAGAAAACTACTGACATTCATTTTGCTAATAGATTTTAAGATGTGAATTTTGGTTTAATTTGAAGAAGGGGAATTTTTAGACATTTTTTCTTCATTTTTGTGTTTGAAAGGCAGTGATGTAATTCAAATGAGGATTATTGGAGAGCGTCGAAAGGTGGTGTGTTATGTATATATAATCGAGCCCTGTGTTTAAGATGGGACATTTCGCGAAAACGTTTGAGAAATTGTTCCCCGCTTTGCAAGTACACTCACGTGCCAATCGGGAAACCATTCTTAAACTTTTGTAACTATTTGTTGTTTTTGTTGCTGTTGTTTCAATCCTGAATACAGACCGTTTTGTTTTCTCCATGTATAACGATGATTTTTTTCAACTGCTTTTTCATTAACGCGCCTGTTCTTGACGTTTCTAAATGATCCGTTCTCCAAGAAAACTTACCTATTGACAATGAAATTGGCAATATACTTAAACCTCAATTCTTTAACAATGAAAAATTTATTATTCAACAAAAAAGGAAAATTATGCTTTTTTTTCAAAAAGTACAAGATATTTCATACCAGATCATGTAGCCATTTTACCACAAACCGAACTTGATGCACTGAAACATTGAGAAAAAAGATGAAATTGCTAGTTTCTGTAAAATTTTGCAGGGTTTTTTTTTTTCAATTTTACCCCAAATTGAAATTAACATCTACAAATTCTTTGAAATTGAATTAATCTAAATTTGATTGTTTCTTAGTACAATTAACAACATCGTGAAATTGACAAAGTGAATGAGTTTGGAATGATTTAGGAAAGAAATTGAATGAGTATGTTGAGCGAGTTCTGGGTGAATTTAATGGGTTGTAATCCTATATCGCAAAGTTTGTTCAGGATGAACAAAATTAGCTATATTGATTACCTCCCTTTAATAAAATATGCATACAAGTTCTATAGATAGCTTGCTATTTATTCAAGAACCTGTTTACAATTTGAAATATATCAGTTAAATCGCAATTGTTCTCTATCCAAATTTAATTTAAACCACGTTGTTGATTCTATATTTTTCAGTGGGTTTGGGCGTTTTTGAATGGTTTGAGTGAGTGTTTGGAATGAATGAATGTAGCGCTGAGTGCGTGATTTAGAATGGTTTTGATAGCTGCGAATGTCAATTTCACGATTTCACGATGTAATTAACTGTATCATGGTTAGACAACTGAAATTAAAAGGTCACGTCATTTAGGAAGGTTTTACTGGAGAACAGATCAAATTTGAGCATGTGCGTGACATTTCCAACTACATTGTATTTGAAATGTTGATGAGGTTCAAACATTGAGAGGCATAAACAGCCACAAAATTTAAGAATAAAGTTACCTGATTGTCTACAGATACTTTCAGACCATATCTATCTACAAAACACATAGCTTAGACTCTGGTCGGATTGTGCGGGTGCACAAGCTGGTCAGAGGCTTTGCTTTGCGCATATTTGAAATTTTTGGAAATCTCACGCACAGGTTGATATTTGATGCGTGCGTGGTTAACAGACAAGCAATCTTGACACACACACTTTATTCAGATTATTTTCCGATTATATGCCGACACTATGAGTCTGACACTATCTATAAAATGAGCGGTGAAGACTTAGATAAGACATCGTGGATGCACAGGCTGGTCTAAGTCGTGTCTACGCACGCGTAATATACTAGTAGTGGGAAATATAAATGTTGCGTACGGTTTAAAAAGAGATGTTCTTTTTTTCGTTTGCATTTTCACTAGAACTCATCTTTCCTAAAGTTCTTTGAATCATTTTCACTACTATTTACCACTATTTTTTCGTTTTATGTTCAAACTTTATTACAGGTTTTATTCATTGTTTCTTATTTTTTATTCATTTTTATATCCATTCTTTTGAAATTCTATTTTTTAAATCACACCTGTCGTGGCCTACAGTTAAGTACATCGTGAAATTGAAAAGATGAATGGTTTTGGATTGATTTTGAATGAAATTGAAAGAGTGTGTGAAGCGAATTTTGAGTTAAGTTCAAGGAAGGTAAACCAGTATCGCTTATTTTGATAAGATGCAAAAATAGCTGTACTTATTTCCTCCTTTTAATAGAATATACGTAATTTCCTATTTGTTTGTCTTCACGAAACTATCATACACTTTGAAATCAACACCAGCAAATTATGCTTAGTTCCAAAAGAAAGTGTGCACTTTTAAATTATGAATATCTCTGAAATTACACAATCTATCGTCATGAAACGTCGTATGATTATCCCCAAGAGTAAGTGCAAACGATATTTGAAAACAAAATTCGCGCGATGAGCAAACGTTTTCTGCTAAATTGAGACATTTGATTTTGCATATTTTGCATGTGCATCTCAGGTTGTACGAATAATTGATATGACGATGCATTCATTTGAATCTTTGCGGCTTTCCTTAGCTTAAAATCACATTTTCAATACAATAATGCATGATGCTACAGCGTGGTTTGACTACCAATTAACGTCGTTGAACAAAAACAAACCTTGTCAGATTTAGAAAGTCAATAAAATTGATTGAGCATTTATGTTCTCATAGAAATCGAGGTCATCATTTTGTAAGGCCTTTAATAAGCAAATCTAGATGTCATAGAACGTCAAAGCACCATTCAATGACAAGTTACTGGCACAACAACGTAGAAATGTCTAACGTTGACGTACACGTAACCACTGCATGAAATAAATAATGATTTGTTTGGGAAATGGCCTGAAATGGCTATTCAAACTTTATAATGCTACATCAACACATAGCTCTTACCAAAGAAAAAGTTGTAAGGAGGTCAAATCTCAACAATTTAAATTCTGTCTGATGGTATGCAGCATGCGATACTTTACCCAAAACCGATTTGACTTTTAAATTCAAAAGATCTTGACTAAAGTATGGTATCAAATTTACTGCATAATTTTCCTTCAACTTTTAAAAGTCAAGAGAAATGCAAAAATAGAGAGTGCACACTTTCTTATGGAACTCAGTATAAATCGTAGAAAAAATTGATGGATTTGAATTAAATATTGGTCTTCTTGGCCGCTTTCTAAATGTTTTCTTAAAATTATGGAGCGTTTTTGAAAGGTTTGAGTTAGTGTTTCGAATCAATAATTGGAGCGCTGAATGAGCGGCATTGATCGGCATGAGTGTCAATTTCACGAGGGATTTCGGTCTCTCTTTTTTTCAATATTTCGTTTACCCATTTATTGCGTTATTGTTTGCATTTACAATATTTTGGTGGCCTTTCGACGATATATCACGGCATTCACCATTTAATCAAAGTTCGTAAAATTTCCCTCTTAATACTCCGGGACAATGAAGGTGCGATTTTCGAAAGATAATAAAACAGTGTTCAAGTTTGATTAAGTTGTATTTAATACATTGTGGTCCCAACATTGGTTCCAAGGTCGGACTCTAGTTTAAAAATTTCTTTTTGGTGCAGTTTAACACTTTTAAGGCAACTCATTTTATCTTTTCCCATGCTTAACAAGAGTGGAGTCTTGGAGACTAAGGACTTGTTTTACAAAACATCTTACGATCGGGGTTTTTTGCGTAAGTCAAAAGTCAAACTTGCTTCTAGAGTAGCCACTAAATATGGAATTCTGCCAAGCATCATCTCATTAGAATCGTCTTCTCAAGACGATTCCAAATAGATAGTGCAAGGAAGAATCTAAGAATGAATGAAAACACCTGGTATGATTTTAGATTTTGACTTACGATATTTTTTTTTTTTCGTTACACGTTTAGTAAAACGGGTCCCGGGTACGTCTGTAAAATGTGTATAATTTGTTTTCTAAATATGAAATCCAAAGTTCATAATGGTTCATAATTCGCTTAAGGTAGTAGACCCGTAAAAGTTCCGCAACATTTCGGAAGTGATGAACTTTAACAGCGGCAACATTGTGAAAGATCATGAGTTCCGAAATAATGCGGAACTAATATGGCAGTTTGCAAATGCAAGATCTTTAAGATGTAGATATTTTGGTCTAAATCTATCCTCGGTCACCATAGTCTAGGGGTAGATCGTCGGCCTCTTGACCCAAAGGTCCTGAGTTCGATTCCCGGGAGCGGTTATCGATCTTGGTTCATTCATTGGCCCACACAATCGGCGCGAGTACTGGAGAATTTTCCAGGAAGCAGAATTGAGAGGGATTAATCTAAGCTGTAAGAACTTGTTTCTCAGTCGATGTGAAATAAATAGGTTTAAACCAAAATATCCTAAAAAAACAAATACATAGTCAAATACCGTTATATCCGGCCAATAGTTTTAAGAATAGCAAAAATAAAATGATATAAAAGTATTGCAATAGATCTTATTTTGGAACGACGCCCGCGAAAGCTTTCGTAAATTACACACATGTATTATAGGAGATCATATATAATATGTTTTAATCCGAGATAAGCATTTTTATAGAAAATTAAGAGCGGTTTTAAATCTAATTATCCTATAGTTCACACTTAAATCAAACAATCGAAGACTTGAATTAGGGTCAATTATACTTCAGTCTTAACTATTTTGGACACAACCGTGCTAATTCGTCGCCATCGTGAAAATATTGTTGAAAAGGCTTGTAAAAAGGAAAATACAGATTTACGCGTAAAAACGAGGAAATTGATTACAACAAGAACTGTCACCATTGCCAAAAAAATATTGGCGTCAAATGACAAATAATAATCAAGCCAATTCCTTAATAAAACGTATTAGTCGTTCTGAATACTAAGATTAAAATCATGTTTTTTATAAAACCTATTTTGCGTTCAGGATGACAAAACGATGCAAACTGTCTGCAATTTATACCCCGTTTTGCACGCGTACTTGCGTGCAAAGCGGAGTATAATTTGCGAACAGTTTGCACTGTTTTGTCATCCTAAACGCAAGATAGAAATTCAACATCCTAGCAGTTTCAAGACCTCGTAAGTCAAAGGTTATTTAAGATCAAAGAATTCAGTTCTCGTCTTTCGAATCTGTCCGATGGGTGTAGATTTGCAATGTGGCTTATTTGTTTGTCTCCCTTTTTTGTGTTTTGCTGCTCGTTCTGTATATATATTTACTTATTATTTCTCTTCGTAACGTTATTCTGCCCTTCGTTATCATGCCATTCGCTTCCTGTCCCAAAAAAAGCTCTCTAACATGACTCTACAATCTCCAACAATCAGTAATGGATCACCTCTTAAAGACTAATCCATCTTCCTAGAATTTACACACTAATTTTTCTTACATCAACGAGTTTTTCCATGGTTTAGTCATGATTTCTTCGTTAAAGTGTCATGGTTACGAGGGTCGTGTTTCCTGTTTATTTGTACATGATTTTGTTATTATGTTTGTCATTTCCCTTCTTTACTCAGTCTGTCTCTCTCTCCAACTTTCTCGGATTGCTAGCTTTCAATTTCAATTTGCTCAAATGTTTTGTTATTATTGTAATGCTCGCCAATTTGGCGGAAAAACAATAAAATAATAGTAATACTTCAGTTTTAACTATATATGACACAACTGTGCTAATTCGTCGCCATCGAGAAAATATGAAAATATTGTTGAAAAGGGTTGTAAAAAGAAAAATACATCTTTACGCGTAGAATACGAGGAAATTGATTACAACAAGAACTGTCGCCATTACAAATAAAGGCGTCAAAAGACAAGTAATAATCAAGCCAATTCCTTAATAAATGTATAAGTCGTTATGAATATGAATAAAAAAAGATTCATTATAAAACCTGTCGTGCGTTCAGGATGACAAAACGATGCAAACTATTGCAAATTATACTCCGCTTTGCACGCGTACTTGCGTGCAAAGCGGGGTATAATTTGCAAACGGTTTGCGACGTTTTGTCATCCTAAATGCAGGAAGAAAACAACCTCCTACCTGTTTCAAGACCTCGTAAGTCAAAGGTCATTTAAGATCAAAGAATTTAGAAGAGTTCAAATCTCCGTGGGGTAAACTTTATTGAATCTGCTATAAAGGGCAATAATTTACAACCGTTAATTTTACCATAAATATTTTCTATAAAATTTGATTTAAAACCGAACAAGTTTAGGCGAAGTGTTTGATAATTAGTTCGTATTCGATAATTTCAGCGAAATCGTATGACTTGCATGATTCTGACTTACGTTTCTGTCAGAGGTCAGAGGTAGATTGTCAGATTGAGACATGATTTTCGAGAAGGCTTTTTAATTACCATGTTTTTTCTGCGTAACTCTTGATATCATTCTATAACGTTTAAAACCGTCTGTATTTTACTTTGCAATTTCCAAATCTTTTATAAATGTGATTTTAATTTTCTTGTCGCTGTAGCGAATTCATTCATTCTTTTCGAAATTTATCTATATATCTATATATCTATTTATTATCATAGAATTATAATTATCATCATCATCATCATCATCATCATCATCATCATCATTATTATCATCATCATTATTATTATTATTATTATTATTATTATTATTATTATTATTATTATTATTATTATTATTATTATTTTTATTATTATTATTATCATTATTATTATTATTATTATTATTATTATTATTATTATTATTATTATTATTATTATTATTATTATTATTATTATTATTATTATTATTATTATTATTATTATTATTATAATTATTATTATTATTATTATGATAATTATCATTATGATAATTATTATTATTATTATTATTATTATTATTATTATTATTATTATTATTATTATTATTATTATTATTATTATTATTATTATTATTATTATTATTATTATCATTATTATCATTATTATTATTATTATTATTATTATTATTATTATTATTATTATTATTATTATTATTATTATTATTATTATTATTATTATTATTATTATTATTATTATTATTATTATTATTATTATTATTATAATTATTATTATAATTAGCATAATTAGTATCATTTTCTCCTATTGCTATTTTCATTATCGATATTCTAAGATATAATTCGAAAATCGGACCTTATAATACTTCTCAATTCCCGACGGCGGCACTCATTCTTTCCGACTACTTGTCTCTCACCAATAGGTTGATAATTGTAGACCTATGTGCGATAGCAGCTAGGGGCTAGGAAAGGATGTGATGGTAGTACTAGTGTGAGAAATACCAGGAATCCATTGTTATGTGCTCCAGCCGCAGCGATATAACTGTAAAACAATTGAAAGCGGCGTGAAACTCAATCAAACTTCTAAATCCACGAAAATTTCCACTGGAAGCCCGCATGATAATTAAGATGTCATGTGTTAAAATTTCTAATTAAACATTGACATACCGGGGTCATCTGTGATTGTATTTGTTAAACACTTGAACCCTAACTTACTGGTATCGTATGTCCTAACGCGGGGTTTCACCGGGAAATATGTTAGGTATGAGATGTTCAAATTATCTATTTAGGATAATGATTGAAGTTTTAAACTTAAACTTTAAAAAAAATGGAATGTCTTTGAAAGATAAAATATGTATACAAGATAGTGTAAACTTGCAAATTTTCAAAATCAAATTATTGGAATGTTGCAAAAAGGCGCTGTGAAAGGAAATTATAGGTTCGTTTTAGGGCTGAGATTAAACATCGTTTGGATTGCACTATGACTTAACTACAGCTCTACACGATGATGTTCTGCACGCCAAACTCTTTGTGATACAGTAAACAACATCGTGAAATTGACAAGGTGAATGATTCTTGAATGATTTTGGAATAAAATTGAATGAGTGCAAGAGGCGAGTTTTAAGGGAGGTAATCCAATATCGTTAATTTTGACCAGAATGACAGAATTAGCGGTATTTTTACCCCCCCTTTAACAAAATGTGGATACAAGTTCTATAAATGGCTTCCTATTTCTCCCAAGAACCAATCAGTCGCTTACAATTTAAATTAATTCGGTGAATTCGCGATTTCTTCTAACTACGTTCATTTTGAATGTACATGTAGTTAGTGTTCGTATTTTTTTAGTGAAATCGGAGCGTTTTTGAATGGATTTAGTGAGTGTTTGGAATAAATGAATGAATGAATGAATGAATGAATAAATGAATGAATGAATGAATGAATGAATGAATGAATGAATGAATGAATGAATGAATGAATGAATGAATGAATGAATGAATGAATAAATGGTTTAAATAGAGATTAATGTCCATTTCACGATGCTGTTAATGTATTGTGCACGCCCAGCGCCTTCATCTTTTTTCGAGTAATAAAAAAAATCAATCAAAATAGTTGTAGTCGAATATTTAACAGAAGAAACGTTTTCAGAATTAATGCAATCTATTAAATGAATACATTTCGTGTATAGATATCAAAGCTGAATCATTTACTAACAATTTAAACATTCTTCTACTGTCGACGTCACATTCCTGATATCAGACCGATTAGCTCAGTTTGTGTGTATTTCCGTTTATTTATGGTCGCTACCGTAGCACATGCCCATATGAGCCACGCCCCCAGAAGACGGTTAGTTGTTACGGTGGATAGTGCAAGGATACATGACGAAACTACTGCTGAGATCCGCCATGGTTCTTAAACGTGCTCGGTGTAAAGCACCGTCTCACGGGACCTCGGTTTAACGTCTCATCCGAAAGACAATAAGTTTTGATTAGTGTACCAGCTCGGGAATCGAACCCACGCCGCCGAACTCCATTGATTTGAAGACCGGTGCTCTACCAACTGAGCTAATCGGGCTGGTATTAACTCAGTTGGTAGAGCACCGGACTTAAAAAAACCCATTGAAGTTCGACCGCGTGGGTTCGATTCCCGGTCTAGCACACTAACACACTAATTGTCTTTCGGATGAGACGTTATTTACCGAGGTCCCGTTAAACGGTGCTTTACATAGCAGATCTCATGATTAGCTCCATCATGTATTCTTGTAATATCCCCCTTAACAACTAACCATCTTCGGGGGGGGGGGTCACTCATATGGGCACATGCCACGGTAGCGACGATAAATAAACGGAAATAAACAAACAAACGGTACATTCTTTTTTTTATACAAAAGCATTGGCAGAAACTTTAGAATTAGATCCATACTTTTTGAAATGTACCAAAAAAGACATTTTGTTTGAAACAAAATTCTAATTCATCAGGATAAGTGCTAAAGTGTATTTATTATTTGACAAATCATTTACTGGAATGAATCTTTTTGCGATATTTTAGTGTAAAACAGACAGTATATATCGATGGCTCAACGCGAAACAGTTGTAACTCCCTATATATTTATAGGGAGTTACAACAGTTTCTCGCTGAGCCACTGATATGTAGTTGTACCTTTTTAGCTGACTTATAGAAAGACAAACAACAAACAAATAAAACGCGTCAAAAATAAAACAAATATTTATTTTCAGTAGGCTTTTTTTGACCTTGTTGTGAACTTAAATCATAGGTGTGAATGCTCTTGGGCGGACAGAAATAATTCACTAGCGTTTGAACTCCAAGTAAAAAGAATTCAAACACCATTTTTTCAAAAGAAATTGACATAAAAATTAAGAAATTAAGAGAACTACAGTCCTTATTTTTATGATAAGCATTGTTTGCGTCCAGGATCAAAAAGCGTTTGCAAATGTTACAAGATGATCCCCCGCCTTTTGGTAATTTCACTAGTTTGGCATTTTCCCGATAATCCACCGAAAAGAGAATCGTTTAAGTACTTGATATAATTATTTTTGAAGGAATGATCCTATTTTTGTAACCAGCCTTGTGGGCGTTTAGGATTTAAAAGCGTCTGCGAATGTTACAAAAAGATACCCCGTTTTTTTGATAATTTCAACTCAGCTTTTCCCGAATATCAATCGAAAAGCTTCAGAGAATCTTTTGTGTATTGTATATCATGATTTTAAAGGAATGAAGCGTCAACATGCACCATTAAAATCAAGCACAGTTGGTTTCATTGATTTGAGTCCGTTATCCTGCAGTGGTTTTACTTTAATCAAATTATCATGCATTACCCAGGAGACGATTCTATCCCCATTGTTATTAGACCTACTCGATCGGTTATTTCAGACATTTTGAAAGAGAATTATACATTATTCAATACAATTCTAATGAGATAATCTACGTGATTCGTCAAGCGATAATGGCTCATGTGGGAAGAGCGAGAGGTGTCGAACCTGGGGCCAGTCTTAACAAACCTCTTACGAAAATGTTAATCGCAAGTCAAAATTACAAATCATATCTGGTGTTTTCATTCATTGTTAAATTCTGCCTTGCAATATCTCATTTGAATCGTTTTGGAAGACGATTCCAATAAGATAATGGGAACACGATTCCAATGAGATGATCGATGCATGGCAAAATTCCATGTATAGGAATTTATCTAGAAGCAACTTAAAATTTGACTTACGCGAAAAATGATCGTAAGATGTTTAGTAAAACAGGCCCCAGGTCAGACTGCGCGAACTGCGCAGTCTGACTAGGATCGACACTTTTCACACTTAGGTGGTCTTTTGAATCAAGAATTATCATATTTTGATCTTGTATCGGCATTTTCCAAATACATGCACGATCTTCCATTGACTTCTTCCGGAGGCAATCTCTATTTTCTAACATGTATTTTCTACCCTCTATACAGCCCAAGCCGCCGTCATAGTTCAGTTTGTAGCAGGTCGGACTATCATTCAAAAGGTCCCGGGTTTGATACCCGACGGCGACACTCTTCCCTTCCGATTATTTGACTCCCACCAATGGGTTGATAATCGTAGACCAATGTGGGATAGCAATTGGAGGCTAGGACAGTATGTTATTAATGAACTGGTGTGAGAAATATCAGGAACCAAATTTTAGGTGCTCCATTCACCGCGATATGACTGTGAGATTGTTAAAAAGGCGTGAAAACCCGATGCAAACAAACAAAACTATACAGCATCAAAAATCAGACGTCAGGCACTTACAGACAAAATATTTGTTAAATATTCATACTTCACATTTCTTCTTTTTCAGTTATAGACGAAATACTAGTCAGACAAGTCGGTCAATAAAACACATTGATGACAACAAACAACAAAACAAATTATGTTTTGAAGAAACAATTAGGACAGTTGTTTTACTCGGAAATGCGAAAAGGAAATGACAAAAGTGGACTCGTGGTAATTTTATCAAGTAATTATTCTGGAGAAAGTCCTCGAAAACTGTGCTAAGTTATACTAGAAAATAAAACGATGAGTCGGAGTAAAGGAAATAAAACAAAGGAGATTTACGGCGCTGCGATTCGTCGCTCCGAATACGATGACGGAATTATACGAAATAACCAACGAACCAGGAATCGGTTTAATTCGGAAATGCAGTATCATGACAGAGCACAGAAAGTCATCATGAAAGACTTAGGAAAGGAGAGTCACATCTTACAAAATAAACTAGATAGTGATAGGAAGACGCTAGCATTAGGACTTTTCGGTTCAAAGTTTGGGACTACTTTCTCTTCACAAACACCGCGGAAGTATACACCGACATCACCGTATGGTCAGGTGACATCTAGTACAGCATTAAGACCCGGATTTAGAAGTGTTCAAGCGCAGGAAACTAAATTCCCCTGGGATAAAGACACTTCCGATAGAAATAGTGCAGCTGGGCGCGAAAGCAATGTTTCCAATCACACCTCACATTCTAAAACTAATTTTAGACTTCGATCTACGTCATCAATGACGTTATCTACGTCACGACCACCGAACGACGATTTCTTGGCCCAGCTTCTTGATGAAGCCATGAATGACGAAGTGCTTTACACGCAAAGTCCGGAAGCCAGATCCCCGACAAAGACAGAAGCGCCACCTTTACCAAAAACTCCACGTACTTCTAGACGTAGATATCAGTCTCCGGCCATTGAAAATGGATCTGCTATAAAGGCAGTGGCCTTAGCAACAAATACCGGTGTTGTTCCAAATTAAAAGTTAGGTTACTTTCTTTTTAAAGTGCTTATATATATAATACGTACTTAGTGTTTTGTATGGAAAAAATATCTAACAGGGTTGGGAGAATTGATTATTGTCGAGGCTCTGCCGAGACAATTATCAATTCTCACAGCCGAGTTAGATATTTTTTCATACAATACACTTAGTATGTATGATATTTATCTTATAATCTCTATTTGTCTCGTTTTCGTCGATGTTTCTAACTGAAATGCAAGTTTCTAAAAATAACTGTATGATATTATTGTTCTAAAAATAACTATGTGATATCATAAAAAAATATCATACGAGATGTTATCACATGGATATGTGTATAGTTATAAGATAAATAATTATATGTGTTGCCTTATGTGCGTGACTGTGGTATAAAGCGTCGACTTACTACAAGGACTTGGTCACAAGCTGATGTAAATTAAAATTGTTTTCTTTTCAATCCTACGTGCTTGGCGGCGGAAAATATATATCTAAATTTATCATTTAAAAAAAAAAAAAAAAAAAAAATATTTTAAATGGAAAGCAAAATTTATCTTTTCAATGTTTTGAGATTACTACATTTTGTAATAGTCTAGGAAAGTGAAAGTTCATCAGCCTAATTTCTACTTTTCGCATTGTTTTAGGTCAAAAAGATGAAGTCGCAAGCACGATTACGTAAAAAATACAGTTTGGCAGCGACTTATTTGGCCTGATGTTCAATAATCGTACATACACCACAAAAAAGGCAATACAAGTCTTTATTTTACAAACTATTAGTTCCTGACTTTCATTCTCAAAAATGATAACTTATTTTGAATTCACGACTTGAAGATATTACCGGTTCCTCAAACGTTAAAGAATTATTTACAATTTAAACAAAGGCCATTAACATTAGTAAATGTCCGTTCTATATTAGCCTTGCCTTCAGGGTGCAAGAACAGTGTGCGTATGTACAGTTAATAACATCGTAAAATTGACATGCATCTCAATCAAAACCATTCTTAATCGCTCACTCACGGCTCCATGCATTCCATCCAATCACCCGCTCAAACCATTCAAAAACGCTTAAATTTACTAAAAGGATAAAATCGACAAAAACATTGAAAAGAAATATAGCGAAAAAAAAGGTTGTTTCACTGACATAATTGAAATTGAAATTGGGTGGTTCTTGAAACAATATGAAGCTATATAGAGAGCTTGATTGTATATCTTATTAAAGGGAGGCAATAGATGTCGCTAATTTTGATCAGCCTGAACAAGATTAGCAATATTCAGTGACCTCTCTTTAATTTAACTAACATACGCACTCCTCGCTTTCATTCAATGTATTTCAAAAATCATTCTAAAATCTTTCACCTTGACAATTTCACAATAATGTTAACTGTACACGCGCAAAGCGGTATGTCATTTCTAAATGTTTTTGCGGATGTTTTCATTTTGACAGTAGAACAGGAATGTTCCGACAAATTTATACTACGATGAAATTTGAAAAAAAAAATATATCAAAAGATATTCTTACAATTATTTCTTATTTTCTAACTCTTTCTTTTGTCCGAATCTTTATAGTCGTTTGTTTCAGATATATATTTAAGACATATTTATTTCAATTCATGGAGATATGGAACTAAAATCTAAAGCTTAATCGGTATAAATCGGTATAAATCGGTTTCATTTATAAGAGTGGTTCGATTTTTAGTTTCATACTCCTTGAATCAAAACTTTTGACCGCCATCTCAAAATCTAATAATCAAATAATATTCGGGGGGGGGGGGGGGGGGGGGAGGTATTTTGAATTAATTCCTTACAGGGCGAGAGGTTCTCAGGCTCAACTGAGAATTTTCTCAAATTTTGATTTTAAATAAATGTATGAATATAAAAGATTATATTAATAAGTTGTTATTTATAACATCTTATCAATATTACTTTTACGGTGATACATTTATATTAGTATTACAGCACAATTGCGGCTTTAATTTTAAGTTGTAATTTGAGAAAATGTGAACTGAGAACAAGAAAAGATTTATAACCTCGGACCCAGATGTTTCATCGCCAAATATCTCGATTTAAAAAAAAAATATTGTGCGCTCAAAAGCGGGGTCATATCAAGCATGAATGAATGTTTTAACAAATCTTATCTTTATTTTTTTAAAAAAGCACAAAACATTTATTCCGAATTATGATGTAAATGTTACGTAGCGTCTCAAGGCAGTAAAATTTACTACCATCACACAATATTGCAAGCTTGTCACTCATGTTTTTATGAGGAATTTTTAAATGATCCGTTATCCATGAAAATACCTACCTAAATGACAATAAAATTGACAAAAAACTTAATAAAAAAAATCCAATTCTAAAAATAAATTCAACAATTGTTGTTCGAAAAATAAGAAAAACACGAGTTTTCCAATAAGAAATAAATCATTTGATGTGTTTGTGGCACTATTTTCCTACAAACCGAGATGTTTATGCCTTAAAAGTAATCAAACGGGAAAAATGAGTAAAAGGGAGAAATTGCTTGTTTCAAGCAATTTCTCTGTGATTCTCAATGTTTTCATTAATATTTTGCAGTCTTTTTTTACGCATATTGAAATAACTTCTGCAAATTCTTTGAAATTGGATTAGCCTGAAATGTTTGTTTTGTGGTATCTGGGTTAGGCAATTGAAATTACAAATCGACGTCATTTATGCGGGTTTTGTAAGGGGAAGTTTCAGATATTTTCTAAACTCATTTACCGTGTCCACTGCCATGCATGCATATACCGCCCCTTGTTTACCTGGAAATGTAGCTTCATTACCGACTGGATAAACAGGCTGGTGCCAGATATTGGCGTGAATTTGAACACCAAAACTTCCATCAAAATAAAACGCTTTAAAATCTTCCAATCTTATCTCATCACCGGGTAAAGCCAAAAGAGCTACAAAGGGCTTTTTGTCCGTGGGGAAAAATACTTGACCACTGTCTGGATGATAATTTGCTTCCCGGACTAGAACGTGCGAACGATTGTTTGGAGAAACGTCTTTCGGTAATCGGCCTATAGAATAGTCCCCTGCAATTACTGCCTTGTTGACGGCCATACATTGGTCACCGACCCATTTGAAATCAAACGCTCCGGTTCGAATCCCGCCTTGAGTTCCAGTCCCAGGACATAGTTGTCGCCAATCTAGAAAAATAAACAAAAGCGATTACGGAAACCATTAGTCACAAAGAGGCACATGGAATCAATGTACAGTAAAGAACATTTTGGAAATGACAAGCTACATGATTTTTGAATGCTTCCGGAACGATATTGTAAGTGTCGGATGAACAAGTTTTGCATAATACTAAATGACGGTCATATAATATCGCTAATTATAATATGACCTACTTCGCAGGAGTGAAATAACACCGTTGATTATTTTTGATATTACACGGGTGTTATAACACTAGTGGAATAACTATGCAAATGAGCTCAGAGCCAATCGCTATTTTGTTACCGCGAAAATGACGTCATAATATATATATTGTGACGTCAGCTTTAAACGGCGTTATAAGTTTCGTGGAAAATTGATATGTTGAATTTCAAGAACTTTAACGATTTTTCGCAAAATTTCGGGTCATATTATAAATAGAATATCAACTTTGTGTTAATAAAACACCGAAATTATTAAACTCGTCATCTAAAACAGATAAAAATTCAGCGCAACCTCGTTTTTATCTGTTAATAGATGACTCGTTTAATAAATTCGGTATTCAATGACCACTCATTCAATATCCTATATTTCATCGCGAAATTGACATTAACCTCGATCGAAATCAGTCTTACTCACTCGCCTTGCGCTCCAACCATTCATTCCAATCAATCAATTAAAACCTATTCGAAAGTTCTCCAAGCCGTTCAAAAATGCTTTAGAATCCTTCACAATGGTCATCCTTTCATTAAAATCGATCAAATCATTGCATAATATTATCATAAAACGTTATATGTATACACGTTAGCGGACGTAAACAGTAAGTGTAAGTACATTTTCTTTCGCAAAAATACAGGTTAATTCCACTGATGGTGTTTAACAATGGACATTGCAACCAACATAAAAAGCTCGATTTTCTTAATTTTCCATTGTTTTCTCATGATGCCAAATTCACAATCTGGTTTTAATCGAATAAGTTGGGCGATAAGCAAAACCCGAGATTGAATTGAATTGATTGAATGGAGTTTTACGCCGCTTTCAACATTATTTCAGTTATATCGCGGCGGCTGGAGCACCTAACAATGGTTTCCTGGTATTTCTCTCACCAGTACAACCAACACATCCTTTTCTAGCCCCCAGCTGCATTCTCACACAGGTCTACAATTATCTACCCGTTGGTGAGAGACAAATAGTCGGAAAGAATGAGTGCCGCCGTCGGGGATCGAACCCGTGACTTCTTGATTGGTAGTCCGACGCGCTACCAACTGCGCTATGATGGCGGCAAACCCGAGATGGAAGCGATGATCCGAAGCTTCATTCTGGAATATTGAATTCATTATAAATACAAACACTATTGTTCTATGACCTTTCGTAAGCCCAGCCCCCTAAAAACCACCCAATTTTGACAGCTCTGAAAAAGCACTGTGGAAATTGATATCTTTAGCTTTTGTAAATGGACATCGGTCCAGTGTAGAAACAGGCCATTTTTCATTGGTACAGTGGGAATACAGGCCAGACATCTGAAATAAAATTCATTTATGATTGTATTTTTGGTCTAGTCGTATAGGCGCTCGACTTTTTACCTGGAGGTCGTGGGCAAAGCACTTACAAGCCTGCTTCAGTTAACCCAGCTGTAAAAAGGGGTATCGGTCGGTTTAAACCAATGCCCTGCCCTCTCTGAGGGACGTGTAAACATCAGGATTGAGTGTTCGAGTGCGACTCTATAAGCGTAAGTTTTCGTCACAATCGAATTCAGATAAAGAAGTAAAAACTACAATGCACACTCTCTCAACTAGTCACATTCATCCCCAAAATTTACTCTCTTGACTCTTGCTTTTTATAAGCCATCGGTCAGACTAACGAATTCGGGTCATAAGTGGCATTGATATTTAGTATCAAATGTGAAAAAAATGCAAATAACGGTTCTCAAATGATAGCTATTTCTAATCATACTTTTCATAATTGGCGAAAGAATTGAACTGATTGTATATACATTCTGCTAGACATGTATGCCTCACGCTTTTATGTCATTGTTGGAAATCTAACGCAAATAATAATTACCTGTCGCAGGCCATGGTGTAATTTCCACTTCGGTTTTCTCAAAATCCGTTACTATGGTACCGTAACCCTTCAAGGTCTCTGCCGTTGCCATGACGATAGGGACCGGATGTGGGTCTCCATACTTGGGGTCGTGTGCATCATCGTAGCAAGGATACCAGCTCATTCTGGGTTTATGTTATGATAAATTTTCGATACATCAGTTAGAATTGAGTAAAAGATGGCGAGGTAATTTATTTCTCATTAAAAAAGTTAAAAATCAAAAGAAAAGTTTTATAGTCTATTTTATTACCATGACATTACACTTTAACACACCCCCTCCTTCTCGAAAATCAGGTCGTCTATTGACACAAGGCGCTTTGAGCTGTCACAGCCCATTGGAAAACTGTTCTCCCCGACGGCGGCACTCACCCTTTCCAACTATTTGTCTCTCACCAATGGGTTGATAATCGTAGACCTATGTGAGATAGCAGCTGGAGGCTAGGAAAGAATGCGGTGGTTGTACTGATGAGAGAAATACCAGGAATCCATTGTTAGATGCTCCAGCCGCCGCGATATAACTGAAATAATGTTGAAAGCGGCGTTAAACTCTAATCAATCAATCAATCAATTGGAAAACTGTTCAAACCAGTTAAGAGGCTTTTAAAGCTATTAATTCAATTTGGGGTTCTGTCTGACGTGAACCGACTTGCCCCAGCAAACCGAGCTTTGACTGAAAACAGTATGACGTAACATCTTACGTCAGTAAATCTCTGAGGATTTTGGGTGGTTAATTGCAATGTGATAAAAAGTCTATCAATGCTTACAGAAAATTACAACAAACCTGTGTGGATTGAGATAGGGTCGGGAATTTAAAGGTCCACCTTTCCACTGAAGTGTTGTTGCTGGAAGGAATTTAACACCTAAACATTCAAACGAGTGTCTAAGCAATAGTTTTACGTAAAACGTATGTTTTTGGGTCGTTAAAGGCATACTTTAACGGACAAAACCCGGGCGTTAACGAGAGAAAACGTGGATTAATCAGTAAATTCACTGCTGTTAACGCCCGGCTTTTTATTTAAATTTTCTCGACCTGGGCCTATACACTTTATCAGTTTCCTTGTCCAACATTATCACAGAGCATACCTAAAGACGTTGCTGTAAATCCCGCGTTAAATTGTGTGACGTCATAAATTTATTAAGCAACGTCGGTATAAACAAGATGGACGGTGTAATGCATGACGACATGTTGATAGGTTTGTAACTAGTTTTATATCGTTTGTATGAAATTAATTTTACTCTTATCTATCTTTTTATGCAATAATAGCGTCGATATATGCTTTTTTCGGGCGTTAACATTTGCAGAGACACTCAAAATGCTTTAACGCCCTTTCGGGCCGCCCTTTCGGGCGTTAATCATTTTTTCGGGTCTCTACGAATGTAAACGCCCTCAAAAACGTGAATTAATCCTATATAAGTTGTTCAGATCAGTTATAAAAATAAAACTGCAATTAAAAGATAAATAGATGAAGAATAAAGGCAATATATGTACGTTTACGTTTCTTTTGGTGTTAACTATACTAATGTGTGTATTTTTCCATTTTTGTTTTCATGTTGGGTTATTTGAACTGCCCTATTTATCTACAATGAACGAGGTAAAATTGACGTTGACGCCGTTTGTCAATCCTAAAAAATGACGACACACTGAATAGGCGGTGTAGAAACAGATTTCACAGATATAAATTAAAAACACTCACATGCGACAATTAAACCCTTTTAAAATTTGATCTATGTCGCGGGAGCCAAATATCCCCGTTGAATATTTTTGATATTTCACGCGTGTTATAACACTAAGGGATATGCAAATGAGCTAAGAACGTAGAACAACGTTATATTTTTGTTAGGAAAATGACGTCGTAATTGATCTGCTAAAGTCATTTCGCAAACGGTATTATATGTTTCGCGCAAAAACTTGAATCGATGAATCGTAATTTTCTCGTTTTATCACCAAAATTCGGGTCATATTATAAATAGATTATCAAATTTGTGTTCATCAAACACCGAATTTATTAACTTGTCATCTATAAACAGATAACAGCGGCTCGTTTTAATCTGTTAATAGATGACTCGTTTAACAAATTCGGTATTTAATGACCACTCATTTAATGTCCTCTATGCACGTCTTTTGGTGACTGACGATCGATCTGTCTTTGGGACAAAAAATGAAAAGAACATGTCATTTAAGGTATTGGACCCGTAATAGTTCCGCAACGTTTCGGGAGTCATTAACTTTAACAGTGTTATCCGAGGTTGCCTAATGATTTTCATTAGGAAACCTCGGTTTACACTGTTAAAGCGCTTTACCTATGGAACGATGCGTAACTATTACGGGACCACTACCTTAAGAGTTGTAAATTCGCATATATATCCTATCGGTGCTTACAAAATAGCTCATAAAATTTAATAATCGGCACTCAAAATGTCGAGCGAAGAGCTTTATCCCAGGTGTATATATCAATAATTTCAAGTGAGCGATCAAAGGTCAATGTTTCTATTCAGTGTATAGACAAAATTGACCTTTAATCACTCACTGAAATTTGTGGATCTATGCGTACGAAGTCTTTATCACTAAAAACGTTTACATATCAGTTCAGAAATAGAGGATATTGAATGAGTGGTCATTGAATACTGAATTTATTAAACGAGTCATCCATAAACAGATAAAAACGAGGCTGCGCCGAGTTTTTATCTGTTTTAGATGACGAGTTTAATAAATTCTGTATTTTATGAGCACAAATTTTATATTCTGTTTATAATATGACCCTAATTTTTAGCGAAAAACCGTCAAAATTATTGACGTTTCCATTTTCCGCGACACTTATAACGCTGTTTAAAAATGACGTCACAAAATATAGATTATGACGTCATTTTCGGGGTTACAAAATAGCGTTGCTATTCGATCTGAGCTCAATTGCATAGTTATTCCACTACTGTAAAAAATGTCAAAAATATTCAACGCGGTTATTTCACTCCGGCGACATAGTTAATATTATAAATGTTGATACAATTGTAAGATGTACATATGCGCTTATTACCGGCGACGCTCATTTTACTAAAGGCGATCAGAAAGTTTGTTGAATTTGGAAGATTTTCTTGATTGATTGATTGAATGGAGTTTAACGCCGCTTTCAGCATTATTTCAGTTATATCGCGGCGGCTGGAGCACCTAACAATAGTTTCCTGGTATTTCTCACACCAGTACAACCACCACTTCCTTTCCTAGCCTCTAGCTGCTATCTCACATAGGTCTACGATTATCGACCCATTGGTGAGAGACAAATAGTCGGAAAGAATAAGTGTCGCCGTCGGGGATCGAACCCGGGACCAAGATTCTCTTAAACGCAATTTTGAAATAGATTTATAATAATGAAAATCAATTTACCTTTCATTTATCTATACTTTTTCCGTTTATCATGAATTGAGGTCGCAAGATTTGTGGACTGAGCACTGAACACTGTTGACCTAACGTATTATTATCTGTTAGTAAAATGTTAATGACTTCTGCAGGGTCATTTACCGGTGTTTATGATTTTTGAAGCTACAAGTTTGCTTTTACTCTAAATTTTCAAAAGAGTATTACTTAAGCGGCACATACACGATCAACATTTTTTACAATATGTTGTCAATCGATTTATCTTTAATGCGTTTCGGTGGATTATCGAGAAATGACTGTTGATTCTCACTTGAGAAACTTACTGCATAACCAGTGAAATCATCAATAACTTTGACCCAACTTTCATTTATTTCTTATTATCTGACGTAATCTAAGCAATATGTCCAATATGTGACGTCATTATGAACGTTATTATTCTACTAGTCCAGATTCTACAGATCTAATCCGCAGATTATCAATACGTCACCCGGTTTTTGCTGAAGGCACTTTCATATACATTCCAAATCCTTGACCGTGTCGACATCCATACAAGGTGAATGATTAGTTAATCATCTATGATTAATCATAGGTTAATGATTATTTCGGAATGCTATTGAATGAGTTCGATAAGTGCGTTTTGCGTGAAATTAAAGGGAGGTAATCCAATATCACCAGTTTTGTTCATCTTGAACAAAATTAGCGATATTTGTAACTTCCCTTTAATAGAATATGCATACATGTTCTATGAAGAGTGTCCCTTTTCTTAAACAACTAAATCAGACGCTTACAATTCGAATTATATCAATGAAATCGTGATTTTTTCTAGCAATATTCATTTGAATGTAGTTGATTATCGAATCTGTTTTAGTCATTTTGAGTATTTATGAATGGTTTGAGTAAATGTTTGGAATGAATAAATGGAGCGATGAGTGAGCGATTTAAAATGATTTGGATCGAGTTGCACGTTATTACTCACTGTACATTTTTGTTGCAATATTCTCAGTCACAATGTATCAATGCGTCACTCGGGTTTTTCTAGAGGCACTTTCAGGTACTTTCCAAATTCCTTGACCGTGTCGACATTGATACAAGTATGGACCTCGCCGTGTTTCTCTAGAAATGTAGCTTCAGTATTGATAGGATAAACTGGCTGATGCCAAATATTGGGGTGAATTTGAAACCCGAAACTTCCATCAAAATAAAATGCTTGAAAATCGTCTAATTCAACCTCATCTTCGACCACCGCTAAAAGTGCCACAAATGGTGTTTTGTCCGTAGGAAAAAATACCTGGCCATCGTTTGGATGGTAGTTTGCTTCTCGAACTAGAAAATGTGTACGATTGTTTGAAGAAACATCTTTCGGTAATCGGCCTGTGACGTAATCTTCGGCGATGGCGGCTTTGTTGACGGCCGTACATCGATCGCCGACCCACTTGTACACGAATTCCCTGGATCGAACCCCGCATTGTGTAGTTCCGGGACAGAGTTGATGCCGACCTAAAAATATACGGGAGTTTTATGGAAACTGTTACTCGGAAATAAACATTAAATCAATATGCAAAATCGTATTTGTATGTTATTCATCCTTCAAGAACCAAAAGGAAACGTTTTACACATGCAAGATTAAAAACATCGTGAAATTGACAAGACCAGCGATTTTGGAATAATTTCATAATGACATTGTTTGATTAGGAGGATAATGTTTTTGGATTATATTCATGGGAGGTTATACAAAATCCCTAATTTAGTCTTATTGGTCAAAATTGGCGATGTTTTATTACCTCCCGTTAAAAAAACGGACTGTTCTCTTTGTCTGCCTTTATGGACAAATCAGACGTTTTAGAATCCACATTGGACAAAAGTCGCGGAATTGTTTAATCTTTTTGAAATAAACTGTTGATCATTTTGAAAAAAAGTTCGATGTGTTTCTAAAAGATTTCTTGGCGTTTTATAGTTGTTTGAGTGAGTGTGAAGTGTGTGAATGGATATATGGAGCGCTGAGAGAATGATTTAGAATGGTTTTGATCGAGATGAATGTCAATTTCACGATGTTATTTACTGTATGTGTTAGTTGTCCTGGATAATAAGCGAATTTATATTAAATAGAGACTATTGACTGAGTGGTCATTGAATATTGAATTGGTTAAACGAGTCATCTTTAAACAGATAAAAACTAGGTGACGAATTTAATTAATTCTGTATTTTATGAGCACAAATTTTATATTCTGTTTATAATATGATCTGATCTTTAGCGAACAATCGTCAAAATTCTTGAAATTCAACAATTCAATTTTCCGCGATTCTAATAACGCCGTTTTAAACTGACGTCACAATATATACATTATGGCGTCAATTCCCCGTTTATCAAATGGCATTGCTATTCGCTCTGAGCTCATTTGCATAGTCAATCCACAACTGTAATAACACCCTCATAATATCAAAAATATTCAACGGGGTTATTTCATAGGTCATATAATAACTGATAGAATATGCTGCCCTCAACGAAAAAAAGATCAAATTGGAACTCTGTAAAACTAATGTTTGCAAAACAGATAAATTTTAGTAGGGGTCAACAGCTGGTCACAATTTGACAAATTCTTTCACAGTAAGGTAGAATGATTGTTTTAGATTAATAAAATAAGCCAATTGCGAAGGTCTCTATCCTATTCAGCCTGCACGATCCACGCAATCTGACTAGGCCGGGGTCTTAACGCAGTACACAGATAGACCCTTTTCAACGGACGGGTCAGGTATACATTATGTGAAACATGGAAATGTAAAGCTCTTGATATCTTACCTGTAACGGGCCAAGGTGTAGATTCCACTTCAGTTTTCACAAAATCCGTTATTATGGTACCATAACCCTTTAAGGTCTCTGCTGTTGCCATGACAATAGGGACAGGATGTGGATCGCCGTACTTGGGGTCGTGTGCATCATCGTAGCATGGATATAAACTCATTCTGGATTTAAGCTATATGATAATTTCGACACATAAGCGAAAACTAAGTATAAAATGGTCAAGAAATTTATTCAATTTTAATTTTACTCTACGATCACACGTTAAAGAGTCTAACGACTCCTTTTTCCATCATGGTCCTTATTCTTTTCAGATCTTATCATGCACAAAGAGAGCGAGGCAATGGATTCTAACCACTTCTACCTACTTTTTCAGCTGTGTGGGCTTGGGCTCTGCCTGTAACGTGGCCTGTCCAAATACACTTCCCGCTTTGGGTAAGACCAAAACCCAAATCATCATAACAAAAGCAGAAATTTTATTAGACAAATTGAAATTCAAAGTGCTGATTTATAATGAAATGACAAAAAGCGCACCATGACGTCATTTTTACCCGAAATGACGTCATGTTGATAGAAAAAAATGCTTCTTATACAAAGTTCGTTTGCTTTACAATATCTGTTCAACGATTTTTCCAACAAAAAAAAACATTTCTAATGATCTAGCTTTCATTGAAATTCCAACCAACAAGCTCATTGAGTTGAAGTTTCAAAGTGTATCAGAAATTTTGACACACCCTTTATATATTCAAAGAATAATGTGTCATTGTCTTAAAATATCAATGTTATCTGGTCGAGGTTGGGAGAATTTATCATGACGAGGCTTTGCCGAGTCGTGATAATTTCTCACTACAGAGACAAGATAACATTAATGTTTTAAGACACTTACATGTTATTCTGTTTATCATGCAATCATTTTTAGTGCTTTTTAATAAATAACCCTAAAAAATCAAGAAATTCAGGTATATGCATTTTTTTTATAAAAAGAGACTGCATGATATCATGTTATGTTATCAGACAGGTGATATCAGGTCAATACAGAATTAATTGCATGATAAAACACAAATTTAATTTACCTTATTGATTCATACAGTTTTTTTCCGTCAATCACGAATAATGTTTGGATTGTGTTCTGAACCAATTTCATAGCCTACCCCATTATTATCTTTCGTAAAAATTATGTCGGTGACTTGCGCAGGGTCAGTTACCGATGATAACTGTTTCTATTCCTTGTCGATGAAATTCTTAAATCTCGTAACTACATCATGATTGAAGCTGTAGTTGCGAGGTTTTGGAATTACAACGAGAAATCTTGCTTCTGAACTTAAGGTCCATATACAATGTTAAAACTTATTGACCGAATTTCATACGTTTTTCATTAGAGATGCGAAGATATTATTTGTTGTTTTCATGGCGGTATGAAACTAAAAACTTAATCACATTATGCGAACATGCGATATGGAGTGTAATAAGATATGAAAAAGTTTTTAGTTTCATGTCTCTATGAAATCGAAATAGAATCTCTTAATCTTAAAATTTAATACTATGACGCAAAAATATTAAGATATGTCAATAATTAAGACATGGATTTCTTACGTGGCTTCTTTTTGTAGAAGTTTACAATTTTTCAAAGATGTCATCAGTTCATCAGTTTTTGATGACGCGCTTAATTGTTCCAGTATCCAGCCGCGGCAATAGCGCAGTTGGTAGCGCGCCGAACTTCTAATCCAGGGGTCTATATTCGCACGGGTTCGATTCCCGGCCGCGGCACTTATCCTTTCCGACATTTGTCTTCCACCAATGGGTAGATAATCGTAAACCTATGTGGAATAGCAACTGGAGGCTAGGAAAGGGATGTGGTGGTAGTACTGGTGTGAGAAATACCAGGAATCCATCGTTAGGTGCTCCAGTCGTCGCGATATAACTGAAAGATTGTTGAAAGCGACGTAAAACCCCAATTCAAATCAAATCCAGTATCCAGTGGCCAATCATTCCCTATCCTCTATATATAGCCGTATGGCAGTCGCTTAGACCTTGTGCTAGCATCAAAAGTAGTAAATAAATTTTCTGAGTGTCGTCTCATTTAAAAAAAAAAAAAAAAAAAAAAAAAGAAACTTTATTTCTTCAAATTCAATTTTTTTTTTTAGTTTTCAATTCATATATCAGAAAATTATCGTGGAATGACCAATTTAGAATTTTACATTACTTAACTATTTTGTTTTTTAATTGATCAAATAAAGCAATAAATTAGGTTGCCGCTGTGAATCAGACAACCGATTAACCTATCAAACACTACATTATCGTCTTTCTTGGATAGTATTGTAATTCTTATATTCTCAATAACAAAGATCCACTGTTATTAACATTGTGAAATTAACAGCCTCCTCGTTCAAAATCAAAGCACTGAAAGTATTGATTGCCGACGTTCAGTTGGCATACAAGAATGATATTTCCATTTGTTGCAAAAAGAGAATTTGTACATGTGAAATTGCGATAAATGTAAAATGACTCGACCCAAATTCGCAAATTCCCATTTTTTTATTTTTTATTTTTTTTTATTTTTTTTTTTTTATTTTTTTTTTTTGGATGTCCAAATTGTTCTAAAATATTACATTACAGGAAAAAAAGATTTAGTATAATACTCTGCAGAACTCACTCAAATCAATCAAAAACGCCAAAATATCGTTCAAAAGCGCTTCCATAGCGTTCAAATCGATCAATATTTCATTCACAACGATCAAACCATTCCCGTGACTTTTTAATAGACTTGTGTTGATTGGAAATCGTCTGATTGCTCTGTGTAGCCATCCAAAAAATTGTAGATTTTATTAGAAGGGTGTAATAGAATGTCCTTATATTCGTCCGTTAGGATGAAATTGGCGATTTTATATTACCTCTCCTTTATTTCATCCAAAACTTTCTCCTCAAACTTGTTCAATATCATTCCGAAATCATTCCAAAACTTTCAAAAGTTAATTTCACGATGTTACTTATTGTACAATAAAATGTGTATTAAGCGACCACTTACGGGACAACCAAAAAGTGGTCGTTACAAGGAACGGTCGCTAAGTACACGTTTTGTTTACAAATTCGAAATATTAATTTGATTAAATATATGCGTTATTCCGAATGTTTCAATAATTCTTTGTTGTTTAAACTCAAAAGAATCGTCTCATTGAGAAGATTGTATTGAGTTTCAACAGCATACTATTCATTTTACATTTATATCAATCATTAATATCTACTATATACGATTTACTTTTTCATCTAAAAAAAGTGGAATTAGAAATCGGTCGCTTGATAAAAAAAGCTGCTTAATAGACGTGGGAGCAAAAGCAAGATTGACTGTATCCCGCATGGTACAATTTTATCACTCGGGTTTTGTAAGAGGAACTTTCAGATACTTTCCGAACTCATTCACCGTGTCCACTGCCATGCAAGCGTGCACCGCCCCTTGTTTCCCGAGATACGTAGCTTCATCGTTGATGGGATAAACTGGTTGATGCCAAATATTGGCGTGAATTTGAACACCAAAGCTTCCGTCAAAATAAAACGCTTGAAAATCTTCCAATTTTATATCATCACCGGGTAGAGCCAATAAAATTACAAAGGGTTTTTCTTCCGTAGGAAAAAATACTTGACCACCGTCTGGGTGATAGTTTGCTTCCCGAACTAGAACATGTGTGCGGTTGTTTGGAGAAACGTCCTTCGGTAACCGGCCTGTGACGTAATCTCCGGCGATGACGGCTTTGTTGACGGCTGTACATCGATCGCCGACCCACTTGTACACGAAGTCTCCACCTCGAATCCCGCCCTGTGCACCGGTCCCTGGACAAAGCTTGCGCCAACCTGAGAGAGTGAAATATTGTTGATAACTTACGGATACATATGAACAATAGGCCCTAAAATTACCACCCGCTCAGTTCATAACTGAAGAAAGCAATGGCAAGATAGCATTCAAAAAGATAAACTGCATTTAGAATAATTTCACTTGTTGTATATGCATGAAAAATTCTAAAATAATTCAGAATTTCAATTTAGTTTCAAAACCAGGATCTGACGAATATTCTAATCGCATCGAGAGGTCGAAAAATTGTTGTTATTTAAGTTCTTTTGTTTTGTTTTTTTTTTTTGTGTGTGTAGTTTTTCTTTTTTTTATGGCCGATTCTTTTTTTTATTTTATTTTTTTTTATTATTAATTTGAAAGTTTTATTCAACAATAAGATTGCTCTTACAAGCTAAATAACACTTTACAGGTAGAAATAAAACTTATGAAGTTCATATTTCGGACACGTCACGAGAAAAGGGACCATCTGGTAAGTGCGAAAAGTATCGAACGTTATGTTATATTGATGTACTGCAGTTAATAACGTCGTGAAATAGTCACTCACTACAATCAAAACCATTCTAAATGAGCGCTCCAATCATTCATTCAAAACACTCACCCAATTCACTCAAAAACGCTCCGAAATAATCAAAATAATCTCCAAGTCGTTCAAAATGATAAACATTTTAGTTTAAAAATCGTTAAATTAAAGGGCGGTAAAATTATCGTTCATTTCGTCACGAAATTATCGATATTGTTTACCTCCCCTTTATTTCATTTATAACTCGCCCTTCACGTTCATTCAGTATCGTTCCGAAACCATCCCAAAATCATTCAGCTAGATAATTTCACGATTTAGTTTTTTACTTACGAAAAAAAATATCGGTTTTTTTTTACAGTAAAACAGGCCCGCCCTGCTTATTCAAATCGGCCTGTACAGTTAATTAACTGTACAGGCCGATTTGAATAAGTAGGGTCTGTTTTATTTTTAAAAAAAGATTATTTTTTTTCGTTAGTCAAAAATTAAAGTTGCTTCAACAGTAGTAACTAAATATGGAATTCTGCAACAGACCATTGGAATTATCTTCTAAAGACGATTCAAATGAGATATTACAAGGCAGAATCTAACAAAGAACGAAAATACCAGAAATGATTTGTGATTTTGACTTTGTTTCACACCTCTATTATTATCGGTCACTTGTTGTGAAAATAGTTTTTAGTTTTATATCTTCATGATTTAAACAAGAGCAATGCCAACGGGTGCATACGCTCGGTTGTAGTGTGCTTGATAAAAAATCTAAGTCGATAAAGGAGCATAATTCGCATTAAATGCAAGTAGATATTTTCATTTGACAGTTATTCTTGCTCTTTTTAATGCGAACATGTGTAATAAGTTTCAACTGAATGCCTTCGGTAGAACCAGGGATATCACATAAGATTTCGCACGGACGACAACGACAACGACACCAAGGCAATAGTGATGTGTGGATTTTTCTCCGAAAACAGTCGAGCTAAAAAGCATGTTCGTATTCATATAAGAGATAGACATCTTTTTCTTTTTTTTTTTTCGTTCACGCTGGTATGAAACTAAAAAACTTACCACTCAAATTATTTTATGTTTTAACTTTCATACCTACATGAATTTAAAACATTATTTATATTCATATATTCAAGATCCAAAAACCTTTTTGTGCAAAAGTATACAAAATAGCCGTAAACCAGAATTAATTTCATTGCGGTATTCTGCGTAATTGATGAACTGGCAGGGCGGGGCTTAGCCGTGACATAATTTGGCTAGTTAACTTTTAAATATTGTGGGTTCATTGAAAAGTTAGTCGGCAATAATCGTGAACGCGTGCAAATAACTGTATCATAAAACCTAAAGGATTCGAGTGCGTAGAGACAGCGAACACATTTTATCGTTTGGTTACCAAAGACTTGTAACTTCAGCTTTATTAAGCTAAAGTTACGAGGATTTGGTTACCAATCTACGATTTAAGGTCTCAGGTTATTGATGTCGACTTTCTGTAGAAGTTAGTTATTTTAAATTAAAGCTGATTTACCTTATCCTTAAGACATAGAGGCAATTAGCCTATATACGGTCTCTAGAAACAAGTTCAACGACCCGTAACTTAGACTCCGCCCTGCCAGGGCATTAATCATGGATTATACGAACCATTTATCAACCGCTCAGAATGCACGAATTCAGGTAGACACAATTCTATATAATTTAATTTTAAATGTGTCCATCAATATTCTTGCGTTCTGATTAGCTGAAAAGTTGTTATTATCCCCCAATTAAAACAGTTTTGAGTTCGCAGTTGTTTTGTTAGCTTCCGTAAAAAAGTAGTCTCAAAAATAAATGTTTTTCTTAACTTACAAAACTTTATATTTTTACTTTTTGATATTCACTGTAAATTATAAGATATGAAGAGAATCTTTGTCAATTTCATAGAGATGTGAAACTAAAAACCTAATCACACTCATGTATGAATCCACTTTGCGTATTCATACAGTGTGATGAGGTCAAGAAGTTCTCATTTCATCTCATAATTAAACCATTTACACAATCTCTATTTTGAGAACCTTAAGGAATTAGACAACCATAAAACATATTCGAAAATGAAATGAAGTTGGAAATAGGCTATTATGCTCTTATTTTATACAATGTTTAATGGTCATCCGTATACAAATTTTTTATCATGCAATGAAGTCTGTATTGACCTGATATCGCCTATCTGGTAACATAACATGATATCGGGTAGTCTATTTTTAGAAACAATTTGCATACACTTTCACCAGAATTTCTTTGATATTTAAGGGTTTATTACATTAAAGCGCTGAAAAATGATTGCAATATATATAGAATATCATGTAAATGTCTTAAAATACCAATGATATCTGATCTTGGCTGTGAGAAATTATCATGCCTCGGCAAAGCCTCGTCATGATAAAAACTCCCAACCTTGACCAGATAACATTGATATTTTAAAACATTAACATATTATTCTCTATTTATCTTATAACTATACAAATATCCGTGTGATAACATCCCGTATGATATTTTTTATCATATCACATAGTTATTTTTAGAACAATGATATTATGCGGTTATTTTTAGAAACCTCCATTTCTGCTAGAAACATCCACGAAAACTAGGAAAATAGAGGTTATAAGATAAATATAATACATACTTAGTGTATTGCATGGAAAAATATCTAGCTTGGTTGTGGGAATTGATAATTGTCTCGGCAGAGACTCGACAATGATCAATTCTCCCGACCTCGTTAGATATCTTTTCTCATACAAAACACTAAGTACGTATTATGTATATCTCAGTCATACAAAAGGTCGCCATATTATAAGAATAATGCAACCCGGTTGTCGGATAAAATTAAGAGATAAGACATGAATTTAATTTCAATATTTATTTCTACAAATATCGGGGGTTTTTTTTCTTAACATTTACATGCATATAGATTTAATTATTTAATTGAGATATATGAATGATCATGAAAAAATATGATTAAAACTAAAAATTTCATAAAAGTCCATAAATACAGTACGTGTATATTTCAGTGTTTCTTCATTTGCAATATTTCTTGTATAGGTACATCCCGGACACGGCGACGCCAGCTGTGAGTCCCATAATAATCAAAGCTCCTGAGTTCTTCTTCGCCAGTCCTGTCATTTTCATCCAGACTGAGTTAATGTTCCATCTTCTTTCTTCATTTCTATCATCTAACTCTTTCTTATCTTCTCTCTTTTCATCTCTAAGGACTTCTGCTGTATCAACGAACATTCTTCGCTTTTCATGAACGAATTTATCATGCTCTTCAAAAACTGACGCCAGTTCGTCACCATAAATGATCGACTCCTGGTATGTTACAGGAAGATAATTTCTTAGTTTCATAATTGCTTCATTTTCGTCTTCCTTTTGTCTTTCATTCCCGTCTTCTTCATACCATTTCTGAGCCTTACCATTACTGACGTATATGCCGCTTTCAAATTCTTCCGTTACGTACATTCTGGGATTCAGATTCTTGACAAAATCCACGATGTTTTCGTCATAGTTGCATTGATGTTCTATTGCTGAATCCATTTTCTTATAATTATTTCTTCTCCTTTTCTGATAGTACAAAATCGTGCGCTAGAACGTTTGTCTCGCTTTCGATGATGACGTTGTCGTTTACGCAACGCCGTTTCTATAACGTTATGTATATGACGTAACTTCACGTTATCGTTTTTTTTGACGTCATTATTATGTCACGTCTTTTAGGGTTGAAGATAAGAAAGGGCACACAGTTTTTCTTAATGCTTAGATTTTAATTAAGTGAGGGTATTTTAGTAAGTAAATAGATCTCCCTACACGCACACACACACTTCCAACCCCACAAAAAAGAAAATAATGGCCTTCGAACTACGTAACTACGTAGGACTTAACTATTTTCTTTGAGGCAGGTTTATAAACAGAAGAACGGCTTTATATCTCTATATTTGGTCCACGTTCTTGTTTATGAGCCATATTTAAGTAATGTATGGCCATTTTTTTTTCTTTTCTACTTTATTCCATGCAGGGAGACCATAGATGAAAATAGGATTAATAAGTAAGTGTCTTAAAATACCAATGTTATCTGGTCGGGGTTGGGAGAACTTTTTTCAAGATGAGGCAGCTGATCCTTTCCGACTATTTGTCTACCACCAATGGGTTGATAATCGTGGACATATGTGGGATAGCAGCTGTAGGCTAGAAAACGGTGTGATGGTAGTACTGGTGTGGGAAATATATAATACGTACTTAGTGTTTTGTATGAAAAAAATATCTAACAAGGTTGGGAGAATTGAAAATTGTCGAGGCTCTGCCGAGACAATTATCAATTATCTCAACCGAGTTAGATATTTTTTTCATACAACACACTAAGTACGTATTATATCTATCTTATAACCTCTATATGTCTTGTTTTCGTCGACATTTCGAACTGAAATGCAAGTTTCTAAAAATAACCACATTATATCATTGTTCTAAAAATAACTAGGTGATATCATAACAAATATCATACGGGATGTTATCACATGGATATTTGTATAGTTATAAGATAAATAACAGGAATCCATTGTTAGGTGCTCCAGCCGCCGCGATATAACTGAAATAATGTTAAAAGCGGCGTAAAACCCCATTCAATCAATCAATCTAGATGAGACATTGTCACGTCATGATAATTTATCATGCAATGCAGCCTGTATTGACCTGATATCGCCTGTCTGATATCACAACATGATTTCAGGCAGTCTATTTTTAGAAACAATTTGCATACACTTTCACCTGAATTTCTTTTAATTTTAAGGATTAATTATAATAACCCTTAATTAAGGGTTTACTTGTTAATGTTATCTGGTCTCGGCTGCAAGAAATTATCATGCCTTGATCAGATAATATTGATATTTTATCACAGAAATACATTATTCTATTCCTTACTCCTTTTTCCATTGCAAAAAAAAAAAAAAAAAAAAAAATAACGAATCACCAAGAAAGAAATAGGGGAGATATCTATCTTAAAGAACAAACCTGTAAATAATCATTCGTATCAAAAATTCCTTTTCGGAGAAAATATTTTTCTTAAATCGATCAATATTTCATTCACAACGATCAAATCATTGCATTATCTTACAGACTTGTGCGGATTTAAAATCGTCTGATTGGTCCTCCCCTTTATTTCATTTATAACTCGCCCCTCACATTCATTCAGTATCGTTCCGAAACCATCCCAAAATCATTCAGCTAGACAATTTCACGAGGTTATTAACCATACAAGCCGAAATGAATGAGCAGGGGCCTGTTTTACGATCATATTATTTGCGTAAGTCAAAAATTAAAGTTGCTTCAACATTAGTTACTAAATATGGAACTCTGCAACAGACCATTGGAATTGTCTTCTAAAGGCGATTTAAATGAGATATTACAAGGCAGAATCTAACAAAGAACGAAAATACCAGAAATTAATTGTGATTTTGTTTCACGCCTCCATTATTATCGGTGACTTGTTGTGAAAATAGTTTTTAGTTTTATATCTTCATGACTTAAACAAGAGCAACGCCCACGGGTGCATACACTCGGCTGTTGTGTGCTTGATAAAAAAAATCTAAGTCGAAAAAAAGATCATAATTCGCATCAAATGCAAGTAGATATATACTGAGCAAAAGTTAAAAGTATCCACCAAATAAAACTTCGGATTGCTTTAAAAGTACACACAGAATGTCTTATGTGATTTGAAGAAGCCGCTACCGAATCATGGGCGTTAAGGTAGCCAGGGGGGGTCATTTTCAAAAATCGCAGACTCTCAATTAAATAATTAATTGATTTTTCTGGTAGTTTTAAGCTTCTAAAACGCGATATGAGTGCGTTAGGTATTCTTGACTGATAAGACAACGCGATACCTTCTGCTGCTTCCTGTCAATGTAACGTCAAATGAACACAAACTAACATAAAACGTTTTCCGTAGATTTAAAGCTCCACTTAAACAAATTCTGTTTGCACGTTCCTTTACAAAAAAACTAATCCCAAAATTCTCTATTTCATTCTTTGGTGAGAGCAAAACAACATTTGTATTGCTACGTTCCGTCAACGTTTCCTATTGATCATTGTAGAGGCTCGTATCAATATCTAGGAAAAGTGCCCGCCTTACACCGGTTAAGACTTAAATGGCAATTAGCTTGGCTTTAAAGTTTGTCGTTTTTAAAGGTAAAGACATTTATTTCATTTCCGTTTTGAAATAGTGGTTAGGAAGCGTGGAAGCCATCGCGTCAACGCGAAAGAGAAAATTTGGCGTGGCGTATTTCTAGTGACCCTTTTGAGTTGAAGAGAGCGGATAACAATACTACTCTTTCGGAAATGGTCAGCAAATGTCTTTATTGTTCTTCTCTTTCAACTTACGTCCGATAAATTTACTAAACGTGTGACGGTTTTTCATTACGCATGTGGTCAAGTTTTTTCTCAGCCGCGCTGGAAGACTGTGTTGTACGTAACACAACTTTTTAGTAATTTTCTTAACCACAGAGCTTTAGAGGTTAAAATCAATTGAGAAGAAACTCAAGATCAAACACGTGACGGACGTCGACGTAGAAAGAACGATTTCGACATTTGTTGAAAAACACCATAAAAGATGAGTTGTTTGACTGAAAAATGCTGATTGCATGAGTAACCGAAGCACTGCAAACACATTGGTACCTTTATTGATCATTAAATCATACAGATGTAAAAGATATTGACAAAAGAAAAGTGGATACTTTCTTTTTTTGCTGAGTATATTCATTTGATAGTTAAAGTTGCTCTTTTGAATGTGAACATGTGTACTAAGTTTCAAGTGAATGCCTTCGGTAGAACCAGAGATATCGAAAAAGATTTCTCACGGACGACAACGACAACGACACCAAGGTTATAGTGATGCGTCGGATTTTTCTCTGAGAACAGCCGAGCTAAAAAGTTTGTTCGTATTCATATAAGAAATAGACAGTTTTTTCACGGTGGTATGAAACAAAAAACATTATTACAATTAAAAACTTTTTGTGCGAAAGTATACAAAGTAGCCGTAAACTAGAATTAATTTTATTGCGGTATGAACCATTTATCAACCACTCAGAATGCACAAAATCGGGTAGACAAAATTTACTATAATTCAATTTTAGTTGTGTCCATCAATAATCAATAATCGTGCGTTCTGATCAGCTGAAAAGTAGGTTTTATTCCCCAATGAAAACAATTTTTAGTACGCAGTTGTTTTGTTAGCTTCCGCAAAAAGTAGACTCGAAAGAAATGTTTTTCTTAACTTACAAATTTTTACATTTTTAATTCAAGATATTAACTGTAAATTATAAGCTATTAAGAGAATCTTTGTCAATTTCATATAGATGTGAAACTAAAAACCTAATCACACTCATGTATGAATCCTCTTTGCGTATTCATACAGGGTGATTAGGTTTTAAGTTTTATACCTGAATGAAATCAACAAATACTCTCTTCATCTCTTAATCAAACTATTTACACAATCTCTATTTTGAGACCCTACGGTATTGCACAACCACAAAATATCTTCGAAAATCAAATGAACTTGACAATAGGCTATTATGCTCTTACTTTATTCAATGTTTTATAGTCATCCGTATACAAATTTTTTCATCATGCAATGAAGTCTGTATTGACCTGATATCGCCTGTCTGGTAACTTAACATGATATCAGGTAGTCTATTTTTAGAAACAATTTGCATACACTTTCACCAGAATTTCTTTGATTTTTAAGGGTTTATTATATCAAAGCGCTGAAAAATGGTTGCATGATATATAGAATAACATGTAGATGTCTTAAAATATCAATGTTATCTGATCTCGGCTGTGAGAATTTATCATGCCTCGGCAAATCCTCGTCATGATAAATTCTCCCAACCTTGACTAGATAACATAAATATTTTACGACATTAACATATTATTCTTTATATTGACTGGCGAGCCTGTCTCAATCTGTCGATATTTCCAGTATCGGAGGGTAGCGTAGATTGGGACAGGTTAACCAGTCTATTCTTTATATCTCAGTCATACAATAAGTCGCCATATTATAAGAATAATACAACCCGGTTGTCGGATAAAATCAAGAGACAAGACATGAATTTAATTTCAATATTTATTTCTACAAATATCTTTCTTTTATTTTTTCTTAACATTTACACGCATTAATAATAAGATTTAATTAGTTAATTGAGATATATGAATGATCATGAAAAAATATTATTAAAACTAAAACTTTCATAAAAGTCCATAAATACAGTACGTGTATATTTCTGTGTTTCTTGCAATATTTCTTGTATAGATACATATATACAATATACTAGTATTTCTTTGTTGTTGTCTTTTTCTATTTGCAATATTTCTTGTATAGGTACATCCCGGACACGGCGACGCCAGCTGTGAGTCCCATTAAAATCAAAGCTCCCGAGTTCTTCCTCGCCATTCCTGTCATTTTTATCCAGACTGAGTTAATGGTCCATCTTCTTTCTTCATTTCTATCATCCAACTCTTTCTTATCTCCTCTCTGATCTTCTCTTAGGACTTCTGCTGTATCAACAAACATTCTTCGCTTTTCATGAACGAATTTATCATGCTCTTCAAATACGGCCGCCAATTCGTCCCCGTAAATGATCGACTCCTGGTACGTTACGGGAAGATAATTTCTTAGTTTCATAATTGCTTCATTTTCGTCTTCCTTTTGTCTTTCATTCCCGTCTTCTTCATACCATTGCTGAGCCTTACCATTACTGACGCATGTGCCGCTTTCAAATTCTTCCGTTACGTACATTCTTGGGTTGAGATTCTTGACAAAATCAACGATGTTTTCGTTATAGTTGCATTGATCTTCTATTGCTAAATCCATTTTCTTATAATTGTTTCTTCTTCTTTTCTGATACTATAAAATCGTATGCTAGAGCGTTTGTCTCGCTTTCGATGATGACGTTGTCGTTAACGCGACGCCGTTTCTATAACGTTAAGTATATGACGTCACTTCACGTTATCGTGTTTTGACGTCATTATTACATTACGTCTTTTAAAACGTTAGAGGTGGAGAAAAGAAGAGGCACAAAGTTTTTTAATGCTTAGATTTTAATTAATTGAGGGCAGTTTAGTAAGTAAATAGATCCCCCCCCCCCCCACACACACACACACTTCCATCCCCATAAAAAAGAAAATAATGGCCTTCGAACTACGTAACTACGTAGGACCTAACTATTTTCTTTGGGCAGGTTTATTAACAGAAGAGCGGCTTTATATCTCTATAATTGGTCCACGTTCTTGTTTATGAGCCATATTTAAGAAATGTATGCCATTTTTTTTTCTTTTCTGTTTTATTCCTTGAAATAAGTTTTCCATGTAGAGTAACCATAGATGAAAATAGGATTAATAAGTAAGTGTCTTAAAATAACAATGTTATCTGCTCGAGGTTTGGAGAATTTATCATGATCAGGCTTTGCACCGTCATGATAATCTATCACGCAATGCGGCCTGTATTGACCTGATATCGCCTGTCTGATAATATAACATGATATCAGGCAGCCTTTTTTTAGAAACAATTTGCATGCACTTTTAATTCAATTTATTTTAATGTTAATGTTTTAATACCATCAAGCGTGAAAAATGATCGCGTGATAAAAAGAATAACATGTAATTATCTTAAAATATCAATTTATCTGGTCCCGGATGTGAGCAATTATGATGTCTCGGCAAAGCCTCGTCATGATAAATTCTCCCAACCTCAACCAGATGACATTGGTGTTTCAAGGCGCTAGCATATACTTCTTTATTTCTCACAAAAGAGACCAGAAAACATTGATAATCTAGTACAAAAACATATAATTCTATTCACCATGAAACTATTTTTCAGCGCTTAAATTTTACGATACCTTTAATTCGGAGAAATCCATGTGAGCGCGGTTCTGGTAAGGAACATGAATATGCAAAGTGATTCCAAAAATAGATTGCTTGATATCATTTTATGTTATCAGACAGGCGATATCAGGTCAAAACAGGCTTCATGGCATGATAAAAAATAAACCATAATAAACGTAAATAATAATTACCTGCGGCAGGCCATGGTGTAATTTCCACTTCAGCCTTCTCAAAATCCGTTACTATGGTACCGTAACCCTTCAGTGTCTCTGCTGTTGCCATGACAATACGGACCGGATGTGGGTCTCCGAACTTGGGGTCGTGTGCATCATCGTAGCAGGCATAGCCACTCATTTCGAATTTAACCTAAACGAAGATTTAAACTTCGCAGCTTTTGTATGTATATTATATAGAGAATAATATGTTAGTGTCTTAAAATATCAATGTTATCTTGCCGAGGTTGGGAGAATTTATCATGACGAGGCTTCGCAGAGACGCTGTAATTCATTTAAGATAAAGAATAAATGTTGTGTCTCGTTGAGAAATGAAACATAAAAATGAAAATAAAAAAAAATATCAAATCACGGCCAAGGCATTTAGAATAATGAGACCCCCTTGAAACAGTACCCTATAATGCGGAACGATTCAATGTCTACTTAAAGAGAATTCCACTATGGGTAGCAAGGGTTGGTTTGGGTAAAAGAAATACAGACAATGTTTAAATGTTTAAAAGTGTTCACTTCATTAAAAATGCACAGACATGAAATGTTGACATTAAAATTAAAGTGTAAATCAGAGTTTATTTGCAAACGCATGTTTTACAGATTCTTCAAATATTTAATTACATGTATAAGTACGAAGAAAATACTAATGTTCAAATAAAGTCATGTTTTAATGGTTGACAGTCATGCGTATTTTTTTGCTAGATAACTTTGAAACTCCAACATGAATGATTTAATTCTAAATGGCTGTGTTTACCGAGATGCGTGCGTTCTGATTGGATTACAACTGTATGATTTCATTACTTAATGAAAAATAATTGATTGTGCAGCTTTTTGTAAGCCTTCGGCGGAAAGAAGTCACATAAACAGTCCATGTATTTGAGGATAGTTCTTTGCATTTCTGCTTCAAGAAATTAGATTTTAAGATATGAAGATACTTTTTGTTGATTTCATGAAGGTATGAAACTAAAAACCTTATCGCACTTATGTATGAATCCGCTTCGCGTATTCATACAATGTGATTAGGTTTTTAGTTTCATAGCTCCGTGAAATTAACAACTACTCTCTTCATCTCTTAAATGAAAAAGTAACGCTCAAGAGAAGTTCAGTTTTTTAACAATTGAAATGGGACTGTGACACTGAGCTTATGTCGTCGAAAATTACACTTTTAATGGCCTTTCCAAATAGGATGAAGGAAAACTTCGCAATATCATTTATATACCATCTTTTAACGTAGGAGTTAGGCCACGGACAATTGTTTCATAATCCTAATTTTGTCAAGTGGGTTATAAGGTTAGACTAACGTACCTTTATATGATACAAATTGAACTTAAACTAACGTGCCTCTTACACTAGCATCGATGGAGCCAACCATAGGCGTAACTAGGATTTTGAAATTTATACGCACTCAGACGGCGACCAACATAGAATTTAAGGAATAAAAGCGATATGTGGACTGTGACAAAACTTGAATGTCCTCTGTCCGCTCCCCTTTTTTAGGTTTAGGCGTTAATTAATAATCAAAACATCGTAACTACAGCTTCGGTAAGCTGTAGTTTCGCTGTTATGATTATTCATCAACGATATTTTTCAAAAGAGGGTTTGTATCTTTTACGCACTTGCGTTATGTGCGTAATGGGAGCTACGCCCTCGATGAGAGTCACCGCCAAAGACCGAATCCGGGAATTCGGACATTTCATCCGACGAGCGTCTTAGCCTCTGACTAATGAGCAACATTCGGAACATTGCTCGGCCATTTCCGTAAACTGCAACTGACCTCACATGTATATAAGGCGGATGGTTATGTAACAAAATTGTGACCAGCCCGATTAGCTCAGTTGGTAGAGCATCGGACTTCAAAATCGTTGAAGTTCGACCGCGTGGGTTCGATTCCCGGGCTGGTATACTAACACAACTAATTCACGGTCTTTCGTATGAGACGTTAAACCGAGGCCCCGTGAGACGGTGCTTTACACCGAGCACATTAAAGAACCATGGCGGATCTCAGCAGTAGTTTCGTCATGTATCCTTGCACTATCCCCCGTAAGAACTAACCGTCTTCTGGGGGCGTCGCTCATATGGGCATGTGCTACGGTAGCGACGATAAATAAACGGAAATACACACACACAACAAAATTGGGCATTTTGTTAGGCGAAAACATTGTAAGAAAAACTAGGGCGGAAACAATCGGCGATATCTTTAGATTTATATTTTACAGTAAATAATGGCTGAAAATTTTAATTTTTGAGAAAGACCGGAATGATTCTGACTTAACCGAGAAGCGTTGGTGACATCGAGTATTTTCACTCAAAGCTTCAAGGGCTAACTGGCGTCACCGAGTTTTTCCAAGGTTTTATCGTACTTTTTAATAAATAGTCCGTTTATGTAGGCCTACATCCGAGTTTGATCGTGAGATTGGCCGAGTGGTGTTCCTAATGTAAAAAGCAAATTATCGGTGCGCAGCGCGCCTGCGATAGACACAGGCAGCTGGTGGCTTGGATCATGAAAATGTTGTTATTGAACTGCAGTGAGAAATCACTAATTTTTTTCAGTTATATCGCGGCAGCTGGAGCACCTTACAATGGTTTCCTGGTATTTCGCTCACCGGTACAACCACCACATCCTTTCCTAGCCTCCAGCTACTATTTCACTGGGGTCTACGATTATAAATCCATTGGTGAAAGACAAATAGTCAGAAAGAATGAGTGCCGCCATCGGGAATCAAACCCGGGACCTTTAGATTGACAGTCCGACACTCTACCAATTGTGCTATGACGGCGGCCGTGCACAAGAGGTCGGAAGCTACTGATAGGTGATCCAACCACCGACAGGTTACTGCAATTCTGTTGAATTTTAAAAATTAAAAGAAACTCATACAAACATCCTATCAATCATACGGGCTCTTGAGAACTGCAACCATGGTAGAAAAAAAGAACACTTAACCACAAATGTGACACAGCTAGGCCACCGTACAATTATTTACTATTATCCATATCGATTTTAATTTTGAAGCGTGTTGGCCCGTTGCAGTAATGTTACTCTCAAAAGAGGCATTTAGCATTTGTTCACAGGTTAATTCGCGGCTTTACAAAATTGACAAATAGACTAACAAGTACATATTCTTTAAAGAAGAATAATTACATGTTATCAAACAGTCAAAGGAAACAAATCTTACCGTATTTTGTATCCAGTCTTCCTGCGTATCCGAAATTCAGGTCTCATGGTGTAGGGGAGGTAACTGCAAACCGATATTGGCCTTTCAAATGATAACCTTTCACTCAATGATTTCACGAGGTCATTTACCGAATTTAAAATTTCAAATACATGCAATATTCTGCGTTATTCTTGAACTGTCAGGGCGGGGCTTAGCCGTGACGTGATTTGGCGAGTTAACTTTTAAATATGGGTTCATTTAAAGGTTACTCGGCAATAATCGTGAACGAGTGCAGATAGACTGTATACTGAAACCAAAAGGATTCACGTGCGTAGAAAAAGTGAACACATTTCATCGTTGGGTTATCAAAGCATCGTAACTTCAGCTTTGATAAGCTGAAGTTACGAGGATTTGGTTACCAACCGACGCTTTACGGTTTCAAGTGAATTATATCGACTATCTATAGAAGTAAGTAATAATGAATAAAGGCTGATACCTTAATATGTGTATATTCAATGATTGTTGGCCTGGTAGGGCGGTGCCTAAAACACAGTCCATTGCATTTTAAGGTCGAGTAAAGCAATTTTAAGATGCATGTATTTACTCACGTTTACATATACTCGAATTTGGTAAATGTGAAGAAAAACATTTTCTGTAGATTGAATCTTTAATTTGTCGACGGATTACCTAAACCCGTAAAAGTTACGAGGTTTTGGTAACCCAACGATAAAATGTTTTGCTTACAATGATATTCCGTTTATTTTGAAAAGTTATATACACATGTTAAAGAAAATCGACGATAATTTTTTTTAAAGACTTGAACAAATATTTTGAAAAGTAAACTCGACAAAGAACGTCAAGGCGAAGCCATGTCTTGCAAGGCGAAAAATAACGCAGAATACAGCATGAATTGAATGGGGTATATCGCCGCTTTTAACATTTTTTCTACCAAACTGTGGCTGTTGGAGTATCTAACCTAGATTCCTGGTATATCTCTTACTTGTACAACAACAGCATCCTCACAGAGCATTAAGCTTATCGTCCCACACAGGTTTCCCATAATTTACTCATTGGTGGTGCCGGGATAAATGTCGCAAAGGTTGTATGCTGTCGTCGCGGATCGAACTCGAGACTCAATGATTGCGAGTCTGATGCGCTACCGAGTGACATTTAGAAAGGCCTCATTGTATCCCGATTACAGGGCAGGTCGCACAGGCTTGGCAAGATCAATCGTTTTCGAATGTTTTTCTTTAATTTGCGAGATGTTTCTAAACGCTCTCTAGTTTGTCACACCTTACAGTCCAAGGATCCTGGGGCCCGTTTTACTAACCATCTTACGATTATTTTTTGTGTAAGTCAAAAATTAAAGTTGCTTCTACAGTAGTTACTAAATATCGAATTCTGTCATGCCGTATCTCATTGGAATCGTCTCTAAAAGACGATTCCAATGAGATATTGCGAGGCAGAATCTAACAATTAATTAAAACACCAGGTACGATTTGTGATTGTGACTTACGATCAAAATTTTCGTAAGAAGTTTAGTAAAACGGGCCCCTGGGTTCGATCTCCGACGGCTGGACACGTCCATTCCTACTATTGTCCCACAACAATGTTAATAATCGTAAACATATATTGGATAATATACTTAGTACATTTTAAAACGCAGAGAATGTAATCATGACGAATTGACATTTCTTGTGCACTGAGTATCTCGATGATAACCATATTGAATTACAAAAAAGTTTTCGTAGTCTGTGATGAAAAATAGCCGTATTCTTACATTTGCTTTCGTGCTTATCAGGTTGATACTGATTTTCCTTTTCTTAGTTCTCATTATTTTTCTTTTAAAAATAATGCCAAAATTAATACTCAATCTAGAGTGCGTTGTTCGAAATTGGATAAAATCAGGGTTCTGTGTTTTTCTTCCCACGTGAAATGGGTTTATCGCACATGGGACTGCACCAAGGGGCTTTCATTAGCACGCCCACTATTTGACTTTTTACATTATGAGCTTATTATTGTAATTGGGAAAGATAATTCAATAACTGCTTAACTTTTCATCCGTTCTATCAAAGATTTTGCAAAATTACCAATGATTGCATTTATGACATTATTGGTACAAGGTGACTAAAGCTCCACAAAGTATTAAACAAATTCATATAAAAGCTCCAATTTGATGAACCATGGTTTTAAAATTGCATTTGCAATGCATAAACGATGTAACACTAACTAATTCAAAGTTTAAAGAGAATTTAGCATTAAGAGATGGAATCTTTGTGATCGGACATTTTTCACTATTCTGGCCTCTTTATTTTTAGCGTTTTCCAATCAATAAAATGTCTTATTGTGAAAAAACTGGCATAAATAAAGAACAGTTTGTATTGCTAAGAGAAACCCGGAAAATGAGTGGGGATTAAGATCAAAGCACTGAAAGTACTGATGGTGAACGAACCTGATGGCATTCTAGAGTGATATATTGAATTCAATTAGAAAAGAGAAATTACGAATGTAAAAAAAAGTGGGAAGAATTGTCTCGACAAAATTTCCGTTATTCGGAAATTTCACTGCAAAATTAGACAGGGAAAGAGAGGAAAAATCCTGTAAGAAAAATATTTGTTAGAATATGAGATGTTACTCTGTGAAAATTTCTTTTACACACTTGAAATAGGTACATTTATTAATTAAACATAAATGGAGAAAACGATTTAATCCTATCTAAAACTGTCTTTAATCTATATCCAATGGTGTTTGTTTTTACAAAAGTAGTTGTTATCATGTTTAAGCTTATTTCAAGTAAATTTGTTGTATTTGTTTTAACTTTTTTAACTATCTTTGTTTCTTCTCAGAGGATGAAAAGATCTTTGAGTACCAACCAAAGAAACACCTATGAATATCAGTCAGTCCTGAACTGTACTCATTATTTAAAGTTATGATTTGTTAACTTATTAATAGTATTTTGAACCATAACCTGAGAGATTAGTTTTTATCATAATTGAAGCCATAACCACTTCCGTGGTTGATACTTATGTCGTTATTCCATTTTATAACACTGCAGAATGAGAAATATTTAGGTATATGTTAAAGGAGGTCTAGTGCCCTATTAGTATAATTCATAGATAATTTCTGTTTAAGGTTTAGAAATAAAAGTATAACTTTTTATATTAAACAATTGCTCCATAGTAAATTGCATACTAAAAGTCTTTATAAATATTATTTTTGTAACGTAATTTCTACATCAAAAGCGAATAAGAATCTTATTTAAGAAGTTTATTTTTTAAAGGGAGGTAATAATTGCATGACTATGTCTATGACTATGTTTAAGTATAATACAATGTTTTTTTCCTTCCGAATTTCTTTCCAAAAAGAATTGAGAATCCTTACAAGTGTCGGTTTATTTTTTGCACGAGAACCTATTGTTTACCTTCAAGAGTTTGGATGCTTGTAAAATCACTCACTATCGATATCTTATTACAGTATTGCGGCTGATATTAGACTTTCTGCTCGGAGCTAGTTTTTGCTTAAACTGTAGTTAACCAATTCTAAACGTATTTTGGGAAGGATGGAGCCAGTTTTTATTCATCGATTAAGATTTTTATGATTTCTGTAAAAAACGCAATGACTTTTCCAGAATAATTTAACAACTTAACCCGCCTGTCGAATTGTAAACAAGTGCATGACGGATCTGGTCCCCCCTTGACCACGGCAATATCTACTCGTCAATTGGAGTGGTATCTAGGGTTGAATATTTAGCTATCATTTATTTAATTATCAAATAGAATTTGCCTGTCGCATTTGGTATTCGGCAATATTCGCTTCTGAGACAGATGAATACGAAACGTTTTCGCTGGGAATAAGTTCACCGAATATTCGAGTGTATCCTTACAAGCCCTACTTCAGCCAACGCAATTTTACAGAAAAAATCTTAATAGCGGCGTTCATCCCTATTCAAATAAAAGTACAAGAAAGGTTGTACATGTAAAACACATGTCGAATCATTCTTAAAATCAGTCGACTGACTGTCGCTAGTTGAAAAGTTATGTAAAACCGCTTTACCGTTTCTAACGACACAAGGTGTCTTGATGTGTCATTCGTCTCAACTCGGCCGATTCCTCTAACCTACATTTAAATCGGAGCTGTCGGAGATCGCCCGAGTATTGCCGAATGTAAGTTCAAGAGGACATGACCTAAATAAACAGGTATTTCCGGCTAATTACTACACGTTGCACCAGCGAAGGCTTGGGTCAAAAACATAGTATCTGTCTCTACGGTGTTTAGACACAAACTTTGATTTTGCTTTAAACTCTTGACAAGCTTACGCCGATCAAAAATTCCCTTGATAAACATTGCAAGATCATTTTGTGTTTTTCAAGGCGAATTTTCATTATTTTCACTTGATAAAGAAAACTAGTATCACGCCGTTAAAGAAAAAAACAGTGATTTTGCGGAAAAAAATATTGAAAGATACTAAATTGAATTTTAAGAGGCGCTACTTTATTTCAAATGTATTAACATCCAACAGGATTTTCCTGACATGGTATATAACACTGGTGAACGACGTTCGTTCACCAAAAAACAGTGTTGTATTAAGAACATATGTGAACGATAGTAATGCATTTAGCCCGCCTAGTTCACCTTACAGATAATCTTTATTTTTTAATTAAGTTGTTTTTTTTTTCTATGCATCTGTTTACAGTCACGTTAGTGAATGCGTATATTGCCTTACAAGAGCTAATAACATTAGAAGATCTTGGCGGATTTTGCAGTTGTCCTAAATGGTATTTTCATTTTTACCCATGTGTGGTTTAAGGATAAGAAAAACGGATTTACTTTGATCATTGTTTGGTGTTTTATGCTTAAATCTTTTGTTCAAAGACTGACGACTCCAAAATGTCATTCGTTTGACAATTATGTAGTTTATAGAAGAAGATATCGGAAGAAAGTTCACCTCTGCGTTTTTAAATGTACTAAGTATAGTTAGGAAAGCATGAAATGGTTGTGCGAGAAATACCAAGAATCCATTGTTAGGTGATCAATCCGTCGCCATATAACGATTGTTAACAGCGATATTCGGCCCCACTCTAACAAAACGCTTTTGAATATTCTCACTGAGAGATCTCTAGAAAAATTAAGTCTCCTTTTTAGAGAGTTTTTTGATTATTTTGTTTTATGGGGGTATGATGCTAAAAACTGAATTACTCTATCAAAAGGTGTCTTGGATTCATACCCAAATGATAATAAAGCTTTCGGTTGACTTTAATACGTCCATTTAAGCAGTAAAATAATTTATTCCTATCTAATAATGAAGTGTCATCTTATAATCGTGTTTTTTTCTTTTTCTCTTGTTTTTCAATATTGATGTGTTTTAACCTTAAATGAAAATATTTGGCACGCAAAGCCAAAACGTTTGTGCCCTACTAAAGGGGAATTACCCAGATTTATCGGTGAGGGGTATTAAGTTAATTCTTCGTTTAAAGAAATGCTTCTCAAGGATTTGCCAAAAACAAATTGAAAAGAAAGAAAGTCATTTTATTACATTTTCATCGTTTATTCATATGTACCTTCCTCGATATCATTTTATAACTAATTTCGTTTATTTTAATTCCAAAAGACAGGCATAAAACACAAATACACAACACGATAGTGGTTGAAGAAAAACTTTCACATTTTTTTAAAAAACACGCAAAAGAGCTTCCATAAAAATCTCAAAAGAACATTTTGCATAGGCGATTGTCAAAATTCAACTTTTAAGTATGTGAAAATCAGGGAAAGGTCATGCGTAGTGATAAGTTGGCTGTTTCCCGCATGGTACAAATTTATCACTCGGGTTTTGTAAGAGGAACTTTCAGATACTTTCCGAACTCATTCACCGTGTCCACTGCCATACAAGCGTGGACCGCCCCTTGTTTCCCGAGGTACGTTGCTTCATCGTTGATAGAATAGACTGGTTGATGCCAAATATTGGCGTGAATTTGAACACCAAAGCTTCCATCAAAATAAAACGCTTGGAAGTTTTCCAATTTTATATCATCACCGGGTAGCGCCAGTAAAGCTACAAAGGGTTTTTCTTCCATAGGGAAAAATACTTGACCACCGTCTGGATGATAGTTTGCTTCCCGAACTAAAACATGTGCACGATTGTTTGGAGAAACGTCTATCGGTAACCGGCCTGTGACGTAATCTCCGGCGATGACGGCTTTGTTGACGGCGGTACATTGATCGCCGACCCACTTGTATACGAAGTCTCCACATCGAATCCCGCCCTGTGCACCGGTTCCTGGACAAAGCTTGCGCCAACCTGAGAAAGTGAAATGTTGATAACATCTTCCGTCATTCGGAACACCACTCAATCTCACGATCAACCTCGGATGTCATTCGGAACATCACTCGGCCATTTCCGTAAACTGCAACCGACCTCGTAAGGCGGATGGGTATGTAACAAAATCGTGCATTTTGTTAGGCGGATACAGTGTAAGAAAAACCAGCACAATAGATTCATATATATTACATTAAATAACGGCTGAAAAATCTTAATGACGAATCATTCTCAAATATTAAGATTTTTTAGCCGTTATTTAAGAATCTAAAGATATTCATATTAGAATACGATGGTTTGACGTCAGTGATTTCAACGAGAAGCGTTGGCGACGTCGAATGTTTTCACTCGCAGTTTCGAGGGCTAACGCCATTTTGACTGACGTCATCGAGTTTTTCCCGTAATTTTTAAAAAATAGTCCGTCTACGTACATCCGAGTTTGATCGTGAGATTGGCCGAGTGGTGTTCCGAATTCCTCAGATGTACATAGACGGACTATTTTGACGATGACGTCAGTTAAAATGGCGTTAGCCCTCGAAACTGTGAGTGAAAACATTCGACGTCGCCAACGCAACTCGTTTAAGTCACTGACGTGAAACCATCGTATCCTAATAAAAATATCTTTGGATTCTTAAATAACGGCTGGAAAAATATTAATTTTATAGAATGATTCTCAAAAATTAAGATTTTGCAGCCGTTATATACTGAAAAAGATACATACCCATCCGCTTTACATACATCCGAGGTCTGTTGCAGCTTATGGAAATGGCCGAGTGATGTTCCGAATGCATCTTACGTATACAGATGTAGAAGAGGTACAAAGGCCCTTAATCGTTATCCTTAGTCACTAATTGAAGAAAGAAATGTGAACGTATCACTTAAAAAGAAAATCTATATTAAGAATACAATATCACAAAATTATTCCAAAGGGAATAGAATAAACATTAGGAAATACACTCTGTATTTCAATATTTCGGCAAAAATTGCCTTTTTCAAGAAAAATGAAAGAAATCTGAACACTACTACATAGTAATATATAAATCGACCTAGAATTTTGCATTCTTTTACTCAAAAATTAGCACGGTGACCATACCTTTTTTATATTAATATCACACGAACATATAATTATCTACAAATTATAGAAAAAATAAACTTTTCTATCTCAGAGTTTTTGAGAAATTTGATCAAAAGTTATAAATTTTGAAAATATTCTCGTTCATTTTCGATATACCAGTTTTTACGCATTGGGAAAAAATACGTAAAAAATCATTATTTTTCCTTTTAATCGATAATTGTGTATTAGATTCAGTTCAAATAACTTCCTATCTATGAAATTAAAAAAAAATGATATAAGTAGTTTGATTAGATTTGATTGTGTTACGGTTGTATGTAATTACCAAGAAATGAAAATCGGCGAAAAATCGGACAAAAATTTACTCGATACCTATGACATTCTATGACGTTTTACGAAAAATCTGATTCGGCGACCCCCTTTTTTCTTTCCATTTTTGCAATCGGCATACTTTAATCTACAAAATATGAAAATATAAAAAAAATCTATCGCATAAGACTAATTCTAGCAATCGTCCTTAAGAATAATTTCACTTTTTGTATATAGATGAAAGATTCTAGAGCATTCACATTTTCAACTTAGTTTCATACCCACGACTGGACAAATATCAAGAGTGAGACAAACCGTAGCCTCTTGGTTGTAAATAAAGAAATTGGTATCGAGGCATTTTCGCTCTTTGCTTTCTTTTTATTAAACAATTGCTCAGTTCTCTTTAACAAACATGAGTTAAACAAACGCTTTACAAGTAGACACACCTCTTATGCACTTCATATTTGTGACCCGTCACTAGAAAAGGGACCATCTGGGAAGTGCGTAAAGTATCGACCTTAATTAGACTGCGCGGATTGACCAGAGTCGAAACTTTTCGCACTCTACTGAATTTCTGATCAAATTGTTGGTGGGCAACGTACAAACCCGAAAATTAAACTTCTATTTGGTTTAGAAACAATCCAAAGAGCTCCATTTCACGCGTTTTCATCAAAATTTTAAAAAGAACATTACCTGAAATCATACACACAAAAACATCCTGTGAGAATTTCAAGAGAATGAGATCTTTAGTTGTGGTCTTAATCGCTTAATCGAGAATATTTTGTGCGAAAAGGTCCCTTTTCCCTTGTTTTCCAACAAAATCGGTTCCATTTTCTACACGAAGCTTTCCTTATGACCCTTCAATAATCCTGTGATAGTTTCAAGTAAAACCGATATTAATATTTTAGAACTTCATCGCATAAAGGAGAATACTTTGTAATATTTCAAAAGGAACCTTCCTTGCAATCCTAAAATCATCCTGTAAAAGTTTCAAGTAAATCCGATGACATTCGTGGCATTAAGACGATATTCGTGGCATTAGGATTGCTGACGGACTGACAGCAGACGGACGGACGGAAGGACAGACGAACGGAAAGACAGACGGGCGGAAGGACAGACGGACAGATAGATGGACGGAAAATAATCCATCACTATAGCTCCTTTGATCTTCGGTCACTAGATCTAAAAAACAATTCATGGAGGTATTCAACTAAAAGAACTTATCACCCTGCAATAATTAATGGAGGAATGAAACTAAAAATCTAATCATACTTATTTTGATAAGCTTTTTTTCCATTCCTCCATTTATTATTTTTTAGTCACCATACTTAGTGTGATGAAATTGTTGTTCAGTGACTTAGTGTGATAGGGGTTTTAGTTTCACAACTTAATGAATTAAACATGACTACCGCCTACGGCTGTTTGGTGCTGAATAAAAAAAAAATCAGTCATAAAAGGGGCATTATTCGCTACTAGAACACATATAGAGTTATCCATCTTTTGATGGTGAACATCCCTTTTTCTCATCAATTCGTGCGTTCTCATTGGTTTCGTGCATGTGAATTCTCTAAAATCATGAGGTCTTTTGTAAAACCTAACTGTGTAAAGTTTAACTTTGTGTGAAAAATAAAGAAAAAACTTAGAATTGTGTTTTCTTTTCGACTATAAGCAGCTAATTAATGAATTTAAAGAAATTACCGACTTTCCGAAAATGGACTACTAACTTCGTCACACCATCTTTGAAAATGATGTCTGTGTCTGCAACTTGTGCAAATCTTAGCATTGAAATTTATAATGTGGACTAACTTTATGTTAAAATTAGTAAAGGGCAAAAAGAATGGGACAAATTCTTTGTAATAACCACAAATAAGCTCCTTCAATCAGATGCACGAATCAAATGAGAAACTCTAGTCTGAATTAGACTGGCCACCCCAGTGGACTTTATAGTAAAATATTAAAATAAATTTGCCGACTATGATTATTTTTTGTTTATTTCACATCAGATAACATAAAATCAAGAAAGTATTTTGATGTACACTTCTTATAAATGTACACACAGGTGTTATCAATGAGATGCACGAATGTAGGAGAAAAGGGGATATGTCAAGTTTCAAGTGTACGCCTTCAGTAGAAATAGAGATATCACAAATTGTCAAAGTTTTCGCACGACGACGAAAACAACTAAGACGCCGCCACGGCTATAACAATACCTCGAGTTGTCCCCAAAAACAGCAGAGCTCAAAAATATGTTAATATCCATTTAAGAGATGAAGAGAATTTATTTTAATTCATGCATGTATCAAGTTTAAAACTCTGTCATACTAAGTGTTATTATGTTTTAACATTCATACCTACAATTGCTACATGCATGAAAAATATATTCTCTTCATTTAATATATTACGATTCATCAAGCCTAGAAATAATGGCTCGATTTTATGCACAAAATTAAAAATAATCGTAAACCCAAATTATTTGCATTGGGGTACGAGCCATTAATTCAACCACTCAGAATGCACGAAATCTTGTGAAAACAATCATAGTTTAACAATTCACACAAGCTGCATTTTGAGAGCCATAATGAATTACACCACCGGAAAACATGAAATGAAGGTGACAATTGGCATGCTTTTGTTTTTTACAAAGTTTTCTAGCCCTAAGTATATTTTTTTTACATTATTCAAACAAATAGTCGCCTAATTATAAGAATAAGGAAAACTAGTTGCCGGATGAAATTAATAGATAAGACAGAAAGTCAGTTACAACTTTTATTTGACAAATATATAAATGGATTTAATCAGTTAATTGAAATGTATGAATGATCATGAAAAAAAATATGATTAAAACTAAAAATTTCATAAATGTCCATAAATACAGTACGTGTATATTTCTGTGTTTCTTTATTTGCAATATTTCTTGTATAGATACATCCCGGACACAGCGACGCCAGCCGCGAGTCCCATAACAATCAAAGCCCCGGAGTTCTTTTTCGCCAGTCCTGTCATTTTCATCCAGACTGAGTTAATGTTCCATCTTCTTTCTTCATTTATATCATCTAACTCTTTCTTATCTCCTCTCATTTCATCTCTTAGGACTTCTGCTGTATCAACAAACATTCTTCGCTTTTCATGAACGAATTTATCATGCTCTTCAAATATTGACGCCAATTCGTCACCATAAATGATCGACTCCCGGTACGTTAAAGGGAGATAATTTCTTAGTTTCATAATTGCTTCATTTTCGTCTTCCTTTTGTCTTTTATTCCCGTCTTCTTCATACCATTTCTGAGCCTTACCATTACTGACATATGTGCCGCTTTCAAATTCTTCCGTTACGTACATTCTGGGATTCAAATTCTTGACAAAATCCACGATGTTTTTTCGTCATAGTTATTATTTTCTATTGCCAAATCCATTTTCTTATAATTATTTCTTCTCCTTTTCTGATAGTATAAAATCGTACGCTAGAGCGTTTGTCTCGCTTTCGATTATGTCGTTGTCGTTAACGCGACGCCGTTTCTAAAACGTCATGAATATGACGTAACTTCACGATATCATGTTTTGACGTCATTTTTGTAACGTTTTTTAAACGTTATAGGTAAAGAAGAAAAGCCTTTTCTTAATGCTTTGATTGAAATTGTTTGAGAGTATTTAAGCAAGTAAATAGTTTCCCTAAAAATTAAACTAATGGCCTTCGAACTACGTAACTACGTAGGACCTTAATATTTTCATTGGGACTGGTTTGTCAACAGAAGCGCGGCTTTATATCTCTATATTTAGTCCGAGCTCTTGTTTATGATGTATTTTTGTAGTATTCTATTACGCAACAAATTGACAATAGAGTCATATTTTAAGTAATGTATGGCCATTTTTTCTTTTCTATTTTTTCCTTGAAATAAATTTTCCTTGTAGGTTAATCATATGCGATTTAGAGAATAACACGTAAGTCTCTTAAATAACCAATGTTGTCTTGTCGAGGATGGGTGAATTTATCATTGTTAGGCTTTATCACGGCATGATAATTTATCATGCAATGCAGCCTGTATTGACCTGATATCGCCTGTCTGATAACACAACATGACATCAGACAGTCTATTTTTATAAACAATTTGCATACACTTTCACCTGAATTTCTTTTATTTTTAAGAGTTTATTGTAATAAAGCGTCAGAAATGGTTGCATGATAGATAGAATTACATGTAAATGTCTTAAATTATCAATGTTATCTGGTCTCGGCTGCGAGAAATTATCATGACATGGATATTTTAAAGACAAAAACATATTATTCTATTCATCATGTAAATATTCTTCAGCGCTTAAATTTTACGAAGCTTAAATTCGGAGAAATCCATGTGAAAGAGGTTCTGGTGAAGACTATGAATATGCACAGTGATTCTAATAATAAATTGCTTGATATTATTTTATGTTATCAGACAAGTGATATCAGGTCAAAACAGGCTTCATTGTATACAAAATAAACCAAAATAAAAGCGAATTAAATCTTTACCTGCGGCAGGCCATGGTGTAATTTCTACTTCCGTTTTCTAAAAATCCGTTACTATGGTACCGTAACCCTTCAGTGTCTCTGCTGTTGCCATGACAATAGGGACCGGATGTGGGTCTCCGAACTTGGGGTCGTGTGCATCATCGTAGCAGGCATAGCCACTCATTTCGAATTTAACCTAAACGAAAATTTAAACTTCGCAGCTTTTGTATGCATATTATATAGAGAATAATATGTTAGTGTCTTAAAATATCAATGTTATTTTGCCGAGGTTGGGAGAATTTATCATGACGAGGCTTTGCAGAGACGCTGTAATTCATTTAAGATAAAGAATAAATGTTGTGTCTCGTTGAGATATGAAACATAGAAATGAAAATAAAAAACTCAAATCACGGCTCAGGCATTCAGAATATTGCGAGCCCCTTGAAACAGTGCCCTACAATGCGGAACGATTCAATGTCTAGTTAAAGAGAATTCCACTATGGGGAGCAAGGGTCGGTTGGGGTGAAAGAAAGACAGACAGTGTTTAAATGTTTAAAAGTGTTCACTTCATTAAAAATGCAGACATGAACTGTTGACATAAAAATTAAAGTGTAAATCAGAGTTTATTTGCAAACGCATGTTTTACAGATTCTTCAAATATTTAATTACATGTATAAGTACGATGAAAATACCAATGTTCAAATAAAGTAATCATGGTTTTAGCGAGCCACAGTTATGCGTATTTTTTGCTAGATAACTTTGAAATTCCAACATGAATAATTTAATTCTAGTTGTGTTAACCAATATTCTTGCATTCCGATTGGGTAATCAAATGGTTTCATAACTCAATGAAAACAAATTGTTTGATTGTGCAGCTTTTTGTAAGCATACACGGTAAGTAGTCCCATAAACAATCCATGTATTTGAGGGTACATCCTTCCACTTCTGCTTCAAAAAATTAAATCATAAGATATGAAGAGAGTTTTTGTTGATTTCGCGTATTCATGCAGTGTGATTAGGTATTTAGTTTCATGTCTCCGTGAAATTAACAAATACTCACTCCATCTCTTAAATGAAAAAGTAACGCCCGGGAGAAGTTCAATTTCTAACACTTGAAATGGGACTTTGGCACTGAGCTTATGCCGCCGAAAATTACATTTTTAATGGCCTTTCCAAATAGGATGGAGGAAAACTTCGCAATATCAATTATATTCCAACTTTTTACGTAGGAGTTAGGCCACAGGCAATTGTTTCATAATCCTAATTTTGTCAAGTAAGTTATAATGTTAGACTAACGTACCTTTATATGATACACATTGAACTTGAACTAATGTGCTTCTTACACTAGCATCGATGGAGCAAACCATAGGCGTAACTAGGATTTGGAAATTTATACGCACTCAGAAGGCGACCAACATAGTATATACAGAACAAAAGCGATATGTGGACTGTGACAAAATTTGAATGTCCTCTTTCCGCTTTTTTTTCTTTTTTTAGGTTTTGGCGTTGATGAATAATCAAAACATCGTAAATACAGCTTAAATAACATTTTTCGAAAGAGTATTTGTTTCTATTACGCACTTGCGTAATATGCGTAATGGGAGCTTCACCATTGATGAGAGCCACCGTCAAAGATAAACGGACCTAAAAATTATTCCGACATTAGAAAAAAACCGTTGTAACGAGCGGCTTTGCCTTTGACTAATGAGCCAATGATGCACAGCGCTCCTGCCGCGGATCATCTTGTCGAACCAAGGGTTACGAACGTTTCACTTATCTTACTTACCGGTTGCCATATGGATTTTAAATGGCACCGATGCCGTTTGTAAAAAGCTCTATGATTGGCAGTTACAGAAATCGCGTTTGACCATTTGATTGGCCGGCTAAAAATAAATCGTACAGAATTTACCCATTCATTCAGTCAATGGGGTATTCAAGAAGAAGCTATCGATTCGATAACCCTTGACTCGTGAAGATGGCCGCGGATAGACAGGCTGTTGTTGGCTTGGATGAAATCAGTGTTGCAATTGTGAGAAATCACAAGAGTTCGGGAGCTACTATTAGGTGCTCAAACCACCGACAGAACTGCAATTCTGTTGAATTTTAAAAATTAAAAACTCATACAAACATCCGCTCTTGAGAACTGCAATCATGGTAAAAAGAGAACACTTAACCACAAATGTGATACTACTAGGCCACCGTACAATTATTTACTATTATCCATATCGATTTTAATTTTGAAGCGTGTTGGGTTGCAGTACTCTCAAAAGAATCATTTAGCATTTGTTTACATGTTAATTCGTGACTTTACAAATGACTTAAAAGTACACATCCTTCAAAGAAGAATGATTGCTTGTTATCAAACAGTCAAAGGAAACAAATCTTACCTTATTCTGTATCCAGTCTTCCTGCGTATCCGAAAATTAGGTCTCGCGGTGTAAGGGAGGTAACTGCAAAACGACATTGGCCTTTCAATTGATAACCTTTCACTCAAATGTTTCAAGAGGTTATTAACCGACTTTCAAATACATGTAGTATTCTGCGTTATAAGTGAACTGGTAGGGCGTAGCTTAGCCGTGACGTAATTTGGCGAGTTGACTTTTAAATATCATAAGTTCATTTAAAGGTAAGTTGGCAATAATCATGAACGAGTGAAAATAGACTGTATCCTTAAACCAAAAGGATTCACGTGCGTAGAAAAAGTGAACAAAGCATGGGTTAACAAAGCATCGTAACTTCAGCTTGGACAAGCTGAAGTTACGAGGGTTTGGTTACCAACCTACGCTTTACGGTCTCAAGTTAATTTTGTCGACTATCTTTAGAAGAAAATAATAACGAATAAAGGCTGATTTACCTTAACCTTATGTGCATCAACCCGTTACCTAGGCTCCGCCATGCCAGGGGAAAAATCTAAAATTATACGTGTATATTCAATGATTGTTTGCCTGGTAGGGCGGGCCTAGATCACGGATCATTGCTTTTTTGAGGTCGAGGAAAGCAACTTTTAAATGCATGTATTTACTCACGTTACAGATACTCGAATTTGGTAAATGTAAAGAAAACATTTTCTGTAGATTGAATCTTTAATTTGTCCGCGGATTACCTAAATCCGTTACTTCAAAGAACTTTAAAGTTACGAGGTTTTGGTAACCCAACGATCATCGGAAATGTTTTGCTAAGCATCATATTCCTTTTATTTTGAGAATACAGTTATAAACACATGTTAACGATAATCGGCGACAGTTTCTTTACAGAAACAAATATTTTGAAAAGCAAACTCAGTCGCCAAAGAACGCCACGGCAAAGCACCACCCTGTCGGTTCATTAATTGCGCAGAATAACTATAATCGACGACAATTTTTTTTGTACAGAAACAAATATTTTGAAAAGCAAACTGCGCCAAAGAACGTCACGGCGAAGCCGTGTCCTGCAAGGCGAATAATAACGCAGAATACCGCATTGATTTGAATGAGGGTATATCGCCGCTTTTAACATTTTTTTCTATCAAACTGTTGCTGTTGGAGCACCTAACCAAGATTCCTGGTATGTCTCTCACCAGCACATCCACGTCAACCTTACAGAGCCTTAGCCGAACACCTCACATACGTTTCCGGTAATTTACCCATTGATGGTACCGAGATAAATGTCGCAAAGGTTGTCTCAAGGTTGTATGTCGCCGTCGGGATTCGAACTCGAGAGTCAATGATTGCGAGTCTGATGCGCTTCCGAGTGTCATTTTGATACGCTCGCGTGTATAAGGCTGAGCAGGATCAACCTTTTCGGAGGATTTTCTTTAGATTGTATGATATTTCTAAACGTTCTCTAGTGTTTCACATTATCACCTAAAGGGTCCCGGGTTCATTCTCTGACGATGGGAAACGTCCTATCAGACAATTGTACCCCTACAATGGGTTTATAATCGTAAACGTTTCTTGGATTACAGCTAAGAAATTATGAAATGGGCGTGTGAGAAATACCAAGAATCCATTATTATGTGCTCAAGCCGCCGCGACATAACTGAAAGAAAGTTTAAAACGGCGTTAAGCCCCACTATAACAAAACAACATAAAGCATTCTCTCTGAGAGATATCTAGTAAATAAGTACATGTATCCTTCTTGGTGATGTTTGTTTTGATTTGATGGAGGTATGAGACGAAAAACTAAATCACTCTTCAAATACTTGATATGGATTTTTACTCAAGTGAGATAATAGTTTTTGATTGCCTCCATTAAAACAATAAAATAATTTCTTCTTGTCTGATAATAAATGACAATGGGCTTTTTGTTGTTATTGTAGTTGTTTTTTTTTCAATATTGAGGTGCTTTAAAAGAAATATTTTTTATCCAAATCCAAAACCATCTGTGCCAAACGAAAGGGAAATTAACCAAATTTTGTCGGTGAAGGATACTATATGCGTTTTTTCTCTTTATTGATATGCATCCCAAGGAATTGGTTATAAACAGAAAAAATAGAAAAAAGAAAGAAATTTTATTACTTGTTTCATCTATTCGTATGTTTGATACGCGATATCTTATTATTGCTAATTTTGCTTACCTAAATTACAAAAGAAAGACATAAAAACACTAAAATACACAACACGATAGAAAATAAAGAAATACTTCATATTTTTTCAAAAAATTATCCAAACGGGCTTCTATAAGATTCTCAAAGGAATATTTTGCATAGATATTTTTCAAGATTCAACTTTTTGAGTTGGCGAAAATCAGTCAAAGGTTATGCCCAGTGATGAATGAATCCTATTGTAGTCTAAGCATTCTTATCAGTATTCTATTGATACTTACAACAGTTTTGCATGCACCAATCAATACTCAATCTGCCCTGTTTTCAGGATGACAAAACGTTGCAAACTATTTTCAAAACTTTAGCCTGCTTTGTACGCTAGTGCACTTGCAAAGTGGGTTTTAATTTGTAAACAGTGCGCACCGTTTTGTCATCCTGAACGCAGGGCATGTTTTCAATGTTTCGCACTCGGCCTTGAAGACAATTCAAGCCAGTTACAACTTTCAAATAACTTTTCACAAAAAATAGCTACAGTAAAACTTGCTTTATACGACAAAAAAACAGGACCTGCAAAAAGCGATCGTAAAAGAAAATGGCTGCTTAATGCACATTTTGTTTACAAATAAGAAACATAGTTTTTGTTTGAATATGCATAATACATGTATTACAAATTCTCAACAGTCCCATGTTGCTAAAACTCAATAGAATCGTCACATCGGATTCATTTTCAATAATATTAAGATCAACAACAACTACCTTTTAAGACATTTTGATAAATAGACGGGAATTTTGAAAACGGCTGCTAAATGAAAACGGTCGCTTAATAGACGTGGTCGCTCGAGCAGTAGTGACTGTACTTGTGTACAGATGGTTATACACAGGAGCTCAGTGGTGTAGTTAGATAGAGTATAACTCGTTATATATTTATATCATACAAATTTTGTTGAGGTGTCAAATGTGTTGAGAAACCGAGAATCTTTCAATAGATTTGCCATGAAATGCATGCTTTGGAAATGATACTAAATGGGGGGAACTATTTGATTTTTAGATAAGGAATTCGAAAAGCTCTAGTTCGGAAAGCAAAAGCCAAAAATTTTAGTTTGGGGTTGTTTCAAACCTTAGCACAAAACAACAAATAGTAAATGCATTCAAAAACCCAGTTAATTAAGCAGGGTAAGAACATCTCAGATGTCTCAGAATTTCTTGTTTGGGTAAAGCACAGGAAAAGATAAGATGGCGCGTATATGTCAAAAGAGCTGCATCACGGTATTCATGGTAATATTTGCTTGTGCTGTCCGGTGTCTGTGGAACATCTGAAAACGCGTCACGATTTAAGAGAGATCTTAAAGTACACATGAGAGATGAAGAATAATGTCTAATCACGTGTTACTGCCTTTTATTGCTTGTCACCAGTGTGTATAGGTTCACAAAATCTTGGAATAAACGTTCCCCGGAAATCGGTATATGTGGGCGGATCTTCCTCGTCGTCTTCCTTATCCGGGCATTTATAACCTTTAGGGCATGCGCACAGGAAGTTATATCCTACGGTCAATGGTTCCGCGTTGTTATGATGTTTATTATGCGGATCGATGTAAATTTTCGAACATGGTGTCTTCTTGTCGGCACATTCTTCCTGTTTTGAGAAATTATTACAAGATAGCGTAAAACGCATATATGAAATAAAAAGAATAACATAGAATTTTTTTCGCAATAAAATTCATATGTCATCTATTTTACTGTGTACAAAGTCAGCTCCGCTTATTTATGACGTCATATGTCATCTTTTATTGGAACGTTGGTTCTTTTGAAGTCAGAAAACCCAAATGACGCGCTGCGTTTTCTGTGAAACTCTCCAAACGTGAATATCATAACTTTATTAACTTTACGCCTAAAAATGAATTTAATTATTTTACACCAAAAAATAGTAATAAATCTTATCTCAGAATTGCGATTGTGTTATAATGGACATAATGTGTTTTTCGGTTGGGGGAGGGGTGTTTTTATGCAAAGAAAAATCCTCGGGCTCCGCCCTCAGATTTTACCACCAAACTTAATTCATAGACACCTTAACGCGAAAATGAAATTATTTCATGAATAATATAAGGCGGTGTATGCATTTTAAATAAGTTCATTCGCGTATGATGGACCAGCGTCGAGCAGCACGGAAAGCAACACAGTGGATAAAATACCCTTATGATCAGGGACTGAAAGTCAACAGCTATCTATTGAGCGCGGAGTGACTGATGACCCTATTATCAGACTGCCAGGATGCAAACCTAATCTTATACTTCATCTTTCACACATTAGAAATTGTTTGGAAATGTCAAGCAAAGGCTCAAATTAAAGAATATTAAATAAATAAATAAATAAATAAATAAATAAATAAATAAATAAATAAATAAATAAATAAATAAATAAATAAATAAATAAATAAATAAAACAAAATCACGACAATTCTTTACATCTAATATCCTGCAATGAAACAATCGGTCTAAGTTACTAGTTATACGGTAAATTGAGTGAATGTTTTAGAACCGTGTACGTGGTACTGTGTCGCGCTTTTTGAACACTGTTTATATCCAACAAGATGGCGGACAATAAGAAGAATAAAAAGTGAGTACATTTCTAAATACAAACTTGATTAGCGATTATTTTCAGTGGTGGCGTTTTCTTACAAACTCTGTAGCCAACAAAAAGGTGAGATTTTGAGATTGTCCCATTGCTTTCAGTCGTGACGCTAACTATACACTGAAACGAACTTGTAAACGGTCACCTTGCATTTGCAACATTTTAACATATGTTTAGTCTGTAAAGTCATTTAATAAAGTATATTCTATTTCAATATAAAAGGCCGTTCAATTTGGCATATTCTTAAAGAAAAAATGGATTTGAGTTTTTGTCCTTGGTGTCTGTAGTAAACGGTCAAACACAAGAACTATCTATCACGAAAGTCACAAAAGTTGCACTTTTTCGAAGAATTTCACATTTTCGGTGTAAGAAATACTCGGCGATTTATCCTATAAATGACAAACCTCAATGGTCATTGCGTGTCAGATACCAAATCACTGAAGAAAGTAACATTCAGACTCTTTTGTTTCTCACACAAGGATAAAAATGTTAAAATTACCCCACCCACCAATGCTAATTTTGAAATCATGGGTACCCTTGAAATCCCGTCAAATTCGATGCTTTCCTCGCATTTTTTCAAGTCGATGTTTATTGAAGATTCTCCCTTAATGATTTTTCTAATAGAATTCACCTACTTCCCATTTCAGATACCGAAGATAATAATACTTTTTCAGCTAAAACCAAGTGGCCGTTTAGAAGCTCGTTTCGGTGTAAAGTAAGCATTTGATTGACAAAAGAGGGTAATTTTACCAGAATTAATTCAAAGGTTTGATCCCACGATTTTTCTGGTATTTTTGCTCTACAACAAAGATGAACACCAGTATCCCTTAACAAACGATATGCACAAACCTTCAAAAGCCGCCCTTAGTACTGGAAAGATTTGCGTGAGTTTTTTTGTTTGGTTTTTTCAAAGAAAAATAATAAAAAAAAACAACTAGAGCTGCTTGAGCAGTTGATTCGCTCCACATGCCTTAATCTGCTGATATGATTAAACAAGAATATAAGTGATTGAATGCATGAATGTTTATTTCAAGTAAATAAGTGGGGTTTTTTTAAGTGTTACATGATGAAATATCTCCGCCAAGAAAAATTCATGATAAATTATAACATACGGAAAATTGACCTCCGCCTGTTATCCATCAATAAGATACTGGATAAATGATTTTCAAAATTTCAACTATTTAACATAAGAGAAAAAATCTCCGCTCATAAGAGACATATTTTTCATCTGATCACAATGTCCTTATATTATATTTTTTTAAATAAAGGTTCACCCAAGAATCACTTGAGTGAAATTTGGTTGATATCTATCAGTTAGTTTCCAGGAAAATGGTTTCAGAGTTTCCGCTTTTCAACATATAGAGAAATGACCTCTTCTCATAAAAGACAGATTATAAATGTGATCACAATAGTTTTTTGTAGACCGATAAAGAATCACTCAAGAATCCCTTAAATGAAATTTTGTTGTTATTCATTAGTTTCTGAGAAAACGATTTTCAAATCCTCTCTATACAGCATATAGAGAAATGACATCCGCCCTTAAAATACATATTTTTCATCTGATTACAATAGTTTTGAGTAGACTGATTAGGGGTCACCCAATGATCATTCCAGTGAAATTTGGTTGATATCCATAAGTTAGATTCTGAGGAAATGATTTTCAAAGTTTCCACTGTATAACATATAGACAAATGACCTCCGCCCAAAAAAGACATATTTTTATCCGATCACAATATATTTTTGTATACTGATAAAAGGTCACTTAAGGGTTGTACCAGTGAAATTTTCTTGATACCCATCTATTAGATTCTGAGAAAAGCCACAAATTACCATACGTGCATATGGGTATTGCCAGGCTCATTAAAGCCGCGTTTTTCATCGGATAAAAAATCCAAGAACAACTTTGAAAGAAGGTCACCTAAGGATCATTCCTGTGAACTTTGATTGATATCCATCTAGTATTTTCTGAGGAGAAGATTTTTAAGGAAAAAGTTTAAGACCTGACGCACGGACGGACGAGCGGACAGACGCACGTCGGACACAGCGCCATAACAAAAGCCCAAGTGGCCCATGGCCAGTTGAGCTTAAAAGTAGGTATTAGTACTGTGTTGAGACGTGCTGTTTTTATTCATAACAGTAAAGACAAATGTTTTTTACGAGATGATGGATTTTGAAACCGTGTAGACACATATTTCCGTAAATGTGTAGACACATATTTTTTTGATATGAACAAATGCACTTTCATTGAAAGATATACTTACCTTTCCACAGAAATATTCATATATCCAGACCCCTGTTTTATTATCATGTTTATGTGTTGGATGTCGCCACCACCCTAAAAGTTCGTATGTGTGTCCCGGACACGTGCACCGTGCCTCCCGCACGTGCGGACTCCATTCCCCGGTCGATGTGCTGATTGTGACGGCTAAATCATCCGGCTCACAGAATCTTTCCGGTAAAATGGGCACACAGAATTTATACTGGATCATCTTGTCCGCTACAATTTGAAAAATGATAATAAGAAAATGTGTCAGAGTTTTTGGGTTTTTTTTTTTTTTTTTTTTTTTTTTAATAATTATTGTCTGTAAATAGAAAAGTAAAGGTTAGTCTTTTTTCTTAAAAAAAATCTTTTGTGTGAAATAGTTATGTATTCATAAAATGTTTCTTAATTACAAGTTAGCAACGTTTTGAAATACATTCTGTTCAATACATTAAAAAAAAATAAAAATAAAAAACAAACGTTGACTAATTTAAAAACGTATGTAATTTATTGGCATTTATAATAGATTTGCTCCAATCCTATTTCCTCATTGCTATTACACGACTTATCCTTCATCAAATATTTCGTTTTATTTTCATTCATTTATTCTTACAGAGAATGGATGTGTCTACCTCTTTCAAAATGGTACCACGACATCGATTTGAAGTCGTCTGGTTGCCATTTCGAGCTACATCCGGGACATTTACAATACGGGCCCTCGTCAAACTCGGAACCATCCGGGTACTTCATGATGGAGGTACAGACATGCGCATTGGATCGACAAAATGGCTTCTCCGCTTGGCCATGTGTCTGAAATATCAAAAGAAAACGTTATATGTCATAAGGGAGTGCACAAATTTTAAATGCCAAAAAGGGTATATTTGAGGAAAAGTTATACTTCCGAAACAGATTTTTTTCCAAAGTGTGCCCTTGAACAAGCCAAATGACATTCTCATAAACATGAAAGATTTGCATAAATAGGAGGTACTTTAACAGTATGTAAGTAACAGGAAATGTTTATTGGGTATTATCGAGTAAGTTACCATATTTCCTCTAATGGGAGCGCCCTCCCTAATAGTAGCACCCCTACATTTTTTTACCAAGAAAAGCCACTTCAAATGCCCAAATTTTAGGAACTTTTTGAGACTTCTTCTCTTATTTGAGATGAATTTCTTATAAAGAATCATTTATATGATTAATTAGGGGAAATTCACATCAATTTAAATGGAAAAGGGCCTAAAAGACATCAATTCTAAATCAGAAAATGTATACTAAGTAAAGGCTCCCTGACCATGTTGTGTATAGCTACCGGGATCGTTATTAAGGAGAAATACGGTATCCAGAAGAAGCAAGTTCTACTTTTCTCACATTGTTTCCCACCCTAGACCCATAAGATTTGATTTAAAAAGTCGACGTAAAATTATCGTCTTCGACGTCTGACAATTTGGACCTTAAAAAAATTGTTGCGTGTATCGTTGAAAATGTTGAATAGGCAAAGTTATTCGTGTCCTCATAAAACTGATAATAAGATTTCAATTTTCATACATCAATGACATCAAAGACTATTTCCTCTTCTTTTGTATAAAAGAAAAAATGAGATAAATAAAAAGAAGAGAAAAAAAGGAATCCGCTTTTCTCATGCCCGACTTTTTGGCGTTTAGTAGGGTACAGAAAAGATACATAATCTTGGTAGAAATATTGCCATAGAAGTTGTTCCTATCAGAGTTCTAAATGGATGTCATTATTACAACCAAAGATCTCACAAAATACCATCGTATCTTTAATGCTTTTCGGTGGATTATCGAGAATTAACGATAGATTATCACTTGATAAACTCACCACCTAACCAGTGAAATTATCAAAAAAAAAATACCCTAATCAGGGGTCGACAGTAACTCCTGAGATTAAGGTGTCAGTTGGACTCATAACACATAAAATCAAGGAGTCCAAGCTCAAAGTAAGGAGTCAAAATTTTCATAATGGGAGAACATAGTGGAAAAAAAGAAATTGCTTGTTATAAGCAATTTCTTCTTTTCCACAATGTTCTACCAAAGAAGAGTTTGTGTTTTTTTCTCTCAAAACACTACAGGAAGCAAGCAAATGTTTTCTTCAACAACTTTTGTAGTGAAAATATATACAGTTTTGGCAAATGTTGGAAAGGACACTGCTCTGTGCATTTGTTTTTCAAAAAAAATGTAAAATGACTCTTGGAGTCCATCGGACTCCTTACTTGCAAATGAAAGGAGTACAACTTGTAAACAAGGAGTCTCGGACCCCTGGACTCCCCTTAGTGTCGAACATTGCTAATATCGATCGAAGTCACCCTATATCTAGGCGGAGCCAAACGAATGACGTCATCATGAGCATTGCTTATCTATGACGTACAAAATGATGTGCTATTTCGTCCCAAAATTTACACTTTTATTTCATTTTTTAAATTAAAAAAAAAGAACGTTTGTCTTTCGAGTAAGATCGTTAAATATTTCATTTCGTGAAGAACAAAAGCTTTATTTCACTCGTGGCTCCACCGCTCTTGAAAATATAACTTCTGTTGTTCACTCAATCGAATAAAATCAAATTTACTCTGAAACCAACGATTATCCTCTATTTCTGAGCAAAGGCAATAGTAACAACAGTGTAGACGACAAGATTTTTTGTCACTTCGGGGTTTCTCCGAAAACGACGAAGCTAGCAACTCACATTATAAACATGATCGTCCCCGATGCACAGATGAGCAAATACGATCACGAGAAAACACGATACTGAACATCTAAACACATCCATCGTAGTCTTGTAAGTAAACGATTTATACCAGGAACATTCCCCATAGAAAACAACAAAAACACCAAAAAATTGTTCCGTCTAACTACACAATACTACAATTTCCAAATATGGATTTTCTTCCAGAATACCACATAATCCTGACAGTCTCAGAGAAATACCATAGCACAAAGAGCTCCGTTTAGCTGAGTCTGTATTGGAAACCAAATTATAACACCCGTTCTAATGGGGCCTGCAGAATTTTGTATTGATTTCTATAGGATGTTGTTTTTCAAGGTTTTCTCATATTATGCCGACTATGTAAATAAACACGAAGTAGTTTCAGATTAAGTAATTTTTCACGCAAAGCAACATGCCGTCGCTTTAGTGTTGTTCTATGGAGACCTACAAACGTGATATGATCTACACATTTTTATTTTGTTATAATGAAATACTTTTTCGATAAACCGAATTACTGTTTCGTTTTATCGAATAACTAATACGTTGAATGGAAATATCATTTTAAAGCTGCTCTTTCATAGATTTGGAAAATGCGATTTTTGAATTATTGTGTAAACTTAATCGGAAATCATGACTTAATCGTGTGGAAAACTCTATAATAATAAGATTCGATCTGGTAAGACATGGAAAAAAAGAGACAAATATTCCCGAATTTAGCGAATTCCATTCTGAAAAATAAAGCAACTACTAACGCCTAAAACATTATTCCTAATTTTTTAGTCAACTATTTACGCATGCAATTCCACCTGTTTGTCACATTCTATCAAAAGTCAATGTCAATTGGGAAACTACATATCGATATATGCAAAAGATGAAACATTATACATGAAAAATAACAATTTCGTAATTTAGAGACTGGATATAAATAGACACGGTCCCTCACTAACCTTGCCGCTTCGAACATTCTAGCTACAAATTTTTTGAAATGAGTTGTTGTTAGTGCCATACCCATGTGCATTTCTTAAACATCGGAAAATACACAATTTCCGAATCTAAGAACCAGTTTTCTATTTTTCTGAAAGAGAAGCTTTAAACAACATGTACAATCTAATTCGGTTTTATGAACTTTTAATTCGCTAAAACGAATTACTAATTCGTTACATGAAGAATGACCTTTTCGTTAAATTAATTACTTAAATCTTTAAATCGAAATATTAATTCGACAAACGAATAATCAATTCGTTTTGGCGAAATATGAATTCGATTAAATGAAATACTAATTCGTTATAAAGAACTCGTTTTAACGAAATGAAAAGTGTGTATATAATTTCATCTACAGGGCTCCGTATAGTCCGTCATCTCAAGTGTTTCTTTCTATTGTAAGATGATAGAATTTTGCTGATTTTTTTTTTTTTTTTTTTTTTTTTTTTTGTCAGGGTCTGCCTTTCATGAAGAAATGGAGTTGTCTGTGGTGTCAAAGAGACGTTTAAAAGAGAAAATTTCACCGATTTATTTGGCGAAAGCTCCACTTTAAACATTGGGCCATTTCGGTCATAAAGATCCGTTCGGAGAACCTAACCATTTGTTCCTTGTATTTTAATACCAATCCCTACTGAGGAGACTCCTGCTAGTCATCAAGGGCGTAACTTCCATTATGCAATTTACGCAAGTGCGTAAAAGAAATAATCCTCTCAGTTAAAAAATTATGGTTGGTGA